>OY282560.1:230797590-231397590 GCA_958295665.1 Tipula vernalis
CGTGTTTATAAAAAATTACACAACTTACTCACTAAAACATATAAATACATAAATAAAAAAACTTAATGATTTAAGAAGTTCATATAATGTTACATCTTCATTTATATAAAAAAAAAAAATACGTTTCTATAACCCAACAACACTAACAAGAATAGATTTAGACAAAAAAATAACTCAACCGAATGAAAATAAACAAATTGGCTGATTTCCATGACAACGAAGGAAACAAAAACATAACAAATGTATAAACAAAAAACAGTATGTGGTGACTATGTTAATGTTATAGATTTGGTTTTGTTTCGACGTAAGATATTTTTTTGTAATATCTTCTTATGGATACATCTGAAATGTCGGAGATTTTCTATGATGAGATTATAGGTTTTTTTATGAATTAATTTATAATTTGTCTTTCGTTTTATTGTTTTTTTTTTTGTTGGTTTAGTGAGTTGTTTTCCAGTAAATGTTGAATGCAGGATAAATGTGACTTATTATTTATATATGAAAGGAGAAATCTACTCTTGAAATATTATGAAAATTCAATCTTAATTAAATCACTTACTCCTTCAACTTTTTAACCCTATTCGCTCTGGTTTGGTGCCAAAAACTAAAGCAAACTGCATTGATATTGATATCACATACAAGCCTACCGGCAAGTCCGGTCTTGCTACAAATAACATATACACACGAATACGAATCCAACAGGAATTTTATATTGTCCATGAGTATTGAAGATTACTGTGCTAATTTGAATTGGCTAAACACTATTTTATAACACACTGTGACCATGTAAATTTCTAACCCACCCATAACTAACGAACACGGTAAAAAATTGTAGTTATCATTGCTGTTGTCTAGTTTCGAACTATCTGAGATAAATTTGAGGTCGAAAAGTTGACAGTTAGGTCTAGCATAAGTGAAACCGACGTATTTTCGGAGGAATAAGACTCCTCTACATTATTCAAGATAGATTTTGTCTATGGAGAGAATTAGTTTACCGAGGATTCAATTCTTTATCGATCGAGCGCCTAACTTACCCTTTGCCTTTCGAACCACATAAATATTGAAATTTCGATTCATCGCGTCTTTCCTGGAGGACCTTGAGCACACACCGAATTTTGTTTTATGGCTTCAATGGAGTCAAAACAGGTTCCATAGAATAGCGATTTGGGTTTAAGAAACAGGAAAAAGTCACCTGGTGCTGAATCAGACGAATCTGTGGTTGATCGATGGTGTTTATTGAGTTGTTGGCTTTATATTCGTTCACTATCGTAGCTCGGTGTGATGGTGCGTTATCGTCGTATAAAATCCATGAGTTTTCCCCCCTAATTCCGGTCACTTTTTTCGCATCAGCACAAGAATTTTCGTTTGAAACACAAAATTAAGGCAAACTCTTTGTTCAATAAAATCGTTCATCGTAAAAATCGCCGTGCACTAATCAGGTCGACTTATTTAGCCAACTGTTGTAAACAAACTGGTTGATAAATCGCGCTCAAAGTTGGCATAATAATAAAGACAGTCCTACCAACCTAGGGAAAAAAAATTGTAAATCCCTTCAGCGCGGACATTTTATATTAACAATTCCCGGTACTTTTTTCACAGAATGTAGTTTTATTTTATATACTTATGTTTCTTTATAATGACCAAAATTTCTTTTTTAACTATAGTAAAATCTATATTTCCATTTAAAAGAAAGTTTTAAAATTAAATTTGTTATGTTACGAAACACCTTTGTTTCTATCATTATTTGGGGATATTTTAGGAATTATTTCGAATGCAACCAATAACGCATAAATAATAGATCATGTCAAACTGTCAAGAAAATACTACTTTCGCGAACGGTGGAATCTGTTAGAAAATATGACCTTCCAAACGAATCACTAGTTGTCACTACTAATATAATAGAAAACACTACTGATAATTTTTTTTACAATGGTTGGTTAATAGTATAATTTTTTATAATGGGACAAAAAATGATTTTAAACGTCAAACTTCTGTAGATCATCTTATTTGAGTAATAACAAAACCAATTTATCGCAATTTTTTATAAAATAATAAATAATGCCCTTCCTAAATAATATTAAAAATATCACGTCACAATCCAAAGCCAAATATGTATGTATAGGTATTTACTTTGACAGGTAGGACAAAAAAAAATTATTTTTTGGTGATAAATGAGTACGCATCACGGCAAAATGTGATACAAAAAAATAGTATCACTTGTGGCGTTCAAAATGTGTTTTTTGACTATGTGAGTGTTTTGTACGATTTAATAAATTAATAATTGTTGTTTTCACCCCTTGCCTTTAATTCCTTTTTAGTATTTTCTAAAATAATTTAAAAACAATTTTATTTAGTTTAAATTATTTATTATTTATTGTTTAAATAATTATGTATAATATTATTTAACTAATAATTAAAAAACTGGTATTTTAGCCTATTTTTTCCAAAAACGTTTATTAAGCTAACGTTTCAAACAGAATTCCTGTTCATCAGGAATTCTGTTTGAAACGTTAGCTTAATAAACGTTTTTGGAAAAAAATAGGCTAAAATACCAGTTTTTTAATTATTAATAAATAAAAGCCTAATAATCTTCGTTAAATTATTTAATTAGTTTATCGGTTTCTATTAATTTATCTATTTGAGAAAGAAAGGTACGATACGTAGTGATAAATAAGAGAAGAATTTGCCATTAGTGTTGTTTAGTGCTGCCACCTTTTGGAAAGCGTGAAGTACTTTTGTTCTACTTTAGCAGTTCCAAGTAGCGGTATATATTTTCTTACCATTATACTACTTTCGCTCGATCTGTCTCCTTTCGGAAAACATGATATATTCCCCTTCAACACATGGGGCGCGTTCAGATACCCTACATGTTGGCAGCGGAAATCTATTAATGGACAAAAATGACATTTAAACTATCAAACACTCAAAAAAATATATGGTGTTAATTGTTTTTTTATCCGAAAAAGTATTCTATTTTTGTCCAACCGAATATAGTTTTATAAAATTAAGCACGCATCAACGGATAAATATTTTTAACTATCCGAAAAGATACTTTTTTAGAAAAAATGTATGTTAGTAATAAAGAATCGAGCCGGTTCCAGACTTATAAGTAGTCGATAATTAGTATGTTTTTGTTAGTAATGTATTTAGTAAATTAGTTAGTACAAGATAACATAATTTCAAACTATACAAGTTCATTTTGTTCAAAGATTAAACAATTAAAAGAGGAAGAATAATTAGTATCAAATCAATATTTTAAGCCGAATGATACTTACCCAAATTCAACATCTATGGGTCATTTTTCTTCAAAGACCTTCAATTTATTTCTGTTAACGGCGAATTATAAAATAAAAATAAAATTCACAGACTCATTCGGGACACAGTTAAATAAGATTTGTACTAATCTGAAATCATGGATGATCGGCACAACATTTAAAACCCAATAAATCGATTCTTTGTCTTTCAAAATGA
Source organism: Tipula vernalis (assembly GCA_958295665.1). Taxonomy (NCBI): domain Eukaryota; kingdom Metazoa; phylum Arthropoda; class Insecta; order Diptera; family Tipulidae; genus Tipula; species Tipula vernalis. The sequence goes on from OY282560.1 coordinate 230,801,062, forward strand.
ATTTTTTGTCATCCTAAATTTCAATATTACTATTTAACACTTAAGTTTTATTTTAGATACCCACCTTTAAGAACAAAAGTAATTATCAATATATAAAATTATAGTAAAAGTACCAATTTAAGTATAACAATTAATAATTATTGAAATGATAGATCGTGAGATATTTTGTAGAACAATTTTTTTGTATAACATTTTTTAGTATATAAAGGCGTTCCACAATATTCGAGAAACATTCGTAATAAAATATTCTAAATGAAATATTGTTGAATAAAAAATTGTAAATAAAAATATTCTACGAAAAATAAATAACAAACTCTGAAACAAATTATGAATTAATTTTTATGTACTTCAAATTAATTTAATGTTAATTTCTGGAAATTTGTAGTTGAAATATGATTGAGAGTTTATATATGATTAACACAACATAATTCTTCATATTTATAAATTTATTAATTTAAAATTAAACAACTTAAATATAAGATAATAAATTAGTTAGGTATGACTTCCACAAAATTTTCTAAAATAAAAAATTAAGATAATAACTTAACCGTTTAACTGCTTAATAAAATTACGGTATACTTAATTTCAATCTGGCGCTTCATGGAGAACTTCCTTCAATCTTAATTATCCACTGAATACCTCATTACACACCATTTAACAAACAACCTTAAAAAATATCTGTAGTTTACGAATTAGTGAAGATCAATTTATAAGTTAATAAATTAAATCTTAATTTTCAACAATTAATTTCGTATTATTATTATTATTATTATTATTATTATTATTATTGAAGGGCTAAAATATCTATTGTGCTGGACAATGCTTAGTTACCGTCCAGTCAATATTCAGGTTCTTAATGAACTTGATAATACTGCTTATTGTTCTCCCTCCTAGATGTTTACTACAGCATGTAGTTCCGCTAGAAAGACGTTAGTATTGGAACCCAAAAACTTCGAAAAGGCTGCCCCACTCCCGTATATTCCTACCCCTGCCCCGTCTTCTATTTGATTTTACTCTTACGAGTTGCTGGGAATTGCAAATCGCCTGTAAGTCACCCAGCTTTACTACAGCAAGGCTAAATAAAACTGAAGGGTGCCTGGTATCCAGAGTCCGCATACATTGGACTGATTAACCTATCAGCCATTCATCCGTCGGCATATGCTGTTCCACCTTAGATTAGGGTTTTTTGTCAAGGTTTTCTCCTTTAGCGCTGTGCCAAATGGCCAAAAATGTGCCAAATGGCCTTAGTTACCAGTGGTTGCCACGAGGAGGCAGCACATACACTTGCGAATTGTGAACAGGTTACCCCTTACACAATTGTACCCATCACGCAGCTGCCTAATACATGACCAGAACAGCTCACGTGATGCGCACCCGACTAGATGGTTACCGAGCTGGTACATTACTCTACTCAACTTTGCCCCCCCTCCTCCGTCCAATAGACGCCAAAACCACCAAATTTCTTAGTAAATAAAGAAGATTTATTGAATCTAAAAATTAAATATAAATAAAAATCTAAAGAAAATTAGAATAATTAAATTCTAAATAATTTCATAACTATACCAAACAAAAAATATGTTACATATATGTGAGGGACACAACCAAAACCGAACCAGGCTACAAATCCAACCCAATATCTCAGTAAACAGAACTACTTCTTGCTTCCTCCTTACACAAACTACCCATCCTAATCCGCCCTCAACCAAATGAAAGCATTACTTGCGGTCCTCACCAAATCTCTCCGCACACAAACCCACTCACTCAATCGTCTTGACCATCCATGCAGCCATTCACACAAGCTCACCCGCTCTCACCACCAACAGTCACACGTACCAATCCACCCACCCATGCCACACCCATCTACTCTTCATACACAAAACTCCATTCAACCTACTGGTCTTTCCACCATAAACCGCCCCCAGGCTCAGCTTTCCATTAGTTCCAAAATCCACAATGAAATCAAAACCGACTCACACTTCTCATCCTCCGATCGACACTACGACAAAACCAAAATTCTATTGAAGCTCAAATTAATAATTCTCGTTCAATACATTTTACATAAATTTAAACCAGTTGCTCTAAGCTAACATAAAACTAATAAAATAAAATACGACACACTGTAATGGACCTATTCCGGCATCCAAAAGTTTTATTTTGAATCAGAATAAAAATAATATGAATTTGGATGCATTCTTAAGTTAACACGGTGATTAATTCTTAAAATAAAAATAAAATTATAAAGGGCCTTTCAATAAGGACGCTCGATTTATAAATGTAAATAAAATAAGTTGTATGTGAGATATCCTCTCATTTTTTTTTATTTGAAAGAATATTTTGTGGCATTGGGTATGGAATATAAGGTCGTTCAAATATCCGCCGCGGCTATTCTTGGTGGCACGTATTCGGGAGGTCGAACTTCCGATGACTCTGTCGCATAAATCTGGCTGAATTTGCTGCATTGTTTCCGGTTTATTCGCATGTAACTGCGATTTAAGATAGCCCCAAAGGAAGAAATCTAAAGGCGTTAAATCATACAATCTCGGTGACTAGTTCACGTCGCCGCTGCCCGAGAAAAATATGCCCTCATAAAATTGATCGAGCAGAATGTCCATCGTAGCATGCGCTGCGTGGCACGTAGCGCCGTCCTGTTGGAACCACATCGTGAACCGATGATTCCGCCAGATCACACGTTGTTCAACGCTATAAACTTCCATGGTGATTTACCATACACTATTGAACAATTCACAACAAATTTGACAAATTTGAATTTACTTATATGAAAACACGCAATTTCGATTGATGAAAAACATGAATTAATAACAAACTTAGTTAACTTTTTTCTGAAATCGCTAATAAACAACTCAATATCTAGCTCATTTCAATAATAATAATAAATGGCAAAAGGTAGGGAATTTACAAAAAGTACAAAATGCCTTGCAAAAAGTCGAAAATATTTTGCAAAATTTTGAAATCAAAAATAAATTGAATATATAGCAAAATATAAAATTTTGAATTTAAGTTGAAAATATGCGAGCAATTACTAGACGAATTTTGTGAAATGATTTGCAAAAAGTAGAAAAGTATTAGAAATAAGTTTAAGCTAAAAAATAAATGTCTATCTATAAATGAAAACAGTATATTATAACGAGTATGACCAGAGCCTTCTTGACAATAGCAGCTTATTATGGGTTCACAAAACAAATTTCCATCCATACCAATACAAATCAGCTTACTTTCTCCAAAACCAACAAAAATGTTTATACAAGCCAAACAGTACAAACACTTAAGATATAAAAAAGTACGTTAAGGCTTAGTATTAGTGATGCATATAAATAAATCAGAAAGTATATATACACAAAACAAATAAGTATTATAGGTGATAGATTCATAATAAATATAGTGTACATTTTTTTGATAGGATCCGTGTAAGGAGCGAACGAGACGGTTTGTATAAACATTTTTGTTGGTTTTGCTTTCTCACAGTTTTTGTTTCATTATTATTTTTCGTCAACAAAATCAGAGCCTACTGTACAAATAAGAGCCTCCAGTATCGACTGTATTTTTTACTAAGCTTAAAATAGGTACATACGAGTACAATTTTTTCTTTACTATAAAACTATATGGGAATACGATTATTTTCATTTATAATTTTAGTTTATTAGAACTATGAGGTTTTGTTTTGTTTTTATACGAAAATATTCATGAAACTTGTAATTTTATTTGATTGAAAAATTGAGTCATGAAAATGTTTTTTTCTTAGCGAAAATCATCTTCAAAAATAAGGTATTTTTGAACTTTAAAATGTTGTTGTTTTTGTAATAGTCGTCATAAACTCATAACTCGAAATTTATAAATAATACAATAATCATCTCTTTCATTGCCTCCATTCAGCCTTTTTAGACGAGTACTTCTTCATCGATTTTTTGTGTTGTAACAACAACACCTCGCGTTTAGACTGTTTGTTGTTACTCGTCTATGTATGTGTATATTTCATTCTAGAAAATTTAAAAATAAAAATTTACTGATTTATTCCATGTGTAGATTGAGGTTTAAAAACATAGGTATTTTTTAAACATGGGTATTTTTTAAATTCATTGATTAAAAAGAGTATTTGTTCTTTGTTCCAATCCATTTCAGTCATATTATTAGTATTACCGATAATTATCAATTTAATTCTCAAATAATATTAAATTAATTATAATTAAATATTATTAAATTATTGTATTTAATTTTATTTATTTTAAGCACCAAAACAATGTTTTTTTTCACCTTCTCGCTTGTAACAAGAAAATTAGAATGAGCTCCTTCAAAACCAACATTAATGTACTACAAGCCTGATTGTCACCAATATTATAAATTTATTTTGCGCTTATACATGAAAGTATTGGTGATCGACAGATTATATAAATGAGTGAGAAAAACATACAAATTGTAGATAAAACAAAACCAACGAATTGTGGAGGGAAAATTGGGAGGGTTAATAATGAAAAAAACTAATTGGCATTGGTTAGATGAGAGTATTTTTATTCTATTTTCGCACCAACACTTTCAAGTATTAGGTATTAAACAAAACCAACACTAATGTAATACTACAAGCCTGATTCAGTGATGAAGCACACAGATACCCTCTTACATTTAATACCTTATACTTGAAAGTGTTGGTGCGAAAATAGAATAAAAATACTCTCATCTAACCAATCCCAATTGGTTTTTTTCATTATTAAAATACCCAAATTTTCCTCCACAAATCGTTTGTTTTGTTTTATCTATAATTTGTATGTTTTTCTCGCTCATTTATATAATCTGTCGATCACCAATACTATCATGTATAAGCGCAAAATAAATTTATAATATTGGTGACAATCAGGCTTGTAGTACATTAATGTTGGTTTTGGTATTAAATGTAAGAGGGCATCTGTGTGCTTCATCACTGAATCAGGCTTGTAGTATTACATTAGTGTTGGTTTTGGCTCCTGTCAAAATAAAAAAATAAGACAAAATAACCGTAAATATTTTTATATGTGTTGGTGTGTAACAACACGATCAGCGCTACAAATTTTTGTTGAAAACGTTCATCGGAATATCCCTACTCCAAAATTAGTTTGTAGACAAAGAAGTAAGAAACGAGGAAAATCAGCGCCCAAAAAGTACTCGTCTAAACAGGCCCATTCAAATTTGAATTCGAAATCTTTCTATTGTTATTTTGAATTTGCAAAGCATGCTAGATTATTTTGATATTTTGTTTCCTTCACGCTCATTGTATTGATTTAATTTGTTCTGTTTGGCTCCTTTTGATATTTTTAATTTCGATTGTTGAGCGGAGACTTATTGTCTTTTTCTTACCATTGGTTTTCACAAATCATTAAATTCAATTTTTTCTTTTTAATACATATTGTTATTGTTGTAGAATATTTTTTAATTTAATTTCCCTTATTTTCTTTTTATTATTGCTGAAAATAAGGGAAATTTAAGAACTTGTGTTTTAAATGAGTAAGACATTGAATTGTTTTTTAGCGATTTCAGCAAAAAATATTTAACTGGGTTTAACTTTTTATTCATGTTTTATCGTCAATCGACGATATCACAAGAACTAGAACATAAAATATTTACAGTTAAATTTCTCTAAATACTCACATAAACATTTGTGGAGGTCACTTACAACAATTCATACTAAAGGAACACCTCTATACTGTATGTGATACGAAGCAATTCAGCATTTTTGGGGATTTCCTTTTATTCTCTTTATCTTAATAAACAAAAAAACATTATTAGTAAACATGTCCCGCGAATTTGACCCTACATATTATCAAATAATTGAAATTAATTTAAAATAAAACTAATAAAATTAATTTTATTTAAAAAATTATAAATTATTGAAATGCCTTGAATTTTTATCTTAAAAAACTGTTTAAATGTGTTACGCATTTACCCAAATTTCTGCCGTCTTATAGGTGAGTATTACGAAAAAAAGCTCTGCTCCGTTAAGTGTTAAATTTAAACTACGCCGAAAATAACTTTAAAATTACAATTAAAATGTATATGTGCTTGTTTGTAAGAATAGATTAAAACGTACTAACTTTTATTTTGGTTAAAGATAATTGTTCTGTCACACCATCGATGTCTCTTTCTAAAGTTTTTATTTTTTAAAATTGCGAAAAACCATTGTTCTGTTTTGGTTTGCTTTAGTCAAAGTTTATCAAAGTTATGTTTCCATCTAAGAGATGGTTAATGACTTATTTCAATTAGGCCAGTAATGATTGTTTTAGTTTAAATAAACCAATTGTTACAAGAAAATGGAAACGATATTCTTAAACAAGGTCCATATAAACGTTAAATTTCAAACATTTATGGAAATATCTAAGGGATTATAATTAAGAATTTATTGTGAAAAATTTGATTTTAGTCCTCATTTCTAAATCTTTTATAAAAAAACCTCAGTTTTTTACATTTTTAATTCGACGTTATTTTCGACGGCTATCGTTTTGTGTTCGCAAAGGTACAGGAAGAAAAAGGAAAACAATAATATCGTTTTCCTTTTTCTTCTTGAACATTCTAATACAAAACGATTGTAGTCGAAAAGAAAATGAACATTTTCGACTTCACAACTATTTTGTATTTCCGCGAGACCCGCGATACGACTTTTAAAGTTGCCAAACCAAAGACAGTTTATTCATCTGATACTTATTGTATTTATGTATATTGAATTTTATATTGAATATGTACGAATATCTACTTATCTGCGGTTTTACTGACAATTGAAAATCAAGTGTCGTTTGGTTTTATGACTGAATATTGGCCGGCATTACACTAAAAATTAACCGCATATGGACAATATAAGAGAAAACATATAAAATTTAAAAAAAATCAAGTTTCAGCGAAACTGTTTTAAGGACATTTTCAATTTATTCAATTAAAATAAGATTTTTAAAGTATAATAATAATAATAAAATATTTTATTAAACCAGATATGATAATTTTTTAATAGCTTCCCTACGACGCCGATGAAAAAAAACCAAAATAAATAAAATAAAAACCGAATATTAAAATTTATGGATGTAAACACACAATAAAACAAGTGAGAAGATATTAAAAATAAAATTAAAAATAAATATTTTCTTTTCGTTTTTTTTTTTTACCAAGATCCATGTATGGTAAATTCTTAAAACCTCAATAAATCACTTTAATGAAGTACGAACTGAGATATTATAAGAAATTTCATCGTTTTATATAGTATTTCTTACAAGCTTTTGTGTTGAGCTTTTTTAATTTTTTTTTTTTTTTTTTTTTTCTAAAGGAACACTAAGACATTATTGATGACTTCGAGATGGATATTTATTGAGTTATTTAAAAAAATATAAATATTCGATATGAAAGAATATGGATCGCGATTTCCTAAATTTTATACACATTCTTTCTTTTCAACACAAATACGTACTGAAGAATATTTTAAATAATTTATTATTCACAGAAACTGGAATTTTAAAATATTCACTGCATCTCATTATATAAATAAAATAAAAATTATATTTAGATTTTAATAAAAATATATTTTAATATTTTTAAATATGTATAATACAATGATTCAACTTTATATACACATACATGAATTTCCAGGATGAATTGCAAAAATAACATAAATATTAGTATTAAAAATAATAATAATATTTTTATTAATTGATTTTTATTTTATAGTTTATTTATTTTCATTTATTATGATAAAAATATGATAATTTTATTTTTAATTCTGATCCTTAAAAAATGTATTTTTATACATACCAAGATTAACATTTTTATTAATTTGAATAAAAAAAATAAATATTTTATTTTTTTCGGTCATAAAGTTTTGTTGCAATATTTTTTTTACGATTTTTAAATTATTATATAAATTATTTTTAATAGGTTTTGTTCAATTTTATTATAAAATTTTTTTGAAGTCAGTCGTCTTGTGAACAAAAAAACCAAAAAATCAAATCCGTGCACAAATATTATTTATTATAACCGCTTTTAATATTAAACTCTTTTTTAATATACAACTGTCATATTTTAACGACCAATATTTGTTTTACCCGCTTTATATTCAGTTTATATCGATCGATGTAAAAGTAATCTGTAAGGTCGAATGAAATTAAATATTGATCTTACAAAAATGTAAATTCACATTCAAAATTAGTATTCCAACGCAGACTGATATACATAATGTACCTACAAACTTTCTCACACAAATTTATTTTATGTTAATTTCGCAAACTTACATATTTAAACTAACTGGGATAGCTATAAATGGTGTGACGCAATACAAATGGGATATGACTATCAATTTAAGCATACCAAATATCACTAAAATCGATTAAGGAATAGCCAAGTTCCATCCTAGTTCGTCATATTACAAAATTTCTTCTAATTGTCTGTCGTCTTATGGGCGAGAATTACAAAAAAAACCGTTCAATCGTTAAGGGTTAACAAGTAACTAATGGAAAATGTGAAAAAAGTGGAAATGAATTGTTTTTTTTTAGTTTGATCATCACTTGTTCCTTTAATTGTTTTTGAAAAATCAGTTGGATGGATTAATTTGAACATAATAAAGGGCTATTAGGGGAGCATTAAGCTGTAAAATGACCTGGCAACATTAGTCTTCTCATCAATATTTGTAAAGTAACGGTAGATTTACTAAAACAACATAAAAAGTCGTTTTCTTTGTACTTTTTCAAATTAGTATTGAGGGTAAAAAAAATTTGTTCTCAAAAAATCATTAAAGCATCTTGTAGGAAAGTTTTTAAGACTACCCTAAAATTTACTGTGGAATCATTGGTTGCTGGAGCTGTCGATGATCAAAGACAAAATGATCTTTTTTCATTCACATAGAGAGACTAAAAAGAAACTAAACTAGAGCTTAATTAACAAGCTAACAGACCTATGCATTGGCTTAACTTAAAAGAAATTTTTCGAGCCCGTGGACCTTTAAAAAAATAAAAAAATTGGAAAATCTTTTTCTCGCGCTATTTCTTATGATTGTGTGAGTTTTCTGCTCAAAAATCTCAAAACTAGAGATTTGAAGCTTTAAAACGCCTTTCTTTTCATCTCTATACGACCGTTTTTTACAAAGATACAGGCTCTTCAAAAAACACTACAAAAAATTTGTTCCTCTAATTTTTTGGAGTAGTGTATGCGAGCATGACGATTTAAATGCGTTTTAAACTTTGAATATTTTTAATTTTCCCAGGAAAACCCGGTTATCCAAGGGTTCAAGGCGCCGGTTATTCCAGGTCTCTATATTTTACCATATAGATCTGTGCGAATTTTATAAAGATTGCAGTTATTTTTACTTCGAATAAAATGAGTATGAGCATTATGATTTTTTTAATGTCAAGTTATGCCTAATTAAATTATGTAATAATTTGTAAAATAATACCATGATCTCAATATTTATCACCTATCCTGTAACGGTAAAATTATATCACTTTAAAGCGGGATCGTAGAAATTCTCTATAGCAGTTTATATTTTGATTGAATCGCTTTATTTGGAAAAATGTTGATCTCTTTCAATTTGAAACATTGGAGTGAAGACCAGATCGGATTGAGATAAATTAAGTTACTATGTATATGTGCAAAATGTGTATACTCAATAACGTTTTTATATCGAGAAGCTTGTTAAGCCTATGTAATATATCATATAATGATAAGTCAACCTTATTTCGTTAGTTAGTTGTGAAGAAGTCGGAAAATAATAACAAGACTTTTTTGTGTTTATCTGAAGTGCATTTATCGAGAATCACTCATTAAGTAAGTTTAAGTCGCATTGCTTCTTTTCTCGCTCAACACATTTATATTATTTGCAGAATAATTGAGAATAACATAAAATACATATACATAGCTTTAAATAAGATATTTAACGCCACTTCAAATTCAATTTAAATAATTTTTTTGTTTCGGTTATTTAATTAATTTAAATGACTAATAAAATTAGCATAATTGTTTCAATATACATTTTTCACGAACTTTTGTTAAAAGCAAAATCTCAGATAAACATAGATTATTTTCAGCCCAAATTAAAACTTTATTAAGATTGGACCAACTATTCTGTTCTTTCCATTTCCCTTGAATTAGTTTGATTGATGTTTTCATTTTTATCACTCTTGTTCTCCTGTAAAATGCTTTCTTTTTTCAATTTTGCTTTCCGCCAAATTGTTAATCTTTTCTTCAGATAAAGATATTGTAGGAGGCATTTTTTTGAAGATAGGAGAGATTTTAAGGAGAATTAATAAAAGAACTATGTCTTCATTCTCGTCAAATATTTCTATTGGTAGATTAAATTCTACATATTTTTTCTTTAGAATTAAATAAATGCTTGAAACCACTAACAATTGTTGTTTTCAAGATTTCATTCCAAGCATCAACCGCTGTGTGAATTACTTGAAGTAAATTGAGTTGGTTTAGTTTCAGTACAACATCATTACCTGCAGTAGCTAACAAGGGCCAAGAAGCTTTATCCGGTAAATCGTTTTTAAGTTGTTAATGATTTCTATCACTAGTAAGCAGTTCTAGCCATACATTTTTAGATTAACGATAATGATTGAGGGGAATTTTGCGTTTTTGAAGCAACGAATAGGTGTTGAGTGCGACTTTACGACCATTTTCTGATGAAAAAGTTTCAACAGGCAACCAATCGACGAGTCTATTTCGTAAAGAAATTTCCCCTTCCGAACATAATTCTTTTGTTTTCCATAAAAATATATTGAATCTGCTGAAAAGTTTTCATCAGAAAATGGTCGTAAACTCGAACAAATGTTTATTTACGTTCAGAGCTCGCGGTTCCCCAGATTACTTTGACAGAGTCAAACATATTTTTCTGCTTCAAACAAAAAGGGATGGGTTAGAATTGGTATAAGCAACGTTGTTTCATAAAAAAATCGTTTTTCAAATTTTTGTTGTTTGCAACGTTGTTCGCGCGAGGCATTCAATTGATAAAGGTAACTTATGATTTCTGACACAACCAACTATCGTTATCCTTTCTTTTGAATTTTTACACCCAGGAGCACTAGTTTCTTTATTATACGTTCGTATTCATGACTTTTTCAATAAAATTAAGTACAGCCGAAGTGTTGCACGACAATTTGTCTCCAGTAATTTTTAAAACGAATATAGTTTTCGAAGCCTTCCCTAAGCCTCATAAGAAAATATTTCTTAGAAAGAGAAAGTTTGTCTGTATTAAATCAATAAGATTCTTTTGGCTTTTTCTAGACAAAATATATTAAAAATAACGGCATTCACAACAATCTCGACTTGTTAATCAGAAAAAATGAAGAGAAAAAGTAGAAATATCAAAATCCCACCTGTACTTTAACTTGAGGTTAATACAAAGTGTATTGACTCTAAAAAATGAAAACTTTCATTGAGCTTTCTCTGTGGTAGTTTGGTTTCATACTGATAAGTTCGGACAAACAAAAAGTTTGGTCTACTCATCAGGTAGCTACAATTCTAACTTCATAAATTACGTATGAGGCAGGAACACATTGACTTTGCGAATTATAACATTCACCAAATCAACAGACAAACTTTCTCTTTCTATTATTTGTATGAGCATAAAGAGAGAACCAGCCAACATTTAAGAAATTTAACGTAACAGTGCGGTATATGGAGTTTTCATGTTACTGCCCAGCGAACCTTAAATGTTCGTTTAGGGCTTGTGGTATATATTATTGGATTTTCACTCCAAATTTAACCTTTTGCAAATCAAATTCATCAAACAAACTTCGAAATTCAAACGTTTTATTTATTATAATTCCACAATAATTCAAATTTGGCTACTACGGCTATGTAAGGCAACTTATGATTTTCAGAGTACCCACCATTATACTTCTGCGTATACACCAATACCCCGCTTTACGAATTTATTAGTTTCCGAAAAATTGGGCGTTAATCGAAATTCCTTTTCGTCCTATTGCGAAAATTCGTAAATCGAGGGATTGGTGACATGTACACCAATCCATCGATTTACGAAATTTCCCAATAAAAACCACAAGAAATTTCGATTTACGCTCAATTTTTCGGAAACTAATAAAATTGTAAAGCGGGCTATTAGTGTATTTGTTTTGAAAAAAATTTACTCAAAATCCCGTTATTTTTGCAAACAATCTATAAATAACTATTTCTCGAATTTAGAGAATAAAAAATAATGAAATTGCGCAAATACCCTCGATTTATTTTTCCTCGATTCTAAAACGCACTGGATTTTTGTGATTTACAAAATAAGTGAATTATTAATGCATTTTCAAAAAAAGTTGTCTAAACTATTTGGATGATCATCAACCTACCTATTCCATCCTTCCGTCTTTCCAATCATTCATTTTTATTATTTTTGTTTTGCCTCCCATTTTCACAAATATTGATAGTTTTAGTCGAAATTTTGTTAATGATAGAGTTTAGTGATAAGCAGCTTGTGTTAACTTTTAGGTCCATTCGAATCCAAACCAATTTTCTCCAAAACGGGAGTCCATTGAAGTATTGCGTGGGGGTAATTTTAACAAAAAATAGTAAAAAAACTTGTTGAACTCTTTTCCAAGGTAACATCACAATTTTCGAAGAAATATTTTTTTACGGTTAATGCATCTTTCAAATTCTAACTATTGTTCCCTAGCTATCTTCAAAATAAAATGAATAGGAAACCGTATAACATGGAATTTAAATTTCTAAATTTAGCCAAAATACTTTGCTGGTAGCAAATAATATTGTCATCATTTAAAAATAAAATATATCTTGTAAGCTTTGAAACACAAATTCTTTCTGTGACTTTTATTAACATTTTCTGACATTTTACTGATTGAAATTTCAACGACATGTTGCTCGATACATTATTTGTGGATTTCTTAAATAAAATCGCCTGATTTTGTATTATTGCTTGTGAAATATTTTTTTTTGCATTTTCGAATGGCTCACAGCAATGCTTCGTCCAGAATGAAGCACTGAGTAAAGAATTATATCGGCCAATTCTCACGTTGCTCAAATAATGTTGTGATATGAACAAACTGTACAAATTTTGAGAAAAATAGTTTTGAACATTGTGGATGCTTTCTAAAAGGAGAATTCTCAAGGATTTTCAACAGTATAGTAGAGACGTATAATTGAATCTAATTTCAAAGATGAAAAACAGCGAGTGGGATTTTGATTTCTGTTCAATATGTTTCAGTTCTAGATAATGTAACATTAATTGTGAGTTGTTGATTTGGCAGCTTCAGAGTATATAGAAGATTTGTATTGTTATGACCAATTGTGATACTGGGGAAGGAGCCTCCAAATTTAAGAAACCCCGTAACATGTTTATCTTTGCTCAAAATAACGGAAAATCTCTGTAAAACGTAAATGTTTGGTTTGGTGATCTGTAACAATTGGTTTGGTGATCTACATATGTAAATTTGTGGGAAAATTGTCTTTCGAGGAGTCGGATAGACCCTAATATTTTAATTTAAGTTTATTGATAATTTATAAGAAAGTGTTTCTACAAAATAGTATAGCTTAGTGCACAACGGTAATTTCCATAAATTCTTAAAGCAAATAACTTAAACCACCTTTATTGGTTGCATTTTTTAAAACCAAGAACCCAATCATTCAATGAGAGGTCATTCAAATATTTAAATTTCGTCAATTTTAAAGATTAGTCCATTTCAGCGCTTTACCCACAGCAAATCGAAAAGAAAAATTGAATTCACTGTTTTTCCTATAATTCCAAAATGTTCACTAACTAAAATTTACTAAAAATTGAAAGTAAACACAATATAGAACAATTTTAATTTAAAATCCAAGTACAAATATTTAATTTATTCAGATATAATCTTTTAATTATCCCTGACCGAAAATTTACAACATGTTTTGAAGTTTTCGTCAGAAAAAGTAAACAAAATATTTTTTCGTGCTGTTTTTCTATTATAATTGTGTAATCTGTTATAATTTTCTAGTAGTACCAACTTTCCATATTGAAAAATGTTATGACACGTTATCATACTCTCAATACCTTATAATTATTATCTATATGAAAAAGGCAATAAATTAATTTAAATTACGGCGCATCCAACAATCTACTATAAATACAGCGCAGGCTACAAACACAAACACAAAATGGCAACGGATTGGGACCAAATTCCTCAAATTATAGGAAAATCCGGTAATGTTAATTCATTTAAAAACCCTTCGCAAATAATATTTAATTTAATTAATTTTTAGTTGATGAATGCCTGCATTCAGGAGATATCTACAAATAGAGAAAACTTTACCTAGTGGATCTGCACCACAAAATAAAGTTAAATCTAGCGGTTTCTACAAAATTAGTTTAAAGCAACTAAAGCAATTTTAGAAAAACGTAAAATTAAACTTTTCATGAAAATATGACTTTTTTTGCTTTCAATAAATACTTATTTAATTTTTAAATGTTACAGATTTTAGTGGCCAAGTAATAATAATAAAAATAAAACTGCATAAAGAATTGAGTATTTCCAAACCACAAATAATAAATAAATATTGATATTTAAGTATGTTCGAGTTTTATTCAATCGAAACAATTTTGCAATTTTTTTTTTAAATAATGTTACATGATTCACCTTTAAAGCAATTAGCAACAATTTCATTTCAAGAATTTAAAATTGTATAGAGCTGTGCGCTTTATTTTAAACGTTACAGTTGTTCATATTTAAGTACCTTTTAGAGCTTAGGTACGTTATAAAAGCGATAAAACTATACTTATCGAGCAAATATGTGACCGCTTCTTTTGCTTTAATTAGGCTTCATAAAAGTTCTAGTAGCGCTTCTAAAGTAAAAATTAGAGCTTCCGGCTTTATAAAGTAGCTCTAAAGGCTTAAAAGCATATCAAAGAGCAAAATTGTTACTTGGGTTAGCTATTTCATAACTGATTTTAGTGAAATTTGACATGCGCAATGTAATTGGCATTCTAAATTGATTTTTGGATAAAGTACTGGAATATGACCTTAGGTTGGAACTTGGCTATTCCTTAACCGAGTGTGATGAAATTCGATATATGCGTTGGAAATGGGATTCTAAAATGATTTTTAGATGAAGTTCTGAAATACGGCCTGTTAGGATAGAATTTGGCTATTTCTTATAGTGGATAGGATAGAACTTGGGGTGCTACTAACTAATTAACTAGGAAAAAAGAGTAAAAAATTTATTATGTATATAGATAATTAATTTTATTTAATTTTATTTATATTTGACACGTTTGATTACAATCCACGTTTGATCTGTGCCTGCAATGCCGAAGAAGCATTTTCCAATTTAACACTTATTCGCAATTTGCTAAAATACATTCCTCGATGCTATACTAACCCAACGAATTAAGTTAACCAAAACTCAACTTGAAACATTTTTGCTGCGAGGCATTAAAATTCGTTTAAAAACGAATTTTATAAATTTAACTCAGATCAAAAATTTAAGACAGTCTATAAATATAAATAAAATAAATGAGCGAGAATGAAAGAGCAAGCAAAGCTAAACATGTAAACAATTTTTTCAATTTGTTATTATTTCTGTGAGTTAATTTTTGAAGTATAGCACCGAACTCGGCTATTCCTTAACTAATCATGATGAATTTCGACATGAACTACGGAAATAAGATTTCAATCTAATTCCGGGACCCTACACAATCGTTAGAAGATTTACTAAAACTGCGCGTGCTGTCATCCACATTTTTTTATTTTCCTTTGATCGTGATTAAACTTCCCGGCAAATATATAGAAAATGTATCACTATGAGCAACCTCAACAGCTGCCAGATAAACTTACACAGACTTATCATAAAAGCTATTGTCTATTAAGATTCCTGTGAACCAGGCATCTGTTGAGGCTTATCTACTGTGAGGCGGATCGAAAATCAGTTAAGAAATAGCCAAGTTTCATCATAATTAGTCATATTCCAGAATTCAATTTAAAAATCATTTTACATAGAATCCTATTTCCAACGCAGATGTATAATTTCTCTAAAATCCTTTAAAAAATAGTCAATATCCATCCTGCTCGGCCATATTCCAGAATTTCATCTTAAAATCATTTTAGAATCCCATTTCCAATGCACATGTCAAATTTCTCCAAAATCCGTTAAGAAATAGCCAAGTTCCATCCTTCCTGGTGCATATTCCAGAACTTTATCTAGAAATCATTTTAGAATCTCATTTCCCAAGGCTATTTCGCAAGTTCCATCCTACTTGGCCATATTCCAGAACTTCATCCTTATATCGTTTTAGAATCCCGTTTCCATCGTACATGCTGAGTTTCATCATAATCTGTTTAAAAATAACCAAATTCCTTCCTAATTGGTCATACGCCAAAACTTCTTCCAAAATTAAATTTATATTTTCTTTCATCCTACTTGGAATTTAAATTTTGGAAAAAGGTCTATAAATTATGTACTTACAAATTCATTTACAATTTTTATTGTGCATAAATATTAAATTGTAAAGTGATGTGAAATTTTTCAATTTCGGTGTTGCAAAACTCAATGTTGGACATCGAGTTAGTCGAGAAAATTGAACCTAGTACTGCGGATACCAGTGGGAATGCCCAATTGTTAGAGCCGCAATGAAGTTTATTCAACAGAAAGCGCAAAAATTCGGAAAACGAGAGATCAATAACGTTTTGCGTTATTCAAATAAATAAAACGTTTCACACATTTTGTAATTTAATAAATTAATTGTTATTTTACAATTTGACAAATATTTATTTAATTTTAATTTCACCACCATTTATTTATTACGACGTGTTGTCATCCTAAAATCCGAGACGAGACTAATTTTTGATTTTTTTAATTAAATTCAATTATACTTTGTTTTGTGTTTGTTTGCATCTATTCGTCGTGCAAATGAAGCTGGTTTGGGAACATTTTCAATATTTTATACAACAAGTTTTGTTTCTTCTGAAATTTCCTCAATGTCGGATACATCACACCTCAAAAAATTGTGTAGAATGCAACAGCATAAAACCAATTGCATGGCGAATGGCACCTGGATTTCTAGAGCCAATGTAAAATACGCCAAGTATGGGCAAGTATGCCGAAAGCATTTTCCACGATTCACCTAGCTCTAGATAACATTCGTTCTCTTATGGGTTATTTTTGTCCCTTCGCATTATTAGTGCTGAATCACTATTAGAGCCGTATGACCTGATATTGACCATGTTAAATTTATATTGTGCATCAACGACTGTCATTAAACCAATCGAAAATATTTTTTTTTTAAATAAAATATAAACTTCCGCTTTTACGAGGACAAAAAATTTATGTATCGTCGTGGTGACAGCAAACTGTTGTATTTTATTGAAACATTAAACAAACAGTCATTTTATTGAAACTTTACGAACAAAAAACTAAATATATGCAAAAATATTATTAAAATTTCTAACATTTTAATTAAAACTATTATTATAAATGGACTCAATTTATACCAAATAAATCAACAAGTGCCGTGCACGATGCTTAATCAGAAAATTTGACATACAACCTACGGCTACTTCAGTACTTACTATTTACTATGACATAGGTCGAAATGTAATTAAGCACACAAATAGAAAAACGCTAATTAATTTTAATTCATTTATTTAGCCGAGGAGACAGTAGAACAGCTTGCAAAACGACCGTGTATGTTTGCATACTTGGGCAATCTGTAGATAGGCTTTTGTCCTTTTCTTTTTCTGACCGTGCTTTATTTTTCTTCGCAATGTGTTTTTGGAAAGTTTCTTCATCAAGGTTACCGTTTTTATGCATAGTGTATTCATTGCACTGGTCTTTTTTAGGAGAGTAAATATCTATATTTAACTTTTTCACCACATTAAGGATAGTTTTCCATGATGCTGATTGGATGGTTTCATTTCGGCACTTTTCCAAGTAATGTCTGTGCATTTCCCTTAAACTATTCCAAGTAGGTTCTAGATAAAGTTTACTAGATGATGATCTACTATAGTGGCTTTCAACCTTTGGCAACGAATTCAAAAATTCCTTAACATTCTTTACAACAGCTGCAAATCTTTCGCTATTTGACGTACTACTGGCTTCGGTTTCTAGGGGTCTTGAAGGGCTAGTACGAGATTCACCATCTAATACCCATGTACTTAGAAACATTTGTTTACAAACGCGTTTTTTTGCTTTATTATTTATACCTTCGTGCACATTCAAGTAAAATTTAAATCCATAAATCCAATTTTCTTCCTCGAGCTTTGGGAATCCGAATCATTTCTCCTATGTTGTGGACGCTCTTGAAACACACATCCTGCGACATAAACTTTTTTGGCTTCCCACGACGCTAATTTCCAAAAAGCTGCAAAAATTGATTTGCGATCCTCCTCGCTTATCGTAGAGCATTCAAAATTTTGTTTTGGACCACCTTTTGATGTGCGTCTTACATGCCCGTTACATCTTGTTCGAAGAGATTTGTCCTCCTTTCGTTCTGTTTGTTCATATTTTCCAAACATGTTTTTCTTAAAACCGGTGTATCTTTTTCCCTTAAGTTGCAATTGCGCATTCTTTTGTCGCTTCCATTGAGTTTGGTCAGCTTGGCCTTTACGCTTTCTTGCAACGGTTCGATCCTCTCCATTTGATGAAACAACTTCGTCTGATTCTGTTGCTATTTCGACTTCCGTTTCTATCTCGGCTTCTATTGATAAGTCCTCGTCCTCTGTGGTTTCTTCAAGCTCTGATGGTTCATATAATTCGTCTGATCCTGAACTGAAATCAGCTTCCGTTTGATCCTGATTATCAAGTGATGTAATACAATTTTGAACAATTGGCACAAAGTCAATCATTTTGCCTTCTGCAGTTTCGGTACATCGGATAGGCAAGCATTGCGTAGGAATGGCCCGTGGTTGATCTTCATGTTCAAGCTGTGATTGCGGAGTAACGCTTTCTACGGGTGTTTTCTCTTTATCTACATTAGCGCGAGCTAGCTGCATTAAGAGATAGCCTCTACTTCCCTCAAACATTTTCAGTCCACCATTAATCTCTCATTCTTACTTGTGATCGAGGAAATTATCTTTATGGATTACTAATGCAATAAGTCATGTGAATATTGCAAAAGATCTTATGTCAAGAATTACTGTAATTTAGTAGCTTAATTTCTTAAAAAGACGCCTGAAAAAAGTTCACTTTATTTTTGATATCATAATAATGTAGTAGATAGAATTTAAACTACTCTAACAAAAAAAATAAGAAATTATACAAAAAAGTTAGGTTAGGTTAGGGGACTGATTGTCGAAAAATGTTAGGCATAATCTTTTAATGAAGCAAAATAATTTATTTACAGTTTAAATTTATAGATACTAATGTAATTAATACTTACGTTAAATTTTATAATAAATTTGCACAGATTTACTTAGAATTACACCAAATTGCACTAAATTACACGCGAATGCGCCGACACGTTCCATAGCAGTTTGACATAAGACTTATTGCGGTAATCAAAATAATCATTCGTTTATTCATCAAATTGCAACTGCGCACTATTGCCTTTTTCTGATTTGCTGAACGACATGAGATCAATTGTAGCTTGTAGTAAGTGATATTTTGGTTACAATGATACAATAAAAAGGAAATTGAATATTTGGTGGCATAAGACTTTTTTCAGCCACCGTGTCGACAACGGCGCCAAGGCAGTTTGGGAAATTCGAATCCGGAAATTTGATTTTCTTGGATAAAATCAAATTGCTCCTTGCTCATCCTAAAGTACATAAAATACTTTTGGGGATACATTTCCAAGTTTTCTTGTAATGTAAAAAATTCTCCATGGGATGTACATGATACATCGGAGAGTTTCTATTATTCCGTACCTTAATTAATAGCGCCGAGTCTAAGAAAATTTTCTTTTTTGGTCCGATCACGATAGCAAATATCAACACAAATCGACAAATCAACCTATAATTAAAATTTTGACAGATAATGAAAATTTGTTTTTCGGTTTTATGTACATATGGATAAAGTAAACCGAAAAAATGTAATAATTTGGCAGATTTTTTGTTTTTCGTCTTATAATAAATATTTCAATATATCCATGGTAAACAATTTTCCCAAGAAATATGAACTGTAGCCATTGCAATACTAATCTATATAGTAGATCATTCACGGAAATAAGGTTATCAATCTCTACCAAATTATAACAAAAATCCCATATTAATGATTTTAATTATAGAATTAATTTATAATTTTATATGCGCTAGCTAGCTAATATATGATGGATAGTATTTGATTAATGATTTCTAAACAAAAAGACGAGAAACTAAAAATAAAAATGTGTACTCGTATATAGAAGCAATTATTGCGTAACACGGCGGAAGAATCTCTTTCATCAAAAAATCATCAATGAAAATTTTCAAGAAAAAAAAACAAAATCGTGAAAGAACTAAAAATATTATTAAAAAAAATGTTACTGATTGACTTTTAATACATCCCAAAATAATAAAAATGATACAAAAAAAAAAAATATTTTGAGTTTATTATTTCGCGATCACCACCAACCAAAATAAAAAAATAAAAATAAAAAATTAAAGTTACATAAATTAGATTTTGATGAATGTCATGAGTGCGCGTATACATAAGAAATAAATTTCTTTAAAGAAATCAAATTCGTCACACATAATTCGATATAGTTCCAATATAAAACACAAAATAAAAACTATTTTTTTTAGTAATTTATCATGTTATTTTAATTCTATTTTTGACAAATAAAATTATAGTTTTATAGAAAATAAATCATAAATTGACTTTTAAGAAATAAAAAAAGGGCGGTATTTATAAAACTTCGTGTTTAGTGTGTGTACAACATAAAATCTGATAGAGAGACTGCGTGTAGCAGTAATTTATCGTAAATATTATTATTTAATTGTCATAATTAAAATTATTCAACATTTTTGTGATTTTCGTGAATTTGTAAAACGAAAGATTTGATTTATTAAAAAAAGAACAAAACGACGAACCCGTTTTATTGTGAAACTATATACTATCGCATAGTATGGAACAATACTGAATGCGTATGTAAATATAAATATATTAATCTAAATATTAATATTTATTATAAGATGATAATCTTAAACATTAAAAATTAATAAATTATCGAAAAAGCCAATTCATATGCAAATTTTTATCGACCGTTTTACTAAAATTTAAACAAAACTTTTAACTTGTTAACAAAAAAGAAAAAAAAACACAAATATGTGTATATTATTATTAAAAATAATAATAAAACATATATTTATCCATAAGTCTGATACCCAAATCTAACAGATAAATAAAATGCAGGCAGCACCATTTATCGATAGGTAAAATAATAGAATTGAAGACAGAAGAAATTAATTTCCATTTTATTAATTAAAAATTCAAGAATAAAAAAGCCTTTTAATTTATTACTTATCGAACATCGATTTTTTTTTTTTAAACATAACGAAATGTTATTAAAATCTTTATGTTGTGTTGTATGGGATGACATATAAACTATATAGATGAATCTGTTATAATTTTTTAGTATCTTATACGCTATTTGGCAAAAATGCTTCTGGTTATAGTAGAACGCGCACGTTTAGCTGTTGGTACAACCAAAATATTTATATTCTTGTGTTACGATGTGTATCATATTACGAAAGAGTTGAGTGGGTTATTTTTAACAAATAAAAGAATGCATTGATTTGTCTTTAAAATTTAACACTCTCGCAGTGTTATAGTGAGAGATAGAATCCAACGAAAGCTGAGCCGAAATCTTGATTCTTGAAAAATCTTGTGGATATTCAACGCCTATCATAAGACAATAGTTTGCTGTTAACACAATTCAGAACCTTAGTTCCAATCTCTGATAAGAGGCCCTTCCTTAATTTCATGCAAAACCCCAATTTGAAGTTTAAATTCGAAACATATTTTTTTGGTAATAGGGGTTACCTTATCGCTAGATGAATGTATAGAATTAATTCAGATATCTCGTGTAGTACTATCAGAACCTGAGTCCAAATCTCTGACAAGGAGTGTTTTAATTAACGATCAATTAATTATTATTAATTAACGATCCTTTATCAATGTCAAGCAAAATCGCAATTTGACGATTAAAATTCGAAAGACATTTATTTATGGGAATGGAATTCCTTTTTAGCTTAATGGATGGAGAGTTTTTCAGCTATAATTTGTATTACAAGAATCTCAGTTCAAATCTTCCCAGATATCAATTTATAAACACAGTTCATCACTCACTTGTCTTAGCT
This sequence comes from Tipula vernalis, assembly GCA_958295665.1. NCBI lineage: Eukaryota > Metazoa > Arthropoda > Insecta > Diptera > Tipulidae > Tipula > Tipula vernalis. The sequence goes on from OY282560.1 coordinate 230,823,285, forward strand.
AAAATACGAGTTTTAATCTATACGAAAATAGTAAAAAGGCGTTTATTTATTGATAAATTCTTTAAAAATATTCTGGAAAAGTGGGAAATATTTTGGATAAAAGGGACATTTCTGGAAAAGGAGGAAAATTCTTTAATAAGCCTTTTAGAAAATGAAAAATCTATTTTTTTCTAGTTATTCAAATCACCGCTATTTACAAGAAAGGGCGTTAAATCGAAATTTAATCTTTTAATCGCAATTCTGACTAAAATTGCCAAAAGACCCTTAACACTTTTTACGACAGATTTTAAACCAAGTTACGATGGTACATGGAGTAGCTGAAGAAATTCGCGACCTGTTTACGTATATTCACGGAAAAATATTTTATAAACTAATTGTCTGCTTAAGATTCCTTTTGGTAATTTATTTTTTCTGTTGGACGGAAGGTTGGATATTTTTTATTAGAAGAAATTTAAAAGTTCAAGCAGGAAAGTGTCTATCCTTAAAATTTGTTTGTGGCCTGGCCGAATGCCAGTTTCAGGGGAAATTGACTAAACGCTTAAAGTTAATTAGTCCTTTGCTTAAAATTACACCAAACGTAACATATTTCTGAGTGACATCATGTAAAGGGCGATGTCAAGATATTGGACAAAATAATTGTGTGATTCATGCAATATTCTAATCCTGCCGAGTTTGCCCGGTCAGCCCGCAGTTCCAAATCTTCAACGATATAAGGAACAATAGGAACATCGAATGGGTGTTATTCCTTGTATATTCGTTGTAATCTAGAGCTATTCGTTTCTATAAATAAACTACAAAAATAGTACTTTCACTATCAGATTAATTATCATTTTATTGACCTTGAACTGTTCATTACTCAGCAATGGTTCCCACTGAAGAACAAAGGCCTTACAATCCGATTTATATCAAGATTTTATCAGGAGCAAATCGGGAGAGGTGGTCTCTATAAAGTGAGTCTTTGAACTCCAGCCACAATACGAGGAGAACCATGTTGTAGAATATCTGGGGCAATTGATCGATCAGTCCTAGGTCATTTCCGAGGGCCTTCAAAACCGTAACAAATAATCCTGTTGAAAAATTATTTTCAAGAATAGGGTTCTCAAATCATGAACTTTCTAACGGCACTTTAAAGGACCTAAGCAACGTTATACTGTACATGACTATATTCGGAAAAGTTATGATTTTCTTGCGTCCCTTATGTAGATCAAGATTTTTCCAACAGATTTCCAAAATTATAGGACTTCCAAAAGTGGTTTAACGGTGGTATTTGCTGCCTGTAATGGTAAATTGTTTTTTACTTCACAACGGTCTTGTGGTAAATATTTTATAGGAATGGTGACAAATTCTATTATTCTTTGCGTCCCTCATCAATTGTACCACTTCCAGATGTATACAACATCCATACCATAAGTGACCAAGCTCTTCTTATAGCTTATCTCTACTAAGAGAGATTACTGCACAAAATTTAAAGAAATTGTAGAGAAATATCATCTCACTCGTGGAGAGGTTCATAATGCTGATGAAACCGGGCTGTTGTTGCGATGTTTGCCAAATTCTACTTTAGCTGGAGTAGGAGAAGCCACTGCTACTGGCTTCAAACCTAATAAACAGCTTATAATATCAAAGATTCAATACTTAATGCAGCGTTTATCTGGACTGAAGTAAAATGCTCAACTTTAGCAAGTAGCTGGAACAAATTGTGGTTTAATGATAATCAGATACCAAGTAACAACAATGCGCCTCACGATGAAATTTGCGAAACATTGAAGTCTAATACAGAACAATTTATGAACATTCAAGAGAATGAAATTACTGACTAGTTGCATCTCGATGATTACACAGAAACTGTGCAAACTTTTACGGGTGAGCAACTTATCGAAAGTGTTTTAAATCCCAACAGAGCAGAGAACTTAAGCTTAGATTCTGATGAAGACGTATAAATAGATGAAAAAGGTATCACTTGGCAACAAACAGAAGCTGGATTAACGACATTTTTCAAATTTGCAGAACAATGATAGATCTATGTCAAGTAAACCAATTTTCTTGTGAAGAAAGAAGTGTACCAAACTGCTAGATATAAGATCGTGACTTTTAAACAAATCTATGAAGTTTGAGGTCCAATAATGACGAACTCTGAATTTTTTGGTATTTTATTATTCTATTTTGTAACTAAATTAATTTATGAGTTATTTAAAAACTTTGGATACTCGTATACATAATATGTACTTATTATTTGCTATAACTTGCAACTTGATGTATGAAAAAATAGTTTTCTGGTACATAATTTAAAAATAAATAAACGAGAATCCTAACAAAATAATGAAATTATGCGAAATCGTCGAAAAATTTCTAATTTTAATGAAACATTCAATTATCCGGAATGATTTCATCCACAAGCATTCCGGATAACAGGGCTGTTACTGTATATATAAATTGATCATTCAAAATATTTTATATCGCTAGCCAACACTTTTCCTATCTTTCTGGTAATAGGTGGTTCCACGTCGAAAGACCAACTCATCACATAGAGGCTATCCACGAAACGACTCATTTTTTGATAAGCTCAAAGGATATATTGAAGCGCTTCTCAGACAACCCATGAGTCATCGAAATAGGTCGGAAGGAGCAATATCTGGAGAATAGGACAAGTGTAGTAGGGCATCTCAGTTAAGCACTTATAACTTTTCCTGGACCGGTTTCGCAACATGAGGCCAACCGTTATCATGCTGGAAAATCATTTTGTCATGTCTTTTCACATATTCTATCTATTTTTGCTTCAATGTTCGGCTCAATTGCCCATCCCCCAAATACAGAGTATGAGCTTGATGGTCCATGTTGATGGTTCCCCTGGCCTACATCATGATTTTTTTGCGTTTTGTTGAAAAATGACGTCTTTGACATTTTGATAAAATGACACATACTGAAAACTAAAGCCTCGTCATAATACTCGTACTTTGACATAAAGTTAGCAACTGTATTACCCGATGTGATAAAGGTTCGTGCCTTTCTCTTGAAATCCCTTGCACACGCCTAATAACAACCTCATAGTGATAGAAGCAAAATTGTGCAACTTTTCGAAAAATGTAAACTCAAGCTCAAAAGAAAGAAACTTTTCGATTTGTCTATGAAGTTACTATGAAAATTTAGAACCAAAAATACTACATATGGCAACAGAGCACCAATGGTTTATATTCTTAATGGTTTAATTTTAGTACAAGTTCCCATGAAAATGGTTTGAGTATACTTCTTGGATGTACCACAATCTGTACTAGCCTGACATCAATTAGCCAACTGAGATACATACGATTTACGCCTTGACTCGCCTGCCCTAAACCGTGGAAAATGTCTGCCGGCCGATTTTAAAATTCATGTACATAACAAATATTTTCATCATCGCACAAATTAGTAAATTGGCCTTCGAAAACTCTCGTGTTCAATAAAAAACAACGAGCGAGTTCTCGCTCAACTCGCAAAAGATTTATGTGAAAACATTTATGAATATATTGAATCATTTCAAACCATTTCGATGATTCACGTTACATTTCTGGTTCAAAAAGTCAATAAGTTATAATATTTTGGGTTTGGAGGACAAATTTTATTGACATCAATTGAGCATGAGCAAAGTACAGTTCTGTTATCTTAATCACCTGAACCTGCCTGCCATGTACGCTTTAAAATATGTATACCATTCATACACGGCAATCTTGTTCAAGATTCCATAGTAGTGAATGGGCACGGCTAGCTCGCTGAACAAAGCAAAATCGAATCGCTTTGTTACTGATCTTTATTCTCTTTTTGTTTCGTAGCACACGATTTTTTATGATTTCTACACTGTATTCACAACCGTACATATATACGATGACGTTTCACTAATACAATCAGTGGTTGATATATTTTTACAGCAATAGTATACAAATCGTTGGGCTTTCTACAGAGAGAATTTTAAAAGGCTTTGGTCTCTTACACTATACATGCATAATTTGTGCTCGTTTTCCTTGTATGTGATTTTCATTTTCAAAAATACTTGTTGTTGCGGCCAATATAGTAGATATTTTCACAACAAAATAAAATAAAGTAGGCGGTTTTCTTTTAAATTTTTTTCGTATTTGGCTCACGATCATTTTGAAATGCCGGATGATGTTGTATATTGTATGTGTATGCGTAGATTTTGTGTTAATTTAGGTTTTATTTTTTTTCTGGTCGATATTCACACATATATACATGCAATATTATTTGTTCGGCACGTATGTTTCCGTAACATGATTTCTATCCAATTTTTTACCTACTCCTGCCGCTCAAGATGTTTTCACATCAAAAAACGAAAAAAAGACTCTAATAACAAAATTGTTTATAAAAAATGTCTGCCACCACTTTAACTAGCGTTTGACAAAATTCAGCTCCACGGTACTAAATCGCAAAAGCTATCAAACGCGTATTAAAATATTTTTTCGTAGTAGGACTCGGCAATATCTACAATCAGACATTGATCTGTTTGTTCAATTCATAGAAACTTTTGTCAGTCGTGACTGCTAGCAGGTTCCATACAAGATCTGCCGATGAATTCGGCAAATATGAAGGAAAGAACCCCAATGTAAAAATACTATTTAGCCAATCAGCTTTCTTGGAGAAAACAAGGCTCAGCCAGAGAGGGCATGTTGATAATAATCATATATTTTATTAAAACAACAGAACAGAGTACTAATCAAAAAAAAATTGGGTCTGCGTCGGACCAGACGGTGGAAGTTATACTTCTTTGGCCATTCACTCATACACACGCACACAGACAGACAGACAGGATACATAAATGGAATATAACACATTTTTCGCTGTTATTCAATATATTACTCTTCAATATATTATAAGTGACTTCAGTAGTATATTATACACCTATATATTATCATTATCAGTAATTTCTTCTATAATCATTCTTTCATCGTGGTCATTTTCTGGTTGGTCATTAGAAATCGAACTGTATTCCAGGAAAGACACAATCGGTTTATGATAACTAAAGTAACTAACAAATATTCTAGATTAAAACTTTTCAATATATCTACTAAATACAGCATCGATGGTCGTTCCGTATTTGGTCGTACTTTGATTCTTATCATTCGACGTTACCAAGCCTAGTTTTTCTTTTAGAAAATTTATCAATGGCTCTGTTTTTTCATCGGAAAAATTGATGTTGAAATCGCCGCTCATTATCATTGGGATTTCATGAAAATTTTCATCGAGAAGTGCGGAACCTTCTCTGGTATAAATTAATAAATTTTGGTGTATAAACTTTATGATCTGGTTCACAGTTTTACCAGGAGAGATGTATAGCGCTACAACTACGAATTGTTGACCAGTTTGTGGAACGCATTTACTAATACAAATATTCTCCAATAGCAGACTGTGCTGCAACAAGAGATTCCGATGCCCTTGAATGAACATCCATGTGAGAAGTGACTATATTATTATGGTCACTTTCATTGTGATAAATTGCTACTCCTCCCGCAGCAACATTCTCTCGTTTTTACTTTGCTATGCAATGAAAATTCGGAATGTCGATGTTTTGCCCATCTCTCAAATGTGTTTCCGATAATATAACTATTGTGCATTTTTTGAATACGCTGTCATTCAGATCGAGTGCATGTGCAATGAGACTTTTACTATTTATTGAATAAAAAATTATTCCTGTCCTATTAGAAATAAAACTTCCCAAAGACTCAATAATTGTTGGTATAGTCTATTGAGTGATAATCTCTGAAATTCTCTCTGTATATCTGTTGTACCTATAGAATTTCTTCTGCCATGGTGGAAAATGTTGCTGTCATCTTTTGTAGTGATATATAGACCATTAATACTCGTCACTCTCGATAAGGCAACATACATTAATTCTATGGAGTGGCTTTTGTCGTATTCATAAATAATCTCATCGAAAGTCCCACCCTGCGATTTATGTATATCGTGATAGAACATGATGATACCAATGGGAAATGATTTCTCCGAATGTTAATTGTTTTATTATTATTCGTCGGTATCACGGATGACCTTCGTACCTATGTACGGCATTGCGATCAATATTGTGTTGTGCCATGTATCCTGCACATTTTTTCTGCAGCTTCTGCCCAATTTTATTTGGGAAAATAAGCCACATTTTTGAAACTTCCCGATCATCGTTGAATTCTATGTGACATAATTTTCCGACTGTGCCATTAGCCAGACCATCCGAAACATCGATATTTGTGGTTATAATGTAATATTGTAATATGTTCCTTTAACAAATGTAAGTTCATATGGTAGCCCACCAGTATCTATTGTCGACGTTTTATTCAATTTTTGTTTGACAAAAGCCTCCTGTTCTTTATTATGACATCCAGTGTAAATATCTATAGCAATCGAAATAACTTTATCAACAGCATTTTTCAAAATGGAATTATTATATCTATTAACGGAATTATTTGAGTGGAATAATCGTACTCCATGTGGGCATAGTCTGTTTGCTTCGTCCTGTGGAAGAAAACGCGATTCAATAAGTTGGAGTTCTTCTTCCGTCAATTTTTCTCCATTGCCAATTTTAGTTAACGCTGATGAGAACTGAACATTAGCTTGCCTCATAACCTCTGTTAATTCATAAAATTGTAAACAATGCCACAAGGACTTCCCAGTAATTTTTTTTTTAATTTGTTTATATATGCGCGTTGCTCTTACTGGGGGTAATTGACGCAAATCTCCTATCAATATCATATCGAGCGCTCCAAAATTATTCTCCCGTGAATTATTTTCCCGTGATTTGTTTCAATCGTTGATCAATTTGTTCTAATAATATCATACTCACTTCGGCAATTATAATAACTCTGACATATTTAAACAAGCCTCGATACTGATGAGCTATCTCTATACGCAATGGTAACAATTTTGACAGAGATATTTTTAACGCCGTATGAACAGTGGTGCCATCGATAGCAACAGCAGCTTGCCCAGTAGAAGCACAAGTTATGTAGGCATTACAATAGCCATCGCTATCGGAAAATCTATTATATATTTCCATGATTAATTTTATTACAAATGTTTTACCACATCCAGCTGGCCCCGTAAAAAATATCTGGAGACGATTATCTTCACTAGACAATAAATGACGAATCACTTGCAAAAGAAGATTTAGCTGTTATTCATTCGCCATGCGCATCAATCCAAAATGGTACATGTAATGTCACCATTTCCCTTATATATTCATTGAAATCCGACCCAATGTCATAATTTCGATATCTTACTATTTTCTCTTCATCTCTCTTAACATATTCGCCTTTAATATTTTTGTAATACTATATTGGGAAACGAACTAAGCCAATGAAATGTCATCCAATTCATTCGGTCTGCGTTCATATACTTGTCGAGCCAGTTCTCCTTCCATATATCCGTTGATTCGCCTTCTAATGCAGAGAGCTCTTTCATTGTTTTTTTAATCCTTTGGCGTTCAACGGGCCACACGGTTGGAATATAAACTATTTGAGTACAAGCTTTAGACATCGGCTCTCTCATCAGGTACCTAGCAGCTTCCTGGCTAGTCATTTCCGTATTGTTTGAAAGATTAACACTTAAACTCCTCGTTATATCTACTATATCAAATTCGGGATTTTCATTCATAGTTTCTATAGTTTTCCTCTGTATATTACTCACGCCACGATTTGTTTTATTAACGTACTCAACAACGTATGCTGCACAAGAATACTCTTCCGTAATAAATTGAATGTCGGTATTTGACTTAACCAATAAGTCAATATTATTTTGTGTATAAAATTGATCAAAATCAGTATAGTCGTCGATTTCTAAATAATTTTTTTATTTCCTTATACTTTTTTTCAAAATTAGAAAATTAGCTTCGGTATCTTTCATTGGAATTAATATAGCGGTTTTCTTGCATGGTATAAAGGAGCTTCGAATCTGCATTCTTGCGCACGATTGGGTGTGATTTTCTTGTAGCAGGTGAAAGTGTGCTTGTGAGTATTCAATTTAATATTACCTGAAGCTTCCGATGCTGAGACGAAAATGAGCGCAATCAATCAGATCAATAGCTTGTTGATAGTCTTTTCCCAGTGGATCATCGGGAGCATTATCACACCAAGCTATAATGTGAGCATGTGGGCTTCCTCGATGTTGAAACTCAATTCTCTTAAAGTAATGTAGAATTCTGTACTTCTTGAATAGGCTGAATCTTTTGGATTGTAATATACTCATGATAACATTAACTAATTTGTGCACATGTAACAGCGTCTTCATTAATTAGAGTACTATTGTGCATGTATTCTAATTGTTCGGCTTCTTTTTTTGAAATTAATTTCTTGTTCCGTAATTTGTAAATTAATTGCAATAAATTTGGCCATCCAATCTCATTTGCGCTAATCGTAAAGAATAGCGTTGGTTTCCCTAATTGACGAATCATAGCAAATAGATCTTATTTTTTCAAACCAATACCAAGCTGAATTTGGTATAGATCTTAAAAAAGCTAGGTTACTTTCGATACATCCTTGAATGTAATCTTCTGATTCTATCTGTTCCTTTTTAATCTTAGTATGCTTCCCTACATGTTTAAAGGCTATGATGAGAGAGTCTTTGACTCTGATTCTCATTATTTTCATTGCCATATATAATAAGTGATATGGAGTTACGCCACGTCTATCTGATCGTCTTAATTCCCTCGTTGCCATCATAAAAGGCGTGACATTAACTCCCTCTCTGAATTCTCTGAAGTGTCCTACATATATTCCAGGGAAAGAAAGTTCTTCAGCATGCTCATCAAACAATAGACTGATTGGCACATTATGTTCTCCCGGTGCGATTCTAAGGTAGAAATCCTCGTTCCATATCAATGATTGTTGTTGTGCAACTAAACTCTCCTCTATAGGGATATTTTCCACCAATTCATTATCATCGTCAAAATGAAGAAATTGTTCGTTGTCACAGTCATTATCTTCATTACAGTTTAAAAAACTATCATCAATTGTAATTTGGTACGTAGTATACAACGGCGTTTGTATTAAATATTTTAGCCATATTTTTATCACCAATCCTTCTACGAAACTCGATTTATGAATTTTCTTTCTTTTAACATGTACATTGATACAATAATCATCATTCACATCGCGGGGTAACTTCTTAATCATATTATCAACCTCTACTGGGACGTTTATAACTTGTCCATAAATTCCATACTGGCCATTGATATGTCGAAGACGTCTTATTTGCATAAACGGAATACGAGGGGATGGATATAAATCGTTCGGTTACCAAATCTTATGGATGATTACGTAAATCCTCCGGATATTCTGGATATTTGAAGCCATTATAAATGGATAATTGTGGAATGTGATTCTTTTGAATGCTTCTAAAGCACGTAGAACATATTGTGAAATTTATGCCTCATTTCTATAATTACCGGGACACTCTCCCGTAGAGGATTTCTGGGAACTTCTTTTGTAGATGAACCGGCTATCTGTGAACCATGGATTGGATTTTTTCGGACAAATGTCACTTGTCTATGTGAGGGCCCTGCTATTTGCGAGCAATGAATATTTTTTTTTGGTTCGTGGTACATCTTTGCTTGCAAATTCAGGTGCTTGCGAATCGTTGTCTGCAATTTGATGAATTTCCCGTACAGTATTTCTATCCCGGTAGTTTTTCGCGCGAATGGCAGCTAATTTTTTCCGATTAGTTTCAATGTCTTGGTTAGCATTTTTCTTTGATTGTTCGTTCTTTGTATCAGATTCTCCTGTATCCATAGAGTTTTGTTTTTCAAGTTCCTTTTTCTTTTCACGGTACTTTCTCTGATATTCCGCGCGTTTTCTCTTTCTTTCAGCGATAGAATTTTCGTCATCCACCAATTTTTTTTTTTGCGTTACAATTTCTGTTGTACTCTGCTTTCTTCCTTTTCTTCTCCATAATTTGTTCGTCAATGCCCATTTGTGGAGTTTCTTCATCACGATCATTGTTCTCGAACTCGGAATCACTATCATTATGTTCAATTTTTTCTGGGAGGTGAGATGCAGCATTCCTCGTATTTATGTTGGACTTGTTTTCTAAAAATCTATTAACTTTATGTAGACCCCCTATTTCAGTGTCAGATTACGATGTCGATTCCGTTGTCAATAAGTTCGAGTGTCGTTGGTCCATTATTGTTGATTTCTAAACAAAAATAATCAAAAAACAATATGTAGTCCCGGATTATAATTTTCTATATAAAAAACAACATATAATAAAAATCAAAGAATCTTTAAAACTTAATATTCTGTCTAACCTTTATTATGAGAAATAGTATATTGTATAATTAGGAGGAAAAGTACTGCATTCCCGGACGATAGTGGAAATTGGCGGACGAGGCGATAGCCGAGTCCGGCAACCACGGGAGTCCGGGAATGCACTTTTCCTCCGAATTGTACATACTATTTTTTCTCCGATCGGACTTTAAAACGAATATACACCCAAAATAATTTTTAGAATTATTCATTAATTATCATATTAAGAAATCAAAACAAAGTAAAAAATCGAAAATAACATAAAATTATTGCTTAGTTAGCCACGACATCATAAGACATAAATACATTTTGTTTTTTTTTTTTTCAAAAGTTGTCATGTTTGTGTACCTATTTGATTTATAAAAAACGTGTGCACGAAATTTAAGGGATATGGACAGTGAAAGCGAATTATCCTTATCTTGTACCCCGCCGGATATAGTGGAAGGAGCTAATTCAGCTACATGTGATTTACTCCCGCAAAAATCGGAGGAAAAACACGAAAATGCTTATAAACGCTTTATGGATTATCGTCAATCTAAATACATCAAATCATTTTCGGAAAACGTCATTCTGGCGTATTTCGCTGATTTATCTACAAAATTGAAATCATCCACATTATGGTCAAACTACTCAATGATCAGGTCGGTGCTAGTGGTTAAAAATAATGTGGATATTGAAAAATACCAAAAATTACGTGTCTTCTTGAAACGCAAATCCGACGGATATAAAGCGAAGAAATCTAAAATATTAACTATGGAATATGTTCAACAATTCATTTTGGAAGCTTCAGATGATTCGTTCCTAGTTACTAAAGTAAGCATGTAGGTATTTAAAACGATTATTATTTGTATTTACACATTAAATTCAAATATGTTTTCGGATAAAATACAATTCACACTGCAATATTTTTTTGTATGTAATATTATGATTGTTTTTTGTAGGTTGCGTTAATTTTTGGAATCGCTGGTGCTTGTCGACGGGATGAACTAGCCCGCATGGAAATTACTGACATTAGTGATTTGGGATCTAAACTTTTATTTAAAATCCCGAACAACAAGACAAATAAACCACGATCATTTATCGTAAACGAAACTTATTTAGAATATTACAGAAAATATATAGCTTCGCGTCCAAAAGATTTAAATTCTTTGCGTTTTTTTTTAAATACACAAATGGTAAAGGTTTCAAACAAGCAGTTGGCATACATCAGTTTGGTAAAATGCCACAAATTGTTGCTACTTTTTTAAAATTACCAGACGCAAAACAATACACAGGGCACTATTTCCGCCGTTCATCTGCGACAATTTTAGTTGATAATGGCGCAGATTTAACATGTTGAAAAAGATTTGGAGGATGGAAGTCATCGACTGTTGCTGAAGGGTACATCGATGAATCCATTATCAATAAAATTGAAGGTGCTCATAAGATTTTCGATACAACGGATAATGAAACAGCCGATGCAAATAATGTTAATGATTTTAATAGCAATATATCAACAACAATGCTGGGATGCGATACTATAATCCACCAATGTTCAATATGTACTAATTGTACGATAACCGTTAATATTACAAATAAGTAAAATTAAACTCCTATACCTAACACATAATTAGTTTGGCATAGATTTATCAAATAAAAATTGATTATTATGTATACTGTTAAATTAAAATAAATAAATGCGTTTGACCTTATAAGTGTACTTTTATTTCTTCTAAACAATAAAAAATACATACGGGAATATATTCCCGGCCTAGGCCAGAAAAAATATTCTCGTACTATTATTACTTGTTGCTTAGCAACAAAATATACAACATACTGGAATCATGAGAAAAAAATATTTTATTTATCCCCTGTACATTCCTTCCGCGTCTATCCCCCGAAATGTCGACTTTTGTGTCGACCAAACAAATTTATTATTTATTTATGAAATAAAAATTTTTCGCTTGGTTCAAAAAAATTCAATCGCGAGAATTGACAAACTACTACTTGCACACAAAAAAAAAAAAAATGAAAATCTCTCCTGTATGTAATCCCATTTTCAAAGTGATTTTTTTTTAATATTTAAATTTTTTGTAGTAGTTTGGATTTTACTAGTTACGCGTGACGCGGTTTCTCGATCAACACCCCATCCCAATGTGTACAACGGGCGCAAAGAAGTATATCTTCAATAAGGTCATAAACAACAAATAGGCCCCCAATACTTGGACTACCTCTAATCTTATAATGAAATATTTTTTTGGGTACGAAAATTATACAAAATCCATTTCCGCTTACTGCATCATACAGAAGTCGAAGTTGCAACACTCTCCAACATTCTCCAATAATTGAGTAAAATGGAACGTATATTTTGGTTCAGATTTCTGTTAAGCATGTGAAGTTATCCCAGTTTTTCATCCCAGAAAAAAAATAATGTTCATCAGGTAACACTATCTCATCCCATCCCAGTTTTTTTCTATACATATTAAAAATGTAAATAAAAAATAAACTGATGATTACATTTTTTCATCCCATCCCAGCTTTTTCTATATAGTGTATTTCAAATACAAAATATTCAATATAAACTGATCATAATTTTAAATTCTTTATTACCGAACTCAGAAGAACTTAGTAGGCCGGAAATGATTCTTTATATTTTGAGTTGGTAATGGTATAGACTAACTTTGGTGAAAATCTAAGATCAGCCGTATGGGTGCAATTTCCACAATCGGCCAACTTCCAAATGGCTTCATATAAAATACACAAAATTTTAAATTCCGGCCTACTAAGTTCTTATGAGATCGGTAATAAAGAATTTAAAATTTTGATTATTTTATATGAAGCCATTTGGAAGTTGGCCGATTGTGGAAATTGCACCCATACGGCTAATCTTAGATTTTCACCAAAGTTAGTCTATACCATTATACCAACTCAAAATATAAAGAATCATTTCCGGCCTACTATGTTCTTATGAGATCGGTAATAAAGAATTTAAAATTTTGATTATTTTATATGAAGCCATTTGGAAGTTGGCCGATTGTGGAAATTGCACCCATACGGCTGATCTTAGATTTTCACCAAAGTTAGTCTATACCATTATACCAACTCAAAATATAAAGAATCATTTCCGGCCTACTATGTTCTTATGAGATCGGTAATAAAGAATTTAAAATTTTGATTATTTTATATGAAGCCATTTGGAAGTTGGCCGATTGTGGAAATTGCACCCATACGGCTGATCTTAGATTTTCACCAAAGTTAGTCTATACCATTACCAACTCAAAATATAAAGAATCATTTCCGGCCTACTAAGTTCTTATGAGATCGGTAATAAAGAATTTAACATTTTGTATATTTTATATGAAGCCATTTGGAAGTTGGCCGATTGTGGAAATTGCACCCATACGGCTAATCTTAGATTTTCACCAAAGTTAGTCTATACCATTATACCAACTCAAAATATAAAGAATCATTTCCGGCCTACTATGTTCTTATGAGATCGGTAATAAAGAATTTAAAATTTTGATTATTTTATATGAAGCCATTTGGAAGTTGGCCGATTGTGGAAATTGCACCCATACGGCTGATCTTAGATTTTCACCAAAGTTAGTCTATACCATTACCAACTCAAAATATAAAGAATCATTTCCGGCCTACTAAGTTCTTCTGAGTTCGATAATAAAGAATTTAAAATTTTGATTATTTTATATGAAGCCATTTGGAAGTTGGCCGATTGTGGAAATTGCACCCATACGGCTGATCTTAGATTTTCACCAAAGTTAGTCTATACCATTACCAAATCAAAATATAAAGAATCATTTCCGGCCTACTAAGTTCTTCTGAGTTCGGTAATAAAGAATTTAAAATTATGATCAGTTTATATTGAATATTTTGTATTTGAAATACACTATATAGAAAAAGCTGGGATGGGATGAAAAAATGTAATCATCAGTTTATTTTTTATTTTCATTTTTAATATGTATAGAAAAAAACTGGGATGGGATGAGATAGTGTTACCTGATGAACATTTTTATTTTTTCTGGGATGAAAAATTGGGATAACTTCACATGCTTTTTCTGTTGCTTTATATCTAAATTTAATATTATGTCTTTAAATGTTATATCGCACAATTTGGTTTTCACTCTCATTGTTCAGACAGCCTAAATCAATTAAAATTGATTACCATATGTAACGGAATGTAAAAGTTGTTGTTAATATTACTGCTTCTGTTGACACTCGTGGATTTTGTTTTCTTAAATTGTATTCACTCTTTCATGCATAATAATCCAACATGAGTTGACGAAATTATAATTTGCCTAATTTATTCTAAAATTTAAATTCTATACCTATGTCCGATTATAGAATCTGTTATTATAGAATCTGTTTAAATCAAGCTCCATTTTTACTTTCTTTTACGTTGGTAAAAAAAAGTTTAGTAATAATGAAAAATTGAATTTCGAAATGGTGTCTGTCGGTCTGGCTGTCTGTTTCAACCCTATACCTCAGATGGTTTAGGGAACCGGAAGTGGCATTCCGTGGGTGAGAAAATTGTGTGCAAATATCTCAGAAAATAGAAGATTTACAGGGAAATTTTTTATATTAATTTTGATGACAAGTTATGTTGCCAAATTTGTATTTATTTACAATAATTTTGCTTGGTGCTCATTTAAATTATGATCTTTTATTAATTTATTGTAACTGAAAAATTAGGTATTTTGAGACATCTTACTTTTTATTTCAAATTTCCGCGTTAAAGAGAAATTTAAGTATGATTGGTGTAATTTCCGTTGTTAAAATGTTATAATTAAAAAATGGCGCCATTTTCATTTAAATATTTAAAAAATTACCTAATTTAAGACCATTAAATAACATATATTTAAATATAAAAGCGGCCCATTTAAACCGATCAAATTTGCATTTTTTAACCAACATGACCTCTTCAAAAATGAACTATTGAATATTCATAAATTCTTTTAATCACTGTAATATTTGAGTCGAAACAAAAAATAAATAAAATAAAACTAAAATTACCTAAGATTTAGAGATAAGCAACTTATGGTATAAAACATGTATGTATTAAAACCATATACTTAACGTACTAATTGACAAATGTCCGTTCGATTGATTTCATAAAAATTTTAAAAAATTAATTGAGTGCATGATTTTATATTATTATAGTGGCAACTATGTCAAATTTTTTCTTATGTAGGCTAAGTACCTACATAATTCCCTATGTACAAATTTTAATAATTTCCTTACGAACATTTGTTTAATTTTTTGTAACAATGGAAAAACATCTTCCCTAAACAATTCGAAATGTCATGTCGATTCCGATATAACAAAAAAAATTGTATTCAAGTTTATTACGCAGTTTGGGCAAAAATTTTATTTATGTGATAAATAGATTTTAAATCACAACCAATACCCATACGCACATTTTGACATATGTAATGTTATTATACAATTTTTGTGTGCTATATCAATTCCATCCCCATCTATATAATATTATTTACCACAAATACAATATTTCACGTGACCATAAACCGTGAAACCTCTTCAAACATATTAAATACATAACCAAACCCCTTAATGTTTGATAAATATTAATAACAATAATTTTTTTTTTTATGTCATTTTATTAACCCTCATCTATAATAGGGATGTATATAATTCTTATTGTTTTTATGTATAGTTTGTCTAAATAAAAAAATCCAGATACATTTATAGGTATCAAACCTCAAAGCTACTGTAAATCGGTGTGAACATATGTTTTTTGTTGGTGCCTTTGCATGACAAACTATTATTTTTGCCACAAGATAATAAGGGGTGGAAATAATGCTGCAAGTATATAAAATATTTGTGTCGAGTCGACATAATAAAAACTTGGTTTGGAGTTTTTACAAATGGTTTTTTGAGTGATTGAAACGGTTGGTTGAGTGACAAAATGGTGACTGTGGTAAAAAGATAATTTTAAAAAATGTATACATAATCTGACATCTTTTTATATCGTGAGAAATTGCAGAAGAATCATGGCTCTATTTCATTTTATTGATTTTTTTTTTTTTTGTGTGTTTACACGACACAAAAACTTTAAATAAATAATAGTATTAAAGTGGATTTTTTAGTGATCTAATACTATCTATGTATGTATATAATGTCTTCATTTTTATACTTCCAAAAACGTTAAAAGAAAATAATTAAATGAAATATTCAAATGTATTAGCAGAAATGGGAATTAATGTTCTTACGTTCTTGTAAAAAAAAAGCCTTCCGGTTATTTTTTTCTTTAGTACAAAGTTGGGATACCTGTACTAATAAAGTAAGGTATAGTCGATGACTGCCACCTACGGAAACTACCAGGTACGTATTAATAATCCAAAAATTGATTTGTCAAATAATTCTGAATTGCCTTCGTACTGCCCACCTAAGCCACCTTTCCCCGTTTTATATTATGTCAATCAGCACAATTGACATGTCCTTGATTTTTAGATGGCAAAATTCCGTCAAATAGTAAGTTATTAGTGTTGCCTAAATGATTCAGGTTTATAACATTTGTCGTGTCACATCCCAATACCAATTTGTAGCTGAAGTGAAACGACATTTATCTCACCAAATAAAGTGACACGATTAAGGGCAATAAGCAAGTCTGGTTATTTTAGTAACAAAGTAGAAATAGTAAGTTTTTAAACTATGGTACTTGTGTGTTACATTTTTTTTTACTTTTGACCTAATCTGGATCAAAAAATGTTCATATTCCGACACAGAAACGATTACATATCAGCGGTAGGTACTCTTTTATGATTTGATAACACCCGCCAGTTAAATGAAAGTTCCTCTCTTCTTTTATGAAATTGTGATTTCTTTAATTTATTTTTAATTAATGCAAACCGAATATATTAAGTTTTTACATGAAAACGGGAGAATTAAGTACTTGACTGCCTGATTTCGTCCAACTAAATATTTAACTGAATGATAAATATTTCATATTTCTGTGTAAAACTAAAATAAAATTATCTTGCATTCAATTTGTATTATGAAACAAATCGCAATTACATAAAAGAAGAAAGAGAGAAAATATTATTTGACTGGTGGTTACGTCTTTTTTGTGCAACTGGGCATTAATGGAAATTGTCTGAAGGGAAAAGTTTTAAAAATAATCGAGACTATTCCAGCTTCGCAATTATCTACAGTTGTATGACTTGGCTTTGTGCGTCATAACATAGCCTTCTAGAAGGTAGAAATAAAAGTTTTCTATAAGAGGTGAACATTTTTCTGTTTTCCATAAGAGCCAATCGTCGACCAAACTCGCAGTTTGGCTAAGTCCAAAAACTAAAAATTTCAGGAGATGAAAAAACCTCCTAAATTTTTATTTTTAAGATAAAATATATGTATTTCAAAAGAAGAACAACCACAAATAATCAATATCAGTCAATTCGACCAAGATATATGATTAATTTTATTTAGTATTTAAATTAACGGACTTACATTAATTGCGACAAATTTTTGAAAACTTGAATTGGACATACGCAATTTGTTTGTACAAGTAACTAAGACAAATCTTAAAAGATAAACATATTATTTATTTGCCCTAATTGATCAGGAAAAACAATTTTCGTTCAATATAAATTAATCAGTTATCACAAAATTCAGTCTTAAAATTAATTAAAAATAAACAAGTTAAATCACATTTCAAAATCACCAATGTTAAGATAAATACTACTAATATTTTGTTAATAAGATAAATAATATTTGTTTTATTCAAATATAAAGAAGACCGTCGTATAATTAGTGGTAATCATGAGGCATGGTACTTTTGAGAGATTGCAGATGATCAAATTTTAGTTTTAATCGGCAAGCGACAATTGTACAATCCAGGAAGATTATAAAAGCTTATCGATTTGATTTTTTGATTGAATCGTTGCGGCAAATCAAACCATTCGTCAGTAAACCCTAATTTTAATTTAATTTTACCATCAGAATAATATTTGATGGCACGAATCTGATTTACGGTTGACTCACCAACCAATTTTAATGGTCTAACCGAATTATAAAATTTAACCGAATTAAAATTTTTGAAGAAGCTGTAATCCAAATATTCAACTATGTATGGTTTAGGCTGTAATCTTGCTTGTCTACAGACATCAACATAATCAGCCGGAATATTGATGGTTCTATTTTTAATTTGTCTCTCAATAACCGAGTGCAGGGAATCTACTTCCGTTTGGTTGTGGCTTTTTTCGAGTATTTTCTACACGAGTAAAACATTAGTCGTCATCGCAATGTTTACAAGTGCATTTGAGAGTGTAGAGTTACAGTTTTGGTTAGTACATCCATCACTGTAAAATATCACTTCCTCTGCGGAGTTCTTTAAATTTGGTACCACTTCGCTTAAAATAAAATGAGAGAGTATCGATGAAAATTCGTTCGACCCAACACCTCCTTCACCTTCATGCCATATAAAGCAATAGCCGTCATGCGTTTTTAAATTGTAAATAGTAAAATTATGCACCATCAATTTAGTTTTATAATAAAGCGATGAAACATTGTATTTTGGACACAGTAAAATGGTTTGTAAATTAGGCTGAAACAAACTTAAATTCGTACACTCGAATACACTAGAAAACATGGTGATCGATACTGGTGCGACATTTTTTTGGAAACACCAGTTATTTTTATATTCAGCATACAAACGACTTTTGCTCTTCCATTCCGGCTCAGAATATAGTTTACTGGTTGATGCTCTACAGTAATGTGATTCCATTTTAGATAAGCTTTCAAAGAATTGCGTTAATGTATCTTTCACTATTTTAGACTTAGTTTGGAATGTAGTAAGCGTCGGTTCGCTAGTTTTTGATATGACCTGTCTGTCTTTTGTTTCAGCTTTTGCATTTAACCAGTTAATGATTGTTCCTTGACTTATGCTAAGAGTATTGACAAACATATTTTTACATACTCTATGAGTGGGGTTGTTGACTTTTCTTAAACAATATATAATTGAATTGGTTCGTCGCGAAAGCCCATCATTATTATTATTTCGTAATCGAATTCTTTGTTTATCTGCCACACTGCAAGACCTTTCACAGAAATGGCCTTTTCACCCCACGTCAAAGCCCAAAACTGATTACACATGGCTAACTGATCCTCTTCCGTGATGTTGTTACAAGGCCATATTTAACATTTTTAAGCCCCGAGACATTGTTTATAAAATTATTTTTTGCATAGAAGTCTCGCGTAGAACCTTTAATGATGAATAAGATTTTAAAATTATCATCTAAACGAAATTATAGCGAACTGCGTAAGTCACAATTTGTTATAATAAAATAAACTCGCACTTTAGATAAGTCCATAAGAATTTTCAATATTGTATATTTAGAAATAAATTATTAATTTTGATACATACATTATTGGAAAACAATAAATAATACATTATTAAACTCATAAACACCAATAAGAATCATCAACTTACCGAAAGAACATTAAAATTTTAATTTACCACGTAGCAACAAGTTTCGTTCACTATATTCATATCACACAGTGGACTTACACAAAATTCTAATTGTATTTGGACTTACATAAATTTCTAATTTTGACATAACAAAAAGCGCGGAAAAATATAGAAAATTTAGTGTTACCAAATGAAGCAAAATTTCCTTCTCTTTAAAATGATGCCAAATTTGCAAAATGTCCCAAAATGCACTTACACAGTCTGCGAGTTTGGTCGACGCAATGTAAAATTGATAGTTTTGATTTACAATTATTAACCTTTATAATAAAACAATTATAATAAACTTTTTGTTAATTTGCAAGCATATTATATTTCGTAGATACGGTTTGAAAACCATAGAGGAATATGCATATCTCCCCATTTTCAATTAAATTAAAAAAAGGAAACCTTGCCATTGTAAACAACTGCAAATTAAACAAAATAAAATTCATTTGGAGGAAGGATGGACCGATCTTCACAGAATTCCCAAATTACGATCGCGAAAAGTGAGACGGAGATTTCACAGAAAATATGTGAAAATACTTCAAATGGATGGAAACTTACGGAATTATAAAGCTGACTTACTAGCTAGTAGTAGTAGCCATTCACCAGGTACAGAGATTTAATTTCATTTCAAACATCCTTTCATAACCTACAATCGATATCAAATTTAGTGTCTGTTTTCTAACCATATCATTTTTAATGTAGACCCTGGTGGGGTAGAAAATTGTCTTACTTTCGACAACAAACAAATAATCAACCATAAATGTGCATTATCAACAACATTTTGTTGCAGAATGCAAGTAGAATGAAGATCAAAATCAAAATGCAAACCTTTTCCGTGAGTAACCATTGTGTATATGATTATGATAAGAGTTTCTACTCAATAAATCTCATCTCGAGAAAGATTTGTAATTTTTAATTCTCGAAATCTCGAGAAATAATTTATCTCGAGATATGTTATCCAGATTCTCGAGAAAAATATATATTGAAGCATAAATATTGAACAAAATTTATTGCCACCTATTATCAATATTTCACGAAAAATTGAACACATAAATGTTACCTCTAAAATCATTATTAATGAAATTTGCAAAAAATTTTAGTAAAGCTAACCTAAAAATTTCCCATTAAGATACGGCTGTCAGTTTTTCATCATACTTGAATAGAAATTCTTGTTTATAATGTTTTAATTTGTTGCAGTGTCTATAATTTGTTTTCTAAATGTTCGAATATAACAGCGAGGATGTATGGTAATACATATTTCAAAAGGACCGAGCTTAACAAAGATAAAGCTAATTGTACTCGTTACGCAAAATCTCTTTCGTGTAAAAGAATGTCCTAAAACTTCTTCTGAATCGGCCACCAAAAAAGGAAAACATATCGAAGAATACTTTATGAACGTGGAGAAAGATATAAAACTTAAAAAAGCAGTAGCACCTCGTGTTGGTATTATTATTAATGCTATCTGTTAAAGTATTTTTATTCGAAATAGCCTTCAATTACAAGGAGTTTATTGTCAAAAAACCCGTCATAATGAGTTTAATATACAAATTTCATAATAATATCAAAAACGAAATAATTTTGAAGATCAGTAAGAAAGCGGACAACAAAAAATTTGCTTTATCTATAGAAGAATGGACCATCCTCCATAACTGAAATGAAGATGCTTGTCCAACTGAGAAAGCCATAGAAATAATAACATTAAAGCTTCAGGCATTTGAGCTAGATTATGTCTCAGACTTTGCTTCTACTACAACCGACGGAGCTAGTGTTATGTTGGAATATGGTAGGTTTTCTCCGGCTGTCCAACAACTTTGTTATAATCGCTCCATTCATTTAGCTGTAATGACAATCTTCTATAAAAAAAGCGACATCGTATATCAATACAAGCGATGAAGATTCCGACGTTAATTACGATTCAAATGAACTAGGCAAAGGCAATAATGAATTTGTTGTCGATAATATTAAAATAAATTCCAGTATTCAAACAACAAACAATTTCTAAAATTAAGGGACTAGTAAAACTATTCAAAAAATCACCGGTTCGAAATAGTATCTTACAATTTAACTTAAGGGGTATGGTTACTGAGTGCCACGAATTGCAGTTGTTATTAGACTATAAGACCTGGTGTAATACTGTTAAAATTATGCTGTAAGGTTTTTTAAAACTAAAATTGGCCGTTATTATAAAAACATTAAATGATCTGAATTTTAATCATCTATGGGATTCGATAAATGATAGCCATATTATTAATGATAGCCGTATTTATTTTATAATTTTTATTCACTACTAGACAAATAATTCAGAAATAAGCGCCAATTTATTGGATGAAATAAAATCACAACTACATTGTTGAAATTCTCCCAAATTCCACATTGTTCTATTAAAGCCGAAGATGATGATTTTTTTTCGCTTTGCTCGAGACTGAAATAATCAAAACCGCTAAAGACCTTGTCCCGAAGATTATTTAAAATTTCAGAACAGGACCCTTCTTATTCAAATGAAAACAATATTTCTAATCCTGAAGTCGACATAACTGGAACTAGAACACAGCTAGAGCCACACGATGAAAATAGTTTAGATAAACATTTAGGAGAGTGTTGCATGAAAGCTTACGAATGCAATCGGCAATAGATGACGAGTTCTGCTCATTGTGTGTTTGAAAATTATTTTTTAAATAGCGAAATCTAATGTGAAATTATTATTTTAAGATAATTCTTGTTTATAAATATTTGAAGTATATAAGTTTATGACTGGTTTTTCTTCTTTAAGTTGGTTAGAACTATAGAATATTTCTTTTCAAAAATCCTCGAAAATCTCGAAAAATTCTAATTCAATTCTCTATTTCTCGTGAGACAAAATTGGTGTAAAAGTCGATAATCTCGAATCTCTAGAATGAAAAAAGGTCGAGAAATCAGAAACTCTAATTATGAAAATAAGGATATACTACTATACCTATTTAGGAAATTTATTTAAAATTAATTCCTTAAAAACCAAAATCGAAAAACTAAATAAATTAAAAAAAGGTTACAGGGAAATTACGTTAAACATTACACTTTTTTCTCGCTGGCGCTATATCCCATAGAGGGTACTTGGCCGCTTTGATTAATTCACTGATCCCACTTAAACAAGCAGCAATTTTTTCATCGCCCACCGGGAATCGAACCCGAGACCTCCGGAGCTTAAAGCAAGCATGCTAACAGCTGTGCCTCCGGCCAGCTAACCTTACACATGCATTTTCCACTTAAACCGCACGGGCTTATCCAAACGAGTAGTTTTTCTTTCTAAGGAGAGTTAATGAAATATAGTTTCATCAAAAAAAGTACATTTTACGATTTTTAAAATGAGTTCAGCCAAGAAGTTGCATCAAATATTGCTTCCATATGGTATTTCTTTTTCCTTAAAACGTTGGAAATGTTGGAAAATGCTTTTGGCGACAATGCACTCTCTAGAGCGGGTGTTTTTTATTGGTAAAAGTTGTTGAAGACGATGGACGTCCTTGTCGTCCTTCGGCGTCTAAAAATGAACAACACAGAATTTTAAAAATAAAAACGTTTTGACGAAATTGTGTACAATACTGGGAAAGTGGACCATCGAAATTTATTATCAATATCAAAAAATTATCATAGTAAGCCTTGGTGTGTTATTTTATTACCTGTCCCATTTTAAAACAAGAATCTGGCATAAAATAGAAAGAGATAGGCCGAAAAAAAATTCTCCTGCCCGACATATGTACTTGAGATAAAAATCTGAAATTTGTTAGCTGTCAGGAGAAGTTTTATTTGACTTGTTAAAAATGAATATATAAAATGGAAACTACAATCTTTTGTAACTATGAAGTCGTAAAAATATAAAAAATTGTATAATTTTTATTCAAGACCGGCATATCATTTGTTTGACACTTATAATTTTGTTGGAAGAAAGGTGGGGGAAAATTAAGCAAAATATCTCAATTTCTAAAAATTGATTTACATAAAAAAAACATCAATAATATTTTCCCAAAGTACGCGCAAAATTGCTGTACATGATGTTTTTTATTTGATTTACAGCAATTTTTTTTGTAACCCACATAAGCGCCAAAAAAATACCGCTACTATATAGGAAAATCAAATTGTGTAGGAAAATCAAATTTTACATAAGGCGTATTTTAGTATTCATGTCTGTTCTAGATCGCGATAGCAATTATTCGAATTTAGTTAATTTGAAATAAAATATTGTCAAATCTTTGACGGATGTGAAGTTGGCTCGAAAATCCATCCCGAAAAAAGTCTTTTCAAAATGTTTCTCGGCTAAATATTAAAAGTGTCTTAATTACCAGCATGTAAATAGTAAAAAGTCCAATAAAACGAAACTCCATTCCGAATTTTCGATAGGATATTTACCTTAGTAAAATAACAATCCCTGTATCAACGCATTGGATTAAAAGGAGTTTCTTAGAGCTAAATCCATATATAGCTGGAAGATATCGAAAATCTTCAATTATATACGAACAAAGAATTTTGAGAAATTTTTTATTTTTTTTATTTTTTGGAAACATTTTGTATTAAGTAGTTTTTTGTAATCCTAATAATTTTTAAGATATTTGCAAAATAAATTTTCTGGACCAAGGGAATGGTCACTTCTGGTTAGCCGATTTGGAGTAAAATTCTGGGATTTACTGGGACCTCCCAATTTATCAAAAAAGCTTAAATCTGAAGTTTCAGTTCGATTGGTTAAATCATCTGGGTTGTAGAGAGGATACAAATTGACATACTGACAGACAGACACCATTTCTAAACCCACTTTTTCGAACTCAGGGGACCTCAAAATAGATAAATCTCTAAAAATCTCAAGGTCCAAAATTTTCATGATTACTACACCTTATTTTACTTGCGTTAAAGAAAGTAAAAAATAGGTTTCAAATTATGTCTGAGAATTTGGTTGATACAGCATTTCTGATGTATAGCATTTTGCTAACTCTTCACCCTTTAAAGATCCACGGCCCTTGGATGATTTATTTAAGGTAACCGTATGGACCATTGGTAAACAGCTGAAAATCCCTTCTTGTTGAGCTGGTATCTATTCAGTTACATTTTTTATGTGGGTTTTGTGTATTTTTTTGCCTGAAGCTGTTATCACTGTAACTTGATTGTTTTTTGCTATTATTTCCTTTCTAAACTTTGCTTTGTCCTTCCCCTGAATTTGTTTTATGGCCACGTATATCGGGTCCCCGACCTCGTATATTTTTGGGCTGCGCTTTCTTTAAATTTTCTTTTCGTCGATTGGTTTGTTGAGCGTTTTGAATTTTTTGCACTATGTCTTCATTTACTTTGCCCCTAAAATTAAGTAGACTTTGGTAGTTCCAACCGTATCGGATCTTGCAAAGAATAGGTCACTGAAAGATTCATCCATTAGACATCTTGTGATCTCGATGATTGTTGAGTACCCTTTCGACCGTGCCGTTCATCTCACGTTTTTGAGACGGTGTAAGGTAGATTTGAATTCCAACTGTTTTGATATAATCAGATATCATTGGGCTGACAAAACTTGATTCATTATATGTACATCACTATTGCTTTAGGTGCGGTGAAATTGTGCAGAACTTTAATGATCTTGCTCCTTAAATGTACAGCTGATCTATCCTTGATATGAAAAAGATTCGTGAATTTGGTGAATTTGTCTATATGCACGTGATGAATGTTTTCTTCGTTATGTTGACTATATCGATGTCGATGGGATATGTTGGGATTGTTGTTTGTCTTAATTTAACATTGTTAGGATGACGGTTTTTTTTTCGTATGACAAGTTTCGCAGTTATTTATATATAGTATTTCCTTATCAAACCGTTCATCTGTGGGAAATAATATTTCTCCAAAATCTACTCCTTATTTTCCTGACAGTTTCTATGGGCTCTTTTGTGCTCTGCTTGAATGATATTTAATTTATAAGCTGCGCTTTTTACGTCTTGTACAACCCTTTGTGTTAGTCGAATTTTATATCCGCTTAGATGCTCCATTGATTTCATTGATTGCGGTTGGGCTAAGCCTTTCTTTTAGGATTCTCGTTAATTCTTTCTTCAGTCAGTTTCATTCTTTCTAGGCAGATGAAATGCCTCCGGTAGTTAAGTTGAGCTTCCTCATAGGCGTAGATGTCTTTGTTTTCTGTGATGATGACTTGATTTTTGAATACGTTTATGGGTGCTTCACAGTATGGTATTAAGTTATTGTTGTCTTGATCTGCGCTTTGAATCGTCCCATCTGTTGATAGCATATTTGTTTCTAATTCCAGCCGTGATAAGGCATCTGCTACTTTGTTAGTTCAGCCTTCTTTGTAGATTTTTCGTAATTGTATTCATCCAGTCGTGATTTCATCGTTCTAGTTTTGCGTTGTTGTTGCGATTGCTTAATGAAACTGTAAGCGGTTGATGATCCGTGACAATTTTAATCTTTTTTGTGCCATATAGATAGTTTCGTAAGCTATCCAAGGACCATATTACGCTCAACATCTCCTTTTCATTTACTGTTTTCCGTTTTATTTAACGACCTGATAATACTGCCCCAATTGCAGCATCAGAAGCATCCGTTGTTAGGATTAACGGCTTCTCAAAGCTAGGGGATCTCTTTCTCTGAAAGGTTGATGTTATGAAGATAGCGTAAACTGTATATATTTTTTACGACGTTTTTATAAAATTCAATCGTCTCACCAATAAAAAAACATGTTTCGTGTTCGGCTGTCAAAAAGGGACTACTAGATGTATTTCAAATTGTTTTTATACAAGGTTATACATTTTTTATTATTACATTTTGCACTGAACTATATCCAACGATTATGTTAGGTATTGCCATTAATTCATATTAATTTATTTATTTAATATTTACTATTTATTTAATAGTTAATTGATCCATTCTCCCCGCCTTGAGCTATTAATAAAATAACTCAACAAACATTAATATTCATTTTTATACATAACCATATTTTTTGACAATTTAATAAATAAAAATATTTCAATTAGAATCATCCAATATTGACAAATTTGAGAAACTATTACTGGAATCCAACACAACAACAGGTCATTTTGCAAATCATAAACAAAAATTCAAAATGCAATATGGCTCTTAAACCATTAACAAAAAAAAAAAATTAAGTGGACAAATGCGAGTGATGGCTCGTTTGAATTTGGCATGTTAGGTTTTGACGGTAATAACTCTAACGTGATTGTCACTACCTGAATGAAGTTCGACGATTCTAGCCATTGGCCATTTCAACGATGGGACGTTATCTTCTTGTAAAATCACGAGATCGCCAACATTGATATTTGAATTTGGTTCTGTCCACTTTTTCTTTAGTTATAATTGTGAGAGGTATTCGAATGACCATCTCTTCCAAAATAATTGGAAATTAGCTTGTATGCGTTGATAAATACTCAGTCGGTTATAATGAAGGTGTGATAAAGACGGATCGGGAATGGTGGTTAATGATTGACCGATCAAAAAATGTCCTGGTGTAAGACATTCGTAGTCGTTTGGATTATCTGACATGTAGCCAATTGGGCGTGAGTTCAAACATACCTCCACTTGGTTGGCGAGTGTGGAAAGCATTTCTGAAGTATACGACGTTGTACCCAAAATTCTTTTCAAATGGTGTTTCGCACTTTTTATAGCGGCATCCCATAACCCGCCAAAGTGAGGGGATCACGGAGGGATGGTATGCCATTGGATGCCATGATCGGTACAATATTTTAATAGTTCATTCTGATGAAACTCTGAGAGAAGTAATTTCCTAAGATCTTGCAATTCGGCCTTTACTCCAATAAAATTCGTTGCATTATCTGAGTAAACGTTGGAACAGAGTCCACAACGAGACACGAATCTCCGCATTGCAGCGATGAAAGCATTAGTCGACAAATCTGATACCAGTTCGATGTGGACCACCTTTGAAGCGAAACATATGAAAATTGCTAGATACGCTTTAGTCAATGTTTTAGAGCGTATTTTAGTTGAGGACAAAAAAGGACCACAGAAATCAACTCCGACATGTTGGAATGGTTGGGATGGATTGACTCTGTGTTCGGATAGTTGGCCCATTATCTGTGATATATTTCGAGCAACAATTTGTCGGCAGAGATTTCTTCCACCGATTATCCAAAATCGATGTCGAAGACTATACAATAGAGATTGAGGACCGGCGTGAAGTAGACGATGATGCTCATGACGTACCAATAGTTTGATAAACTTGTGC
The DNA here is from genome assembly GCA_958295665.1 of Tipula vernalis. Lineage (NCBI taxonomy): Eukaryota > Metazoa > Arthropoda > Insecta > Diptera > Tipulidae > Tipula > Tipula vernalis. Next base: position 230,851,240 of record OY282560.1, read on the forward strand.
GACCCAGGCAATAAAAACTTATGCTTATGGTCGTATGGGGTGTTGGCATTAGTTATGCGTCGATATTCGATCATTTGGATATGTTTAATTATTGCAGTAAGCGCATTATCCAGTTCGACAGTGGGAAGTTCAACAAACCTTTCCTTTACTTCGGTATTTGTTGCTCGAAGTGGTATTCCAATTGATTCAGTTGCTAATTTACGCTGAGCACATTTGTTCTTCAAACAGTTTACATATCTCAACACATAGCCAAATGCACGCAGAATCAATTTGTAGCTGGAACATTTTTCGAAAAGTGGCATTGACGATTGAATAGTAGATAACTGAGCTTGAATGTTTGTTTTTCGTACTTCCAATTGACCGGACGAGATTTTTAAACTGGTATAATAATGTTTGGAGAAATTAAAAATGTTGGACCTGTCCACCAGGTTTGAGCTTTCATAAACTCAGACGGCATCAATCCTCTAGATGCCATATCTGCCGGGTTTTCTGACGAAGGTACATAATACCAATTGTCTTGCGAAGATAAATCTTGTATTTGCGATATTCGGTTAGCGACGTAGGTTGTGTAGGTTGTGTATCGCGTTGGAATTGATTTAATTCGATGTAGGGTAATTTGAGAATCTGTCCACAAAAATATTGTTGATAGTTTTAAATCAAGAGCATGGACGATCTTGTGTGTTAATTGTGAGACCAACAATGCACCACATAATTCCAGTCGGGGAATTGTTTGTGTTTTTAAAGGAGCCACTCGACTTTTCGAAGATACAAATTTCACGAAGCAATTACCGGCTTTATCAATAGTTCGAACATAGACGACACATCCATAAACCTTTTCGGATGCATCTCCAAATCCATGTAGTTCAATTATTTTTGGCGACGGTGCAATAATACATCTGGGAATCGTTATTTTATCAATGGAAAGGAGTTGTCGCTTAAACTCATTCCAATAGTCACGAAGAGAAACAGGAAGCGGATCATCCCATTGATAGTTTGATGACCATAATACTTGCATAAAAGATTTAGCAACAAAAACGATTGGTGTGCACAATCCCAGTGGATCGAACAATTTCGCAATGTCCAATAGAACTGATCTCTTTATGCTACGTTCGTTAATAGAATACTGTTGAAATGAGAAGTTAAACACATCACTGATGGAATCCCAATTCATTCCCAAGATGAGAATGGATTTAGACTGCGAGGAATTCTGTTTAGACGAAATATTAGGATTATTTGATTGAATTTTTCGTAACTCGAAACAACCGCGGGATAATAATTTAACGAGGCTACTTTTTAGATTGATTGCCTCTTCTTCAGTATCCGACCCGGTAAGAACGTCATCGACGTAAAAATCTTCTGTAAGGATTTTTGCCGTGGTGGGAAATTCGGACTCAGCATCTTTTGTGAGTTGAAAGAGTGTCCTGATTGCCAGGAACGGGGCGCTAGCAGTGCCATACGTTACTGTACGAAGTTTATAACATCGAATTGGTTTGTCCGGGGAATCACGCCACCATATTCGTTGAAAATCCTGATGATTGGGATTTATAAGGACCTGCAGGTACATTTTGGCTATATCACCCGTTATAGCAATCTGATGTTTTCGAAATCTGGTTATTATTGAATATAAATCGCTTTGGATTGTTGGGCCTACCATTAAGCAATCGTTAAGGCAAAGCCCTGACGAAGTTTTTGACGAAGCATTAAAAACAACTCTTACTTTAGTAGTTGAGCTTGATTCCTTTACAACTGAATGATGTGGTAAATAAAAAGTTTTTTTAAACGTGGAATTTGTTATCTCGGGGTTAATTACTTCTTCCATGTGCTCAAGTTTGAGGTATTCGGTCATGAAAGCATTATATTCTAGTCGAAGTTCAGGATTACGAATTAGCCGGGTTTCAATGTATTTAAATTGCTGTAGGGCAATATTCGACGAATCACCTAACTGGATATTGTTCGATTTAATCGGAAGTGAAACCATGTATCTCCCATTCTCGTTTCGAACGACTGATTCTGAATACAACTTTTCACAGTACTTTTCTTCAATTGATAATTTTTGGGGGTTTTCAACATTTTCTGTTTTCCAGAATTTTTTGATTAGCTGTGAAAGATTTTCAAAAGAACATAACGATGTTAATATATTTGACGATTGTACATGAGGCGTAACTCTTCCGATGATGACGTATCCAAAAACTGAATTTTGTAACGGAATTTCCTGGTTAATATTTATTTCATTTGATTTCATTATGTCTGAAAAATATTCAGCTTCGATTAGTAGATCGACGGTGTCAGGCTTGAAGAAATAGGGATTGGCAAGTTCAATTCCCTCCGGTAATTGATTTTTATCGATGTACACTGGGGTTGATGGTGTCAAGTTTGAGATTTTGGATTTAACGTAACAATCAAGATGAACTTGAAATTTGGATGTGCGAGTTTCAACACGAATGTTGACCTTTTTTGTTAACGTGGAAACTGTACCGTTAATTCCGGAAATGTTCACGTGAGTTGATTCTGTTTGTAATTTAAGAAATTGTACCATCTTCGATGTTATGAAATTCGCTTGTGATCCACAATCGAGTATTGCCCGACATTTTACACGATGCCCAATAGAATTTCGAATCCAAATTACTGCAGTGGCCAGTAATATTTGAGAATTAGATGAACCTTCTCAAAGAATCATTTGATGATTGTTTTAATGACGATGGTTGTTCATTTGACGTTTCATTGGTGGGTTGGGAAGCAGATTTTGTTGTATTCTGTGGCAAACTAATTGGCGACCTGTAAGGATTTGAACGACCGAAATGAAGTAACCAATGATGTTTTAACGGACATAAGGAACAACTTGGTTTTTGACATTCTAACGTACGGTGGGTAGCGATAAGACAATTTGTACATAGACCGTGTTGTTTTATGAAATTGTAACGGTCGTGAGGCGATAACTTGTGATCTTTAAATTTCATGCAACAATCAATTAAATGATTTCCCTTGCAATAAATGCAACACGAGTTTTGCGCAAACAGTGCTTTTGTTGTCTTACTTAACTGATCAGTAGAAAATTATTTGTTATGTCGATCATTAGAAAATGTCGATTTACTTTCATATTGGTTGGACGAACAATTATTACTCGACGAAGCAGGTCGCTTTGCATCCAGAATCTTACAACGATGCTGAAGAATTGCGATAAATTCCTCGAATTTCATTATGGAAGTAAGTGACAATTTATTAATAATTTCGATACGCGATGAATCATCAAGACGATCGTTTAAATGATGAACGAGGAAGAGATCCCAATTGTTGACTGGAACCTTCAATGATTTAAGTGCGTCATAATGCTTTACTGCTACGTCGATAAACGACTGCAGGGACGATGATGAATTTTCTATAGGTTTTTTAATTTCATATAAACGTTTTGCGTGTGTTTTTTGAATTACAATCTCGTTATTGTAGTGATCGGATAATTTTCACCAAGCGATTGGATAATTTTCATCAATCATTCAATCAATTTAATTGCCTTTCCATCGCGAATGCAAGAATTCAGGTAATGGAATTTTGCGACGTTGCTAAAATTTTCATTATTATGAATGAGATCGATGAATACACTACGGAAATCAAGCCAACTCAATTCCGAACCATCGAACTTAGGAAGCTCGATCTCGGGTAGTTTGAGAAATACCGAAGTGTGAAGTTTGTCCGCAGATCTATTTTCGTTGTCTGTAAACTTTGTTGTATTTTGTAAATCGCGAATTTTATCTAATATAGTAGACTCAACATAACCAAAGTCGTCTTCAAACCCAATCCTATCAGCACACTGATCAGGGTCTAAAGCCTCTAATTCACTTTCAGTAATATCGAATTTAGTATATGTAATACGAAGCCGATTTAATGCCGATTCTAATTCGCCAATCGAGGAATAATCACCATTTTCAACTTTATTTTTGAAATACGTCACTCGACATTTGTGACCTGACCTAACCCTTTTACAGTGTTGGAACGTCGCTTCCACTGTTTCCAACATGGCTTTATCACCTTTACTATTAGACATTCTATTTGAAATTTACACTAATAACTTTACTTTACCAAACTGTATATAACTATTAACTTTAACAATATTTTATATAAAATTACAAATTAATTATTTTAATGACTTACTACCAATTTTTAATTGAATGCTTCAATCCCTCGACAAGTGTGGTTGATGATTTTTTTTATGTTTATACGTTATGTTTACACGTATTTGATGACATTCGGGAACTATTTGTTGTTTTCGACAAATACGTTGATCCTGACACGATGAAAATTGAGATGCGACGAAAATTAATATACTATATACGATATATTGTGACTTGTGTTGTAATTATTTATAATTATACACAATGATTAATCACTGCTCGCGAATGCGATTAGATGGAAAAAACGCCACCCGATGATATTTAATTTCCGGTGTGTGTATTGATGATCGTTGATAACAACGTAAAACTGCGAACAGACTGACGATTTCAAGATGGCGAATATGTTATTCGATTTAATTTATCATATATTTTTTATATATATTTTATATATATATATATATATATATATATATATATATATATATATATATATATCGTGATTTTTTATATTAAAATATTTGTATTTCAACGACGTTATATGTATTAATTTGTATGTCGACAGCATCAACGAATCACGACTTGAAACAATATATTTTTTTTTACTGATGGACGTTTGTGAATATTCGAATTCAATTTTTTTTTAATATTATGTTTATGACGATGACTTGATTACACTTTTTAATATTTTGTATACGATGACGAAAATTTTAATAATTACAACGGAATAAATCCTGATTCGATGGACCAAATGTTACGAAGATAGCGTGGACTGTATATATTTTTTACGACGCTTGTATAAAATTCAATCGTCTCACCAATAAAAAAACATGGTTCGTATTCGGCTGTCAAAAAGGAACTACTAGATGTATTTCAAATTGTTTTTATACAAGGTTATACATTTTTTATTATTACATTTTGCACTGAACTATATCCAACCATTATGTTAGGTATAGCCATTAATTCATATTGATTTATTTATTTAATATTTATTTATTTATTTAATATTTACTATTTATTTAATAGTTAATTGATCCGGTTGATTTTGACGTTTTTTGATGCGTTCACTTTGATTTGCGCATTTTCAACTCTGGTGAGATTTGTGAGTGATTTGGCCAATTTGGCGAAATCCTTTATGAAGCGCCTGTAATAGGAATGAGGCCGAGAAATGATTTTAAATCTTTGAAGTTCTCCGGTATCCTTATTTTCTGAATTGCGCAGACTTTCTTTTCATCAGGTTTGATACCCTGATTGGTTATGATGTAACCGAGGAGCTCGGTTTCGTTCTTGAGAAACTCCGTTTTATTAAGATTTATTCGCAGATTTGCTTTTTCCAATTTTGAAAATATTTTCCTGATATTCTCCAAATGTTCCTCTTCTGTATTTCCTCCGAATATTATTATGTCGTCTATGTATACATAACATATTTTTCCGATGAACTCCTTCAGCACGTTGCCTAGCATTCTCTGAAAATAGCCGGTGCATTATTTAATCCAAAGAGAAGCCTTAGAAATTCGTATTTCCGATTCATTGTTGAAAATAATATCTTTTCTACATCCGTTTCTTTCATTTTAATTTGATGAAAGCCGGAGGTGAGGTCGATTGTAGTGAAGAATTGTGAATTTTCAAGATTCGGTAGTGTGTTAGATATATCTGGAATCGGGTAAGCGTCTGACGTTGTTACAGCATTGAATATTTTAAAGTCAATGACTGTAGTGGTCTTAATATCCGCTCTTATGTCAGTGTCGATTGTTTCATGGTTGTTGACCGGAGTTTTTCAAATTTTGACAGATGATCGTCTCGAACTTCTTGGTTATTGACCTATGATGACTGCATTTCCTTCAATGGTATCTTTATGTTTGAGGTTAAAATTAGTTCTATCGATTATGGCTCCTACTTCTTTTAGGGTGTCATCTCCGATGATTCCGTCGAATGACTGAAGTCCTGATAAAATTAAAAATTCCAAATTTTTGGGAATTCCGCTACTTTCAAAAAATGGTCCAACGATTTTTTTCTCAATCAGTATGTTTCCACCAGCTTATCTTGTAGTGAAGGAGCAGGAATTTTTTTATGGATGCCCAATCGTCGCTGAATATATTGTACGTTATTAAGGGTGCATCGGCTTTCACTCTAATTTTCTGCCTTATGCTCTGTAGTATTATAGTCATAGTCCCTTAAAATATTTTGTACGTTGTGAATCCAAGATATGTATTGCGTCGGATTCCCATCGAACGATTGTAGTTCCTTTACGCAATCGGAAGCCTGCTGATGTTGGTTAAATCTTGTTCCGTTTGTGGTGCAGCTATTTGGGCGCTAACTGCTCCAGTGAATTGTTTTATTTGGTTTACTAACATTTCGAGATTTATTGCCATTTTATTTTATTGTCCCAAAAGTTATTATTATAGAATTATCATCACTTGTTTTTATTACTATTGCATTATTTTTATTTTATCAAGGATTTTCACTTGTTTGAGATGTGAGTTTTTCTTAGATACATTAAAGTTATTAAGGTTATCGTAGTTCGAAAGATTTGCGTTTCTCCCGATTTTAAATGTAGGTACTTGTGGTTGAAATATTTCGATGGTGGGCATATTTCGATAATAAAATATTGTTTTTATTATCACCCATTTCAAAAAAAAAAAATTATTTAATGAAACACTATACAAAAACATAACCTAAAAAAATAACATTTTTACTCACTTTTTCGAAAAACTTTATGTAATTTTCAATTTTAATTATTAAATTAATTAGTTTGCACTTTTAAGACAAAACAGCTGATTTTAACAGTCAAAATTTTTAGAGGAAAAAGGTCAATTGCCAAATATAATGGTTTCTATTGTCAAAAAGCAAGCAAAATTTAGAGAATTTTGGTAATTTCCAATTACTTGATCGACGTTTTCTTAATTGAATTCAACTGTGAGAAAAATGTTTAAAATAAAATAAAAAAATTGTTGATTCAAATACATCTAATATATATCAATTTCTTGAACTATGTTGTAACCTAATATATTATAATATGATCGACATTTGATCATTCGATCAATAATGTGAGCTTATAAAACCAACATTTATATGATCCAATCATCGATTTTCTAGTGAATTGGTTTATTATTATAGTTATTTGTTTATTTATTGTCTTAAATTTTTTTTATTATTTTTATCATTCGTCAACATCTTCCAAAGACTAAATTATATGCTCGTAGTAAAAAAAATAGAATAAACGACCAAAATAAAAAAATATTTTATTTCTTTTCGTGTTTAAAAGACACATTTTATTTTCGAAAATATAATAATAAATTCGATCATCTTTTCTTCTGGTTTTTAATTCGATTTTTTTTTTTTTGTTTTCGTTTTGGACAATATAAATGGGTTTTAGCTTGGTGTCTTCTTCTATTTAAATATACATATCTGTATGAGGTTAATGACTGACCTTTTCTTGAATAAATTGTCTAGTAGTGTATACAAGTTAAGATTTTTACCTTTAAAATATTCAAAGACGGAAAACGGATAAATAATAACAATAATCTTATCGATGAATATTTAATTTGGTTTGAAGATTTTGGAATATAATTTCGTGAGAAATTTTTAATAGTGTTGAAATATGTGCAAACTGATTAATTTTATAAAATATTATGTATATTGTTTATATGTATGCGGATGCGGTATGCACACATGTCCACTAATAATATATCGAAATTCTTTTAAAATAATATAAACATTAAATTTAAAATATTTACTATAAATACATATATTCTGGAGGAACAATACAAAAAGGGTTGCCGACACACATTATCATATAGTATGACGGTTATATTTCTGTCCCGCGCGTCCACTGAAATCCAATAAAAAATAAAATGAATAAATTAACAATTTTCGAAAAACTACAAACAAATTGATGTTACAAATATCAATATCGGATTGTAGTGTGTTGAGATATTAGTTGAATAGAAAATTTATAAATTATTGATTCAGTTTTTTTTTTTTTTTAATGTACAGAAAAGATTTTATCTAGTTTTGTAACTTTCTTATAAACAGCAGGACTGGTTATTAGACCAGGGTGCAAGAAAACTATTATATGTTTAGTAATACATATACGACGTATTAAATTTCAATAGTTCAGAGGATAGATAAGCAAAATGTATTCAGTCCAAAATATAAGTAGTAACATCATTGCTGCACACATGCATGCAAGTAATTATGAATTCCGCATGCATAATCTCACGGTACATTACCAAGCTTCCGTTACACATTTCTAAAGATTTTCCTACTTTTTTTATTTTTTTTTTTTTATTTAAACAAAACAATAAAAAATGATAAATTGTTACTATGTTGTTGTAAATAATAAAAATGATGAATTTATTTAAACAAACAAAATTCTTTGATAACATTTTTGTGTATGTACGTAATACAAAAGGCACACAAATTGAAAACCTCGCGCGTAACCGAAGAAGCTGTTTAACAATAATTATATTGTTTAAATATTTCGTCTTCGATTGTTTCGACGACATTATTATCAACACACTTTTATAAAAGAAATATTTCATTTCGTTTTATTTAAATAAATAATGAAAATAAATTTATTAAGATATTACCAAAAAAAAAAAATCAAGTCATATATCGACATATTATTTAGTGAAGATCGCTATCTCGGGGGAAAAGCGTGGGCAAATCACAAATTATTGTAACCTTTTTTTTTGGTTTTAGTGTTGCCAAATAAAATAAAAAAAATGATTGTAATTTGATAATAAAAAAAATAAAATATATTTAATATTAAAAAAAAAATCTTTTTAATAATTTTATATTTTATTTATTTAAAATAGTTTTGCAAGTTTTTTTCCACGAGATTATCGGATTGAATGTCATAAAAAATAAGCACAGCAGGGTACCTGACGTTAAGAATAAAACATGTTTCTCTGCCGCGACGATATGTACGTATGTGCATATTGAATGTTTCCTCGAAATTATACACAAAACACAAGATTTAGTTTGGATTTTTTAAAAGAGTTGTGAAAAAGTGTTAATACTTATAATTTTTTTTTGTGGTATTTCATAAATAAAAAATTGTTGAACCCCTTAGCGCGGCATATTTTTTATTGAAGTTTTGATTTTAATTGAATTTGGGGTATTATAAATATGGGTAATTATATAATCTTGTATATAAACATAAAGCGAATTTCAATTCAATAAAATTGTTTGGGTATGGTTTTTAGAGTAGCTGTTTAGACAGCCTACGGTATAAAATTATGTGGACCCTTGATTGATTAGATAACGCGGACTTTTCGTCTAAAATAATTTATCTAAACCAATTTGACTAAAGCAATTTACCTAAAATCAATTAATCTACAAAACTATTTATCTAAAAATCTTTTACCTAAAAACAATTTATCTAAAAACAATTGATCTATAAACAAATCGTCTAAAGCAACTCATCTAAAACAGTTTACCTAAAACAATTTAACTAAAACCAATTTAACTAAAGACAATTCGTCTAAACACAATTCATCTAAACACAATTTATCTAAAAACAATTCATCTAAAAACAATTCGTCTAAAGCAATTCGTCTAAAACAGTTTACCTAAAACAATTTAACTGAAACCAATTTAACTAAAAACAATTTGTCTAAGAACAATTCGTCTAAAGCAATTTAACTAAAAACAATTTAACTAACTAAAACTAATTTAACTAAAACCAATTTAACTAAAGACAATTCGTCTAAAAACAATTCATCTAAAAACAATTCATCTAAAGCAATTCATCTAAAACAGTTTACCTAAAATAATTAAGCTAAAAACAATTTAACTGAAAACAATTCGTCTAAAAACGACTTACGAGCATTCACAGTGCAAAAACTTTTAACCTTTTACTTACAGATTCGTATGCATTTCCAACATAAGGGACTACAATTTTTGCTTGTTATGTTGGAAATTCATACAAACATGTAAGTAAAAGGTAAAATATTTTTCCATTATGAATGCTCTGTTAATCAACAACAATTTTTTGCTAAAAACAATTCATGTAGAACGATTCGTCTAAAATAACTCGTCCAAAACAATTCAACAAAAAAATCTACTATGTAATTTGCTCAAGCTCACCGAGACCGGGCTATAATAAATTTTTAATTAAACAATTAATGTCGGTAAGGTTCGTCCTCCAAATCTAATGAATATATTGAATTTTTAACCCAAAAATGTAACGCAATTTAAATACTGAGCAAACGGCAGCCGTTTATCTACATTGGTTTCTCTATCGCATCAAAGAGGCTTAAAATGATTCAATGGATACTTTTACATAAAGGATTTCACATAATACTTTCGCACATTATTTAATTCACACAAAAATATCAGTCTTTTTTCGTAAGTCCACCACAAATTGCATTTTTTGGGTTAAGCACTATCGTAGTCGATATTTGGTAATCGAAGGGACAACACAGATATCATAAAATTATGTCCTATTTCATGCCTTCCGGTGACTTCAGTGATTTGCAGCGGTTTATGAATGTTGTTTCTAACAAGTATGAATTCTACGACGGATTTAATGGCTTTTTAAACGCTTCTTCATAAGCCAAGGCCTTTTCTTTTAATTGTTTCTTCCTTGAACATATACCGGTGCGAAGTTTTCACACAAATTAACAGATTTCAAAATTCAAAAATGTAGCTACACAATTTACCAAATAGTGTAATTGTACACAAAAAAATGTAACAGGATAAGTTTATATTTATTTTCATGCAGAAAAAAATTAAACCGAGTATAAAATTAAAAATTATTTTTAATGGACTATAGACATCAGCTGACTAATAAAATAAAAATTAAATTTCACTTAGTAAAATAAATAAATTAAAAGTAATGGTACAGTGGTCACTTTTGGCCAGTTACAAGAAATCCCAGAGATATCAAAACAAATCTGAGTAAGCCATATTATTGCTTGCTTTTAGTAGAATATATGGGCCATGATTCATTTTAACGCGACCCTCAAGGGGTGAGATATCGCATTTCCACACTTTTATTTTATACAAATAAAGTGTAGCGGTCAATTGTTGGCCAGTTACAAGAAATCCTAGAGATGTCTAAGTAAATCTGAGTATACCATATTATTGTTTGCTTTTACTAGAATATATGGGCCATGATTCAATTTAACGCGACCCTCAAGGGGTAAGATATCGCATTTCCACACTTTTATTTTATACAAATAAAGTGTAGCGGTCAATTGTAGGCCAGTTACAAAAAATCCTAGAGATGTCTAAGTAAATCTGAGTATGCCATATTATTGTTTGCTTATAGTAAAATATATGGGCCATGATTCAATTTAACGCGACCCTCAAGGGGTGAGATATCGCATTTCCACACTTTGCAAAACTAACGGATTTATACTTATACTAATTTTTCGCAGGTATTTCTCGATATATTTTTCCATTCCTCTGTCAGCGCAGGTTTGAGGTCTTCCTTTGAAGTCATACTGCCATACTGCCGTCCTTGACTTTTTTTTTAAAATTGACCACAAATTTTCAATGGGATTTAGGTCTGGTGACTGGGCGGGCCAGTCCATGACTCGAATTTGTTTTTTTCGAAACCAACTCATCGTAACGCGGGAAGTATGGCAGGGGGCATTATCCTGTTGATAAATTATCGAAGAACTATCCGTTTCCCCAAAGATTTGCCGAATTGAGGCATTCAATGCAGCCTCGAGGACGGTAACATAGTTGGTACTGTTCATCGGACCCTCACAAAACAACAGTTTTCCCACCCCTGATGATGCCATACAACCCCACACCATCAGTTTACCCCCTCCATGCTTTACGGTAGGCACTATACAATCAGGATTGTATGCTTCCCCGACTCTTCTTCTTACGATGGTTGCGCCAGGAGTTCCAAAAATCTATAAGAATTCCATCAAATTTAACATAAATTTCTCTATTAATTCTTTTAAAATACATAGCACAATTTTTTATTTTTTTTTGACTAATTATTTTTTAATATTTATTTTTTATATTTACCTCAAAAGTAGATTCATCTGACCAAACAACTCTCGCCCAATCCACGTTATTCCAATGTTTGTGTTCTCGAGCCCATCTCAAGCGACTTTTTATGTTGGTAAGTGAGAGCAAAGGTTTTTTTCTTGCTTTACAACCTTTCAATCCAGCTTGCAGGAACCTTCTTCTAACTTCTTCTACTGTAGTTTATAGGCATAGTCCCCGGTCTATTTAACCCTTTTCAATGTAGATTGAACTGCTCCACGAGAGCATTTTAATTTTTGGGATATTTTAATTTGGCTTACACCCTGGGAATCCAACAACACAATTTGTGCCCTTATTCCTTCACTGAGTTGGCACGCTTTAGGCATAATTATCACAAACACACTTTTTTTCTCAAAAAACTTACGAAAACTCTTTTTGATTTAAAACACTTTATGTGAAGACTGCACACGATCAAATACAAAACTAAAATAAAAAAATTTTACAACGCTACAACTTCTTGTTAAGAACCTAAAACAAAACAAAAATTGGTGATTTTCAATAATTAAGGGTCGCATTCGGTGGGATGACTCGTTCGTTAACATCCATTGTTTAGAAAGACATAATATTAATATATAATGCTAATAGATAGGGGTGCTTTATATTTTTGGCCAAGGCTGTATATAACCTACTTTTTCTCTATTACATTTTTTCTTCTTTTCTCGGAAGTAGCAGGGCCGGTCCAGCCATATGAGCATAACGTGCATTTGCACAGGGCGCCATTCGAGAAGGGCGCAACACCAATAAATAAAACTCATTAATATAACATCGAGTAGACGATGCTATAAAGTTCATTTACATAACAAAATTCTATTTTTTAAAAATACCTCAGTTTAGCCGTCGATGTTATTTTTTCCACATTCAATTTTTAAATTTTTAAATTTTTTTCTCCTCGTACCAAACAAAAACGAAAAAAAAAAAGTAAATTGCCATTTAAATTTGTTTTGAATAAAACATTGATATTTATGTTAAGTGGTAGTAGTAAAAACAAAAAAGTTTGAGTTTTTTTATATGGATTTTCGTATTTACTAATACACCCTAACGTTGCTTGTGCAGATTTTTAGTATGCTCAATTTGTTTGTATTTGCTTATAGTAATTAAATAGAAAGCTAAATATTTCCTTTGTGTGTGTTTGTGTCACACTTAGAATTTTTGATTGCTATATGTGCATAAAAAAAAATTGCTCCGAAGAAGGTGTTTCGTGTTTTACTTGTTTTTGTTTTTATTATTAGAGTATAGCGAAGGAGAAATGTATAACAAAAAACATTTTTGTTTATTTCGTCTCCTACTCCTATAAAGTAAACATATACAGTCAACCAGATAAGTCTGCGTACGCCGCCACGTCAGTGAATAAAAATTATAAAAGCTAGTTAGCTTTGCTATTAAGATATTAAATACTCTACCTGTAACAGTAGCTTCAGGAGAACGAACCTTTTCTAAATTAAAAATTATAAAAAATTATCTTAGGAGTACAATGACACAAAATAGATTGGTGGGATTGTCTATATTAGCAATAGAAAAGGAATTAGTTGAATCTTTAGAATTTGATGAGCTAATTGAAGAATTTGCCAAATTGAAGGCTAGGAAAGTGCAATTTGTCCAATAAACTCCGCGGTATTAATGAAAATATTTATTTTATTAAATAATGAATTTATTTATTTTAATTGATTAATTAAAAAAAAATAAAAAAATAAAAAATAAAAATTAAAAAAAAAATAAAAAAAAAATAAAAAAAAAATAAAAAAAAAAATTAAAAATTTAAAAAAATAAAAAAAATTAAATATGAATTTCATTAAAATTATTTTTTGTTACATTTATGTTTTTATATTTTAAGTATTTTTTTAAATGAATTATTTTTACTATCATTTTTTGGTAAATGATATTCGAGGAGTAGGTCTACTAGGGATACCTCGCTAAAAAAAGCGCGTTAGAGTCATACCTCATGGGTAACGTGGAAATGACAAATTTAGGGGCGCGAAAGTTTAAAATTGCACAGGGCGCCAAATTAGCTTGAACCGGGCCTGGGAAGTAGATACTATTTTATTCATTATTATATTTACAGTGCTGGTAAAAAAAAATTGGGCAAACAAATTTATTGCAAATTGGAGTCTTGTTTTGCTAAAATTACAAAACTTTTGAAAGCAATGGGTTTATTGTTTCATTTTAAATACATGTATGACGTAATTTTTTGAAAAAAAAAATGACCTGGAATTTAAGGGCAAAACACCGAAAAATGCCAAAATATTCAAAATACGTTTGATTGGAGTTAAAGTAATGTAATAAATTAAACACTTATTTTTTATTTTTTGTTTGTTTTTTATTGATTTATAAAGTTCAATCTTTAATATTAATATTTTGTTGAACCGCCTTTTGCTTTTATTACACCGGTACAACCCCGCAACTGATGTGCAAAAAAATTGGGCAAGCAATTATTTTTTTTTACGCCTACCGTTCTTGGCCGTCATTAGGGTGCAGATGTTTTATTGCCTGTAATTTATTTTTTGAGTATAAATAGTGCATATTTTGTAAGATTAAGTTATTCTGTAAGTGCTCCTAGACAAATAAAGAATAAAGTGCAATTTTAGTTAAAAAAATGGGAAAAGTTAGTGACCAGTGTAAAAGCAATATGTTGATTTTGGCGCGAGAAAATTTAACTACGCGTGACGCGCCACTCCAAATAGCAATTTTGAAGGAAGTTCATTAACTGCTTTATTTACCACCGTATTATTCAATAAGTGATCAGTATCACCTAACAAGTTGTCCCATTCTTCCTCGCGATCATTTACTAACTTTGCTAAAATCGGCACCAATACTCTATTGTATCTTTCCGTCTGTCCGTTGGAATTGGGTGAAGTCGTTGTTACTTTAACATGGCCCACACCATGTTCGTGCATGGATGTTGTAAATTTATGAGATGTAAAAGCGGTATCCCTGTCCGTAATTATCCGGTTAGGAACACTATAATTCGTAAAATAGTTTATCAAATGATTGCATACTTCCGCCGTCCTGGTAGTTTTTGTAGGGTGTAACTTTATATATTTAGTAAATGCATCAACCACTAAAAAGATGTACAAATTTCTCCGTTTTGTTACCTCTAAAGGTCCTAAGTGGTCCAAATGAACCGTCTGAAATGGTTCCTTTCCTTTCTCGAATGACCTTAACAGTGCTTCTTTTTTTATTGGATTGAAATTGTATGCAATACATATAATACAACTTTCAGCATGTTTAACTAGTTTCTGTTTCATGTCGGCAAAGTAAAATTGTCTTCTAATCATCTCGCTAACCTTGTCACATCCTAAATGCCCTATTTTATCATGTTATTTATAAATAACCGAATGTATCATCTTTTCTGGAATTAGCAATTGTAATTTATCTTTGTCCTTCCTGTATACTATATACCCTCTCGAAGTTCATACCCTTTTAACTTCCCATTCTCAACCTGAACTATAATTTTTTGAATAACCTTATCCTCAAACTGACAAATATACATTTTTTCCAAGAACAGATCTTTTTCGTTAACTTCTAGAAAATATATCTGTATCCGACTAGGAGCATCTACATGCCTCATTCTTTCGCCACATCTACGTATAACCTCAAAGTTATATTCCTCCAAAAACAAAGCCCATCGATCAATCTTTGAATTTAAATCGCGCTTTGCTGACGTTAATCTAAGTGCATTGCAATCAGTAATTATCGTAAAATGGATACCGAATAGATATGGTCTAAACCGTTCAATTGCATAAATCACCGCCAATGTTTGTAATTCGAAACTGTGAAGTCTCACTTCAACGTCTGTAGTTTTTTTACTAAAGTACATTATAGGGTGTAATTCCTTATCCTCCTGCCTTTGCAGTAGTACAGCTCCAAACCTTGACGACGAAGCATCTGTATGAAGCTGGGTCTCATTTTTTATATTATACAACGCTAACACTGGTCTATTGATCAACAATTCTTTCAATTTGTTAAAAGCATCCCAGTGTTTTTTCTGAAACTCAAATTCCCGAACCTTTAACAATTCGTATAAAGGCGATGCTATCCGACTAAAATTCACGATAAACTTCTTAAAATAACTGAATAAACCTACGAACTGTTGCAAAGATTTATTATCCGTTGGCACTGGGTATTGACTGATAGTTTCTATGTGTCTATTACTTAACGTTATTTGCGATTGTCTTATACTATATCCTAAGTATTTAGTTTCCGTTTTAAGAAAACTACAATTCGCGACTTGTAACTTTATATTGTTTTCTGCTAATATCCTAAACAATTCCCTAAGAATATCCAAGTGCTTTTCTATACTTTCCGTTGAAACCAATATATCATCGATAAATACTAATATTTTATTATTGTCTGTCACGTCCTTAAAAACCATCTGTATATATTTTACAAAATGCGCAGGTGAATTAGTATACCCAAAAGGTAATTTATTAAATTCAAATTGTCCTTCTTCGGTTACAAATGACGCATATTGTTTAGATTCCTCCTTGAGATCCACATGGTAAAAGACATTTCTTAAATCCAAACTACTGAAATATTTCTTCCCATTAAGTCTCACCAAAACATCCTCAATTATCGGCATAGGGTAACATATCCTTTCCACTATTTTATTCAACTGCCGATAATCTACGCACATTCGTAATGTATCATTCTTTTTTCTAACCAGCACTACCCTGCTTGTGTATGCAGACTCACTATGCCTAATAATCCCTGTTCTCATTAACTCGTCCGTAATCTTCTTTAACTCAACCCTTTCGTAATGACTAAACCTTTTAGGCCTAACTCTGACTACCTTATTTTCCTTCAACTTAATCTCAGCTTCGTATCTAACTGCCTCGTTTCCCTTACTTTCACCCTTTACATAACATTCGTCATACAAATTTGAAACCTCGTTTCTAAATTTTAATGTTTCCTCCGTATCACCCACACTAACCTCAAATCTAGCTTCAATTAACATTACCTGTTATACTCAAGAAATCCCTTCCCAAAATAATATTCATATCCATGGTTTCATTTGGTACAATTAATAAATTTACCTTATATAACTTGTCACTAATTATAATGTTCGTTCCTATCTCGCCTAAAACTACTAAACTACTCTCGTTAATACCTGTTATATTTGGCATATTTTCGGAAACAAAATTATAATTGTATTCTTTAATTAAATTCTCCCTTACAATACTCACAGTACTTCCCGAATCTACTCGTATTAGTACCTTGGTGTTGATTAATCGGTTGTCCATAATCACCTTGACTGCAACCTGGCCCATTTCATCCACCTCTATTTCATTATATTCGTTCGTATCCTGATTTACATGTACCTCTACCGCATTAGATATTTGAAACACTGTCTTATTTTCTTGGGTCGAACTCAACTTAACCTTACATTCATCTTTTTTATATCCGATCTTTTTACACCTTTCACAAATTGGCTTTCGTAATGGTAATGGGCACTTGTTCGCTATGTGTCCATTCTGAAAACAATTATAACATTGTTGACGCCTCATTTCTCGTACACTTTTATCATCCGACTTTATGTTTATTTTCTCCGCTTTATCCGGTTTTTTGTATATACTCACTTCACAATTTTTCCGTTCACTTTCTCTGTTCATCTTAACGTACCATTCAATATGATCCTTTAACTTATCTAAAATGCTTATCGGGACTGTTTTAAGATGTGCTTTCATCACCTATATAATTTTTCGCCACAGCACAAATATCGTACAAATACTCGATTAATCCTTGATCCCGTTTTCTAATTCTCTTCCTTAAGATTTCATGTATTTCTGCTTGATTTTTACATGTTTGAAAATTACGTTGTAATTCAAGCTTAAAGTCTTTCCACGTTACACTACACCCTACCGTCTTGTCCCACTTGTTGGCCATATGCTTTCATCTTATCCTTTGATGCTAAAATAACCAGTCTAGCATCTATCTTATGCGTATCCATTAACGCTTCGACCTGCTGTACCCATTGTTCCGATGACAATACGCTCTCATCTGTTGGATCGAAGCTGGTTAAAATTTCTATAACATCTCTAATCGTAAACCTCATGTTATCATATCTCGCCTGATAATGATCTTCCCGTTCTTTTTGTTCCATATTTCGTTTACTTGTGCTCGATATATGCCTCATATCTTCACATCTGGTTTCACCTTGTGCATCATCCATTACATTCCTTAGCAATCGTTGTAATAATTCCTCTTTTTTGTCGTCTGTATTAAGACTACGTTCAGCCAATTCCTTCTTTAGTTCTCCGACATCGTGATAGTAATTATAACAATTATATATATAATCCCGTAATAATCCCGTATTAATCCCGTAATCGCACTTCTGAACTGTAAAACTTTTTGCTTTTATAAACTTTCCTTCTATACGTATAAATAAAAAACAGCTTCTTAATTTTTCTATTTAAAACGCAATACAAAATGTTTCACTTTATTCCAAGCCTTCCGAACTCGTTGAATCACGAATCCTTACGGATATATAGTATATGGTATATATGGTATATAACCTACTTTTTCTCTATTGCATTTTTGCTTCTTTTCTCGGAAGTAGATACTATTTTATTCATTATTATATTTATATCTCTTTCTTCTACCCTATGAACCTAACTAAATATTTATTTATTCCAAGTGATATGTACCTTAAGGCACATAAATATTTTACTCTTACATTATTATAAATCTAAAAATTTTTAAAGTTTTTCTGACGTTTTCCTGTCATCCTTGCGCAAAGGCTCCAATGCGAAGCAGCTTTGGGGAGTCTATTTTAGTATGTGAATAATTATTAAAAATCACAAATTTTTTAAAAATGTTCCAAATTTTATGAAAATTAGAATTTCAAAAAATTGTCAAAGCAGGGTTTTATGGGCGGTAGCCTCAACCTCAAAGGTATAAAACGAATTAAAATAATATTTCAAAAATTTGTTGTAGTTAAAAAACTTTTTTTTTTTTACATTAAAAGTTAAATGAAATAATGCCTAACAGAAAAATGAAAAAAATTCCTCAAAATTAGAGGAATTGCTGGTGAAATTGCCCTACACCTATCAAAGTAGCCAATCAGCGCGATTTGTTATTTTTTAAATTTCTTTATATTTTAGTAGAGTCTTATTTTTATTTTGAATTAATTCACACTTCATCAACTCATTTATACTTGTTTAGTATAAAATGGAATGGAAACGAGAAGAAAAATAAATTTTTTTGTACTCCAAAGACTTCGAGAGATAATCCAACTCCCGTATCTTCCTACCCGTCTTCTATTTTGATTTAACTCTTATGATTTGCTGGGAATGGAAAGTCGCCTATAGGTTACCTAGCTTTACTGCAGGAAGGCTAAATAAAGCTGGAGGGTGCCTGGTATCCAGAGTCCGAATACTTTGGACTGATTAACCAGTCATTCATCCATCGGCATATGGTGTTCCACCTTAGATTAGGATTTTTTGTCAAGGATTTCTCCTTTAGCGCCTGTGCCAAACGCTCAAAATATACCAAATGGCCTCAGTTACCAGTGGTTGCCACGAGGAGGCAGCACATACACTTGCGAATTGTGACCAGGTTACCTTTTGCACAATTGTACCCATCATGCAGCTGCCTAATATAAGACCAGAACTGAAAGGTTACGGAGCTGGTAGATTAATCTACTCAACTTTGGTTCCCCCCTCAAATAGACGCCAAACCACCATCTCTCTCCTCTAACTTTACTACATTTGACTTAAGTGGTAATGCCTTGTGGCCAAAGGGTGCGGCACGAAACGTGGGTTAATCACCCTTTTTAAAGATACAAAAAAACTTAACCACGAACAGCATCATAAATATAATTATATCCTTTCTTCAACGCGGAAACAGAAAATGCTTTCGGGATAAACGTAACTAGAGATAATTGTTAAGCGGGTACATAACCCATGCATTTTTTGTATGAAAATTGTCCAACAGTTGAGTGGCTATATTACATTATCTTTGAGCAACATTGCGATTTTACAGATCTTCGACACATAAAATTAAAATGTATCAAAATCACAACTAAAAAAATCCTTACACACATACCTCCATTTTAAAATCTTTACACACATACCTCCTTACTTATTTATTAAAAACAACACTCTATTAAACAAAAAACAAAAAAATGAGTCTCTTTCAAAGTTACCCTTACCACCAAAGGACGCAAGCATCCATGACCGCAATGAGCATACCTAAAAAGTTGTTTTACCTTGTAATTTTCGAAATATCCAAACAGATTTAAACTGTAACTAATAATAGTACTGATTTCAACCTTTGAACGATACATTATACGCAAATCCGTATAAGACATTTTGACTCATGAATAATTTCTCAATGTACCCATATTATACTCGTAACATACATATAATCAAAACCGCCTCCACACAACAATTAAAATAAAACAACGCGCAACATACAAATAATTCACATTTAATTGAAAATTTGTCACCGCACAATATTTACATAACAAGAGCCCAAACATTGAGTGTTGTGTGCATATTCAGTTGAGATATCAACAACAAGAACAAAAATTAATTTAAATTTAATTTAATATAATTCCAATTAAAATTTTAATTCATTTTGTTTTTTTTTTTGTTTTGTTTTGTTATTTCCAGACGGAGCTGCGATCTTGCGCAGCATGCGGTGAACCAATAAGTGATAAATATGTTTTAGAAGTTGGAGGCTGTTCGTGGCACGGCTCATGTTTACGGTGCTGTGTATGTTTATCACCATTAGACCAACAGCCATCATGTTTTCTTAGGGAACGTCAAGTATATTGTAAAACAGATTATGCAAAGTAAGTTTTCGTTTTTTTTTTATTAATTAAAATTAAGTACTTTTTTCTATTCTTGTTACAAAAAAAAAAAATTTAAAATAAAATAAAATCGAAACACCAACAATATTTAAATAAATAAGAAAATAAAAAGAAATCTACATTTTTCCTTAACACAACACCTTTTTGTTGTTCTGTTTTCTTTTTTTTTTTTTTTTTAATTTTCATTGAAGAAAAAATACCAACAGTGAATACAATTTTTTATGTGTGCCTGGCTCTCTCTCCGTACATATATAGAGTTATATACAATAAACGTACAAAATAATAACAATTCCGCGCGATTTAATAATATGCAAGTCGCGTACTACTGAAAAATAAAATAAAAATACGATACACAACAAGACTTATCGCGCCATGTATCTCATTACAGTTTGATGTCGCGACAAATGTGTATTGACTTTTAAATTGTATCTGCGTTTCTTTTTTTTTTTTTTCTGTGATCAACTCGTATCTTCTGTGGTATCTGGTTCTGTTTCAGCATTTGTTATTTTTAGATACAACGTTAGATTGGGTGCGCTGAAAAACAGTGTGATAGAATGCTGTGATTTGGTTTGTTCTGCATTTCTGTGTTGTTTGTTTTTTTTTTTTTGTTATTTACTCTTTAATTGGATTGAAATATGTTTATAACGTGGATTTGTTGTTATGATTATTATGATGTGGTATTTGTTCAAAAATATATAAATTTACCAACCAATTTACTTGTTGTTACGTCAGTTCTCGTTTTATTTCCGTTGCCAAAGTTTTCATATTTTCTTAACTTTAAGGCAAAAATATTCTGTAAGTATTAGAAATTAGTGTCTAAACTTAGACCCTACCTATAGGCAAATGCACAAAACGTTAGGTCAATACGTACAAAACTAACGGAAAACTTAAAAATGAAACCCTAAACTAGACTTTTCCATGCTTATTGAGTATTTTTAAACTAACTTTACTAATAGCTTATTGAGCTAACTAACTAGCTTATTGAGTATTTTAGAGTAACTTTTAAACTAAATAGGGGAATAAAACTTCGATTAAAAAGTCAGGTGGACAACATGGTAATTAATTATGCATCCTGGTCAATTACCGTAAATTTATTGGACAAGTCTACACTAAACGCTTTTGGCCCTAAAATAAATTATTTTGTTGCAGTACAACTCTAATGGGGTTCTGTGTATATTCCGGGTTCGATTCCTCGTGGTGACGATCGAGTGGTTTTAGTTCATTCGTTCTTCGTCGAATCAAGTGCGGAATCAAAAAAGAATGAATCCTACAGTTCCCTTCAAAGGCACAAAAAAAATTAGACATCTAAGTCTAATTTTAAAACAAAACTTTAAAATTAGTGAAAATATCAATAGAGTTTTCTAAAATTTTAAAAATTAAAATATTTCAGAATTTTTCAAAAATGTTAATACCTAAGCAAATTTTAAATGTCGTCCAATTTTTCTTAATAAGTTTGTTAAACGAGGCGCAGCCGAGTTTCAAATGGAATATTTTTTCATCAAAATTCGATTTATTTTTGCCCGATTTCCTAACGTCTTTAAAGATTGAAAATATAACTTTTCACGTGATTGGAAAGAGAAGGAGGTAGCAAGGATCAAAATGTGAGTGCCAATGAGGTACAGACAGAAGGTGTAAGATTTTTCCTTTTTTGTTTTGGCTGCTCTTTCATTTCTGAGTGAAGTCTCTTATCTATCTTGAATACTAGACAATCATCCAACACTCAGCACTCAGCATACATAATTCATGCTTGCACAACCATAATGAAATTCAGCAAACTGCTAGTAATTGTGAAACAAATCAAGTGACAAAGCAGTTTTTTAGCTTTTCTTGAATTTCCTTAATTCTATCAAAGAAACTTATCAGCTTAACTTATCAGCTTTCAAAAATTGACAAAAGTTTGCTAATTGACATGCTCATTTGAAATTTTGTATGTTATTGTAATAAACGCCGTCGTACAATGACGACACTTATCGAAAATAAAATAAACTCTCAAAAATTGTCGCACTGTATATAAGGAAGTGGAGGAGTTCAGTGGTCAATGAAAAATTTACCTTTTTGGCAAAATTCTTCAAATTTGATGAGTAATCTGACTCACTTTTCTCCCTTAAGAAACATCAAATCTCATAAGGTAATATTAGTCTTTCAGGTGTCTCCAGAAGAAGCCAAAAAACTTTCTTAATAAAAATGGCACAGATATAGGCTTCTCTTATTGTTAGAATGCTTCCTGATATTTCAATTAAATTTGTATAAATACTTTAATCTCTACTTATTTAATTGAAATATCAGGAAGCCTTCTAACAACAGTGGAAATTATCCATCGATTCATGTTCGCTGCCTAACCCATATCCATTTACAGTTCATATAAAAATAGTTAGCTTCTACTGGAGACTACTGAGAGACTAATATGACCTTATGAGTTTTAATATTTTTTAAGGAAGAAAACTGAGTCAGATTACTCAATATACAAAATTATGTAGAAATAAACTACTGTTACACTACACACAAGAGCGCGTCGCCTTATAGCTCGAGTTATTCGTCAAAAGAAAATAAGGTAACTCCAAACCCGAATATAAAAGAGTATGAGCCTCTTCACCCAAAGCACTTTTTATTTTCACTTTATTAAGAGTAAGTTAGTTTGTTCTATTATTATTATTATTGGGGGGCTATGCGGGCGATCAGCCACTTCGCACTGCGACCTAAAAGATCTATTGTGCTGGCCCCTGCTTAATTATCCGTCCAGTCAATATTCAGGTTCTTAATGAACCTGACAATACTGCCTCCCGGTACGTGATACATACTATCTGGGCTTATTGCTCTCCCTCCTAGATGTTTACTACAGCATATAGTTCCGCTAGAAAGTCGGTAGCGTTGGAGCTCAAGGACCTCGAGAGGGTTGTCCCACTCCCGTATATTCCTACTCCTGCCCCGTATTCCGTTTGATTTTACTCTTACGAGTTGCTGGGAATTGCAAATCACCTGTAGGTCATCCAGCTTTACTATAGGAAGGCTAAATAAAACTGGAGGGTGCCTGGTATCCAGAGTCCGTATATTTTGGGCTGATTAACCTATCAGCCATTCATCTTTCGGCATATGCTGTTCCAACTTAGATTAGGGTTTTTTGTCAAGGTTTTCTCCTTTAGCGCCGTACTTTAGTCTGTGCCAAATGGCCAAAAATGTGCCAAGTGGCCTTAGATACCAGTGGTTGCCACGAGGAGGCAGTACGTACACTTGCGAATTGTGAACAGGTTACCCCTTACACAATTTTATTGATTGATGAAAAACTGGATAGAGCCAAAATAACTATCTACAAATGATTCATCAAACATATGTATTAAAAGTGCACATAAAAACTACATCGCATGTAATTTTTGAAACTTGTCTTCGCTAAATACACATTTTCTATTTCGGACGCACCCAATTACTGTAAATTAAAGTATCCTGGAAAGCTGCTATTGACTTTCATGCAATTTAGGTTTTTTGATTCCCTATGTAAAAGCGATAATTTTGCCGCGTTTCTACCGGCCCTCTACTCGGCAGCTGCCTAATGACAAGACCAGAACAGCTCACGTGATACGCACCCTACTGGAAGGTTACGGAGCTGGTAGATTAATCTACTCAACTTTGATCCTCCTTCCAATAGACGCCAAACCACCTAGTTTGTTCTAAGTTAGTGTTCTTGTCCAAATAATTCTTAATAGTAGTCCTTAATAAGTGTCCTTAATTAGCCAGACTAGCGTGACATTACGTGAAGTAAATAAAAAGGACTAGATGCTTTTACTTAAATTGTTTGTACAATTTTACAAATTTGTATAATAGAGATAGTTCCATCAGAGCAAAATATAAAAAATGTAATGTAATAAAATTAATAAAACCATTTTTTTGCTTACTGTAAACCAAAAGTTTCGTTTTTTACTGTTTTCTTTTTAACCCTACAAATCATGACTGCGGAGTCCGAACGCATCTCACGCGAACTTTGAAGTATGCTTCTGAGCTACCGAGCAATATTATCGATCTGATCTGAACCATAATTTAATTCGCGTTATCACTTGGTCGCTGGCTGTCACGCAGTGTGTTACGAAAAAGTGTGTGGGATGTGTACGAACCCCAGTCATGAGTTGACTTTTACCTTTTCTGACGGTAGGTTAATTTTATATTTTATGTTGAAATCAACATAGAAAATTGTGGGGTGCGTTTGAACCCCAGCGATGCGCTTGCATTTATAAAAATAGTCATGAGTATAATAGGACTAAATATCTACACTCAAAGTAAAATATGCATAAAGGTGCTGTTCCATTAGAAAAATATGAAAATCATACTCCATCTAACATGTTTATGATAAATAATAATAATGTCACAATATTTATATTCTATAATGCACATAAACGACATAATCTAGCATGTCCAGTCCTGGTACGTTTACGTTTTGGAACGAAGGCAATATTCAATGATTTATACTGATTTTCAATCGGTCTTGCTGTCTCTTGTTTCCAAGACATGTTTTAATCATTTCTTATTTAATAAATGATATTTCCGAAGAAACTGACTGGACAAGGACTAGATCAACTTTTAGGCTTCAGATTTCCCATTGCCTATGTTATCATATACCACGCAAAACTGCAAATCTATTAGCTGAACTAGGCTTTGAAGGTCATTTTTCAAGTTGTCAAAATTTACGCAAAGGAAACTCATTTTATCTTATCAAAACAGTCTATGAAGAACTCATTCAGATAATAGTTCAAAATATTATCGCGCTCATTAGTTGTTCATATCTATTGGTTCAACACAAAATCCATGAATTATCGATTCATTAAGTGTAATTTTGTGTTCTTGTTCTTCACAGAAGAAATGCACGGCTTATAGAACGCTTTTTTCATGAAATAAAAAGCCATACCTTTGAGGAAGTAGCATCTAATAAAGTGTCAAAATACTTAAATAAAGTTACAAAGCAAACTTTTTAAAATATAGGGGCTTCAGCCGTAACTTGTATCGTGTATAAGAGGCATACAAAAATATAAAATCTTTCATACAACAGAACTTTAAGAGTCAACAGAACCACACCTGCCAAAAGCTTAGGAACCTTTCTCACAACAAAAATAAAAATAAATCTTAAAATCCATTGATTTATTAAGTTGATTTTCGTTGCATTTTGATTCGTGGGCCAAGCGCTTTTTTATACCCGAATACGCTGTGAAATAGGAAAATCATTTTTGTCGATTTGATATATCATTTTCCTACATTTTTCGGATAATTAGTTTTCTGTTCTTGCAATTATTTATTCTGCGGATTCAAGACCAATTTCTTCTGGAACCTAAATTTTCCATGTGTGACGACAGTTTTTACCAGTTTATAAAGTATTAGCTTTAGCTAAACACTATGTTCTAGGATGAAACGTTGTAAGAGAATTATGAACACGATTCAGAATTTGTATCCGTCAGTCAATATTTTCGTTTTGTTGTTCCAATACCTTTCATAATTTATAAAAGTTTTATAACAGATTTATGATTTATTTTAATTTATTCTGTTTTCATTAGTAAACTGGTTACAAGTGTCTTCAGTCTTCACAATCCAACAAAAGCACATTTAAAACGAAACCACAGAAAAAGATATACAGATAAGTAAAGTTCATACTACGCAAATGTATATGACTGATATTACTTACAATTTTCAAACAGTAGCCAGAATACCCGAGAACGAGAGGTTTGCTTCGTTCGTTTACTTTATAATGTTTTCTCTTTCTACTTTCGCACAGTTAAAATGCAATCGTGCTTGTTCATTGTTGCTATATTTAATGTAATAATTTAATTTAGACAATCATAAAATCATTTACGCAAGTTTATTTAAAAAATAATAATTATCCGAACAAATGGTAAATTTATTATTTATAATAGATTGATAATAAACTAATATATTCATACGTAAAAATCAAAGCTTTAATTTATGTGAGGAAATGTATCAACTTCCTTCTCGATCTTTGTTTTTTATATGATTTCCATTTAATAACAGTGTTGTGTGTGTGCTTCGTCACAATTTTAATGGATTATTTTGTTTTCATATGGATTTGCTCGCTTTGTTTTTAGGTACATCAAAACCAAAGCAAATGTTGTAGTAATTGTAGTTTGTCTATCCTTTTTTGTTGAGTTATATTATATTAACGCATTAGTGATATGTCGACGTATCCAAACAAGATATGAAATAAATATTCAAATTTTCCATTTAAATATTCATTATAAATATCTGACTTACACACTGACACAAGTCACTGTACATTTGTTTTATGATATCTGTCTTATAAAAGAACCACAAGGCTTTTATAAGACATTAGACATTTGTGTACATACATTTTTATAGTAGGGATTTTTCATTCATAATGATTCATTATGTACCTGTTTTCATATGATGTAATTAAAATCATTTCCCTTCAATTTTTTGAAATTAACATTTGTATTTTATTTTGGAATCTACCTTTTGTTTTTTTTTTTTTCATGTAATGTCGAGAAAGGGGGGATGTCGAGAAATAACTTTATTACTTTTGTTTTTGGAGCAATAATGGACCTTTAATTTTGACGGCCAATCTAGAGGGTTTCTGATTGCATTTACATACATAATCAATTTAATAATTTTGCTTGTGTTTTTGAGTAAAATTCATTTTTTTTAAGAGGTGTTTTTTTAAGGGATGCGGGCTTCTATTTATATAGAATAATAATTCTAGACCATGAGACTAGTCTTATACCATTGACAGACAAAATGATTATCGCGATAGCGATTAAATTTCTTTTTCTAAATGACACCAAAATAAAATAATTCTATTTCACTTATACCTTAGGACTCTATTTTTTCATTCATATTTAAAATATGTTTTTTATGTATATTATTTCACTTTTAATAAGTGTTTAAAAATTAGAAATACAAATTTTTATTTTATATTTGTTAATTTTTTTATTTATTTTATAAGTTTATTTCCTTATAGTGAAATTATTTAGTACTTTTATTTTCAAAATCGATTTCGATATATACTTTGTACAACTATTGTAGATAAAAATTATGAAGCGCGGTAATGCCGAAATAATCATGTTGTAACAGCTAAAAAATAACTTCGCAATCTGGAAATCACGGTTAATCGGAAAAAGTTAAAAAAAAAATGCAAATTTGAGAAAATTGAATAGAATTTTATAATTTTGGGATAAATATTTTTTTTGTCTATAGCAGAAATTTGACACCCTGTTTCTTTAAAAAAAAAACAACAACAAATTAATTTTCATAAATGTTTTGTTTAACTACTGCTATACATTCAAAACATAAAAATCTAAAAGTTAAAACATGTCAAAAATGTTTGATTTTTTTTTGTTTTTTTTTCTTTATTTAATATTACAACTGATTTACAAATCATTTAGTAATTTATCTTTCTTAAATGAAGATTCACAACGAGGCTCTGGCGACCGAGATACGGCGGAATAACCGACTACCGAGAACATAGCAAATGATGTTCTCTTCAATGACCCACTACCAACTTGTACTGGTTAGGTTGGTAGTTCATACATAATCAGTTTTAAAGCAATGAATACAACGCAAAAAGGAAACAATACCCCAGGTGGTAAACCGACTACCCAGGTGGCTAATCCACCCTCTTACGAGGCTGGCTCAATGGATTCTGGGGTGAGCCAATCTTTGCTAAACCCATTCGAAAGAAGTTCAATGTTGTTAAGATCACCAAACAATCATACTAACTCTGCAAATGTTTGATTTGAGGTATTTTTCACCATGTCTCACATGACATAGAAAAGTGACAATCCAAAAAATTGAGTTTTTGAGATAATTCGTCAAAAAGATGCGCAAAGATCGATTTCATAACCTGAGGAGGCTTAATTTTCCGATCTTCCTTTTTTTGACGCCCAGAGATACATAGTGTAGTAATATCGAAATTAGCATTTTTACTTTTGCTCTCCTGAAAAATTTGAAATTTTGAGTTGTGTCACTATTCTTTGTCACGTGCGATATGTATAAGGAAATATAATTAAAACATATATATATAAAATGTGGTTCAAACACATAATTTAATTCATTAAAATGTTTTATCTTTTTGGAACTCGATAAGTTTTCGTTTTTTTATTTTGACACAAACCACTTGCAGTTTTTCCGAAGAAGTACCAATAAGAAAAACATAATTATTTTATAAATATGGCTGTAACATTCATCGCCTTGTGGCGGTAAAAATAGTGGAAACTTCGATTTTATTTTTTTTATTCATATTTTACACATTTCTTCATCTTCTCCTTGCCCTCTAAGAATCGAAAAATAGTTCTTCAATAAGTCCTGATTGATGACCCCCTGTTGAGAGTGCAGAATCCAGGGGCCGACCCACCTTTCATGTCAGCACTACAGGTTGGCATGAAGCAATGCAATGTGCAGGTGGTTTTCAAAGACGGATCTGTAGCCGCCCGTCCTCGATTTGGCTACTCCAGGCGTAAAGTAGGACGGTAAAAAATAAATCAAGAACAAACAACAACAACAAGTCCTGATTGGTTCTTCCAGTTAAGATTTATTCGATGTTATAATTGAAATTTAAATAATTGATTAACTATAGTTGAGCGGAAATTATAAGTTGAAGTCCATTAATAAATTTAAATTAATTTTCATTTTTTGACAAAATTTTCAAATTATTTAAAAATCATAGACTTTGCTCTAAATATTGATATGTTTCCCCGTTTGTTTTTAGTGGCTGCTCGTACGTATTTTTGGATGAAAAGTTGCGACAATTCAGGTAATCAAAAATGTTACTGAATTGTTTAATAACTTTGGCCGTAGGTAAAACATTTTGCAAATAATTTTCAAAAACTGTGGGTATTGTTTGCAATGCGCAGGATACACAGGTCTTGTTTAAAACTTGGTCGACTAATTTGACACTCATTTTTCTGGAAATTATTTCGATCGATGTGATGATTTGTCAGACGTGGTAGTAATCGTACCTTTTGATTTTTGTCAAAATCATAAACTTTACGAACAACGTTAAAACCGGTCGTACCATAATCCGAATGAGTTAATTGATGTTAAATAAAAGCATTCCTAGCAGACTTCATCAAATGCGGAGGGTTTTTCCGGTGTCACGCGAAAATGTTTGTATACGGAGTACATCAGTATGGCTGTTTAAATTCAAAATAGGTACACCCAATCCTCTTTTTACACGATGATTCGGTTCCATCGTGTAAAAAAAAATCGTGTAAAAAAGACGATGTAAAAACAGGTTTAGATGTACTCATTTATTAGCATCTAAAAACAATGCAAAAAAATGGAGGTGTGGCCAACACACGACTTTCTTTTACGAACAGAGAATTTTGAGAAATTTTAATTTTTTTTTATAATTTTTTAAATTTTTTTTTTTAATTTTTAAATTTTTAAATTTTTTTTTAATTTTTTTTTTTTTTTAATTTTATTTGTTTTTAATTTTTGGAAACATTTCGGTTTTGGTAGTTTTTTGTAAACCTTATACTTTTTAAGTTATTTGCAAAATAAATTTTCTGGACCAAGGGAGTGGCCACTTCCGGTTAGCCGATTTGGAGTAAAATTCACTGGGACCTCCCAATTTATCAAAAAAGCTAAAATCTGAAGTTTCAGTTCGATTGGTTAAACCATCTGGGCTGTAGAGAGGACACAGACAGACTGACAGACTGACAGACGGACAGACGGACAGACTGACAGACTGACAGACTGACAGACAGACACCATTTCGAAACCCACTTTTTCGGACTCAGGGGACCTCAAAACAGATAAATCACTAAAAATATCAAGGTCCAAAATTTTCATGATTACTATACTTTATTTTACTAGAGTAAAAGAAAGTAATAATGGAATTACTTTTATCCTTTCGTAATTTCCTTTACAATTGTGATCATTTAAAAACCGAAAATCGTGCAAAAAAAGACCGTGTAAAAAAAGGATTGGGTGTACTGCATTTTCGTCAAATAATGTTTTCCGATATTGTTTGCCATAAAATGCCTTTGAAAAACAAAATTATGTTTATTTATGAAAGATAATTCAGATAATTCAATTGAATTTATCCTTTTTTTCAATTTTTTTGAATGTTAATTAATTCATGTAATTTCTAACATGCTACCGGTGATTAGACCATTTTAAATGTGTTTTTATTAACACGTAGAAATATATTAGTATTTACGAACGATCGTTCAACGAAACCGACTAATACACAGAATTCTATTTATTTAATTATATGATTTTAATATGTCCCGAAGATTGTAAGAGGATTCTATCCAGTTTCGAACTGATGAGATTCGTGAAGAAGAAAAAATTGTAAGAGAATTTATCTGTATTAGAATGATTCGCTAGTACATAACGCACAGTACATTCTGTATATATAGAAATTCTGCATATAGAGAATGTAAATTGTGGTATAATCAGTCCAGTCGCCGCGGCCTGATAAGAAGATTGATTTTTTGATAATCATAAGCTCATCAGTTCGAAACTGGAATAAATTCTCTTACAATCTTAGGAACATATTAAAATCATAAAAATGAACTTATCCATTGGGTTCTTTATTCCGGATCAGTTAGAAATTTAAAAAATGTTAACTCCGATTTGGAAAAGTTTTGTTTACAAGATGGTACAATACACGTGAACACACTTTCTTTAGATGCCATTTCACTAAATAAAATTGCACAAATTTTGTAAATTTGATTAGAAAATTAAAGTATTTAAATCACTCACAATAAATCTAAAACAAGGTGTGAGTTTTAATACGCAGTTAATGTAGATTAATATACAATACTATTATATTTACTCAATTGTAAAATGTTCGTATACTATTCACTAAATCTGTTACTTTGAATCAGGACTAAATTAAGAACTGCATATAAATAGAATTTATTCATAAAATTATCAATAACAAAAAATAAACAGCAAAATATGAGTGTAGTTCCGAACATGGGTGCACGTGTTGTGCCAAAATCAACACAAATGTCTTACACAAGCCATCCGCATTCCTTAAACAAACACCTCTTTAAAAAAAAAACAAGGAAAATTATTAAATTGATTATGTGTGTAAATGCAATCAGAACCCGTCCCTCTAGATTGGCCGTCAAATTTAAAAATCCATTATTGCTCCAAAAACAAAAGTAATAATGTTATTTCTAGACGTCCCCTTATCGAATTTTTCTACAAATTGTAATTTTGATAGCCAATCCAATCCCATCATCAATTAAGCAGATAAATTTTATAAACCAGAAATCTTTATTTTTTCAAGGTCACACATACGTCAAAGCTATGCTAAATACATTCAAATTTTCTAAATATATACACATGTAAAAAAAGGTAGATTCCAAAATATAACACAAATGTTAATTTCAAAAAATATCTTCTGAAAACAAGTACATAATTTCGTAAATATCCTATATACATGTAGTACTTAACTAAATTATTGGTGATTCTAGACTTTTTTGCGTCGTAACAACAAAACCTTTCGTTCTCCGGTGTTACTTCTGGCTACTGTTCGAAAATTATAAGTAATATCATTCATATACATTTGAGTAGTATGAACTTTACTTATCTGTATATCTTTTTCTGTGACGAAACTAAAAACGCAATCCAATGCAAATAAATGAAAAAAAAATACATTAGTTTGTGTTCAAAACCAACAAACAAGCCGTATTGTACTCAAAACGTTCTCATAATATTAAATCCAAATCCTACTGTTTCTATAAGTGTTAGTAAAATTTTCTACTACTTTTGGTACGAACTACAATTTAAAATTGAAACAAAAAGAAGGAAAACCCATTAGGGGGATGTAATCGCGTAACCGGCATCTCAACAATGCCGTCTTTCAAAATATATATATGCACATACAAACAAAACCATTTTAATTCATTCATTTCATAAGCAAAATAAAATTTTGAAAGTATCTACAGTAGCCCGCCAAAAAATTAGAATCACTTTAAAAATTTGTTTAATAAATCCGTTTTTTTATCATTTAGTATGGCAAAACTTAAAAAAAACTACTTTTTTTTTACAAAATCCATTATTTAAGTTATATTTTTATAAACTTATGTAAATAAGACAAATAATCTATTTAGTATGTTGTTATATTCCCTTTAGTTTTAATGACTTCTTTAATTCTTTCAGGCATACTGTTTATACAGTTTTTTATCATCTGCTTAATTCCGACATCATTTTTCCAAATATCCTCAATGTTTTCCTTCAACATTTGAATGGTGTTATTTTGGCGAGCATACACTTTCGATTTGAGGTAAGACCAACAGTTTTCGATTGGGTTCATATCAGGGGAATTACCTGCCCAGGGAAGAATCGCAATATTAGGTTCATCGAGCCATTTTCTGCTCTTTTTTGAATTGTGGCAAGGTGCGCCATCCTGCATCAAAGTGTATTCTGTTGCTGGCTTATTTAGGCTATTTATATACGGCAACACGACATCAGTCAACACTCTAATGTACTGATCGCTGTTCATTGTTTCTTCAACAAAGTAAATTGGCCCAGGACCTTCAGCAGAAATGCAGCTCCAAATCATCACCGAAGGTGGATGTTTCACTTTTTTTTGGATGCAATCGGCAGAATATCTTTCCTTAGGAAACCTTCGAACAAATTTAAAGGATTCTGTTACAGCTTCCAGCCGGCACTCATCACTGAAGATGATCTATCCCAATTTGAAAAAAAGAAAAATTTGAATAGTATAGAAAACATTTCTCTAAACCACTTAACTCCCAATATTTTGGCATCTTACCTTATTCCAGTCATTCTGTGTGTAAGCCTGATGAAGTTTAGGCCAAATCAATCGCTGTTTAATCATATGTTTTGTCAGTTTTGGTTTTTTTGCTGGACGTCGACATTTTAGATGTTTCGTAGCAAATATTCGTTCGACGCTTCGAAGAGAAATATCCACCCCTCCATCGTTCAAGTCTTTAACAATTTCTTTAGCTGGTTTTCTTCTGTTCTGTATTGCCATTCTAACCACTTTTCTTTTGACCCGTTCAGTTATTTTCGCTTTTCTTCCACAATTTCCTCTTCGGTTTATTATAAGACCACTACGTGTATTTTGCGAATTTATGGCTTTTGCAATTTTAGACACCGTTGGCTGACTCACATTAGTCTTTCTGGCTATTTCCCTATGTGAATACCTTTTACTGTCAAGGTACGCAATTATCGAAGCCTTAATATCGCGCGAAACATCTTTTTTTCTACCCATCTTCCTTAAAATGCTAATAGCTATTTATAATTTAAAAAAATACCGAAATTAAACGAAGGTAGAGCAAAATGTAGTATAGAATTTTACTTACCTAATAGCGATACACAATTAAATCAAAAAAGAAATACCAAAAACACAATTAATCAGCGTAAATTATGGAAAATTTTGCGTTTATTTTCAAACGTATTTGAAACGAAAAAAAAACAGATGTTGTTTCTAACGAGTTACGATTTTAAATGCGCATTTTTTCGTTTATATACTCGTTTATATTTTAGTGGAAACTAATCGTAAAAACATATTTGACAGAACAAATTTGTTTGTTTTTTAATTCTAGGTCATAGCTTACTAGTTCCGTTGAAAACATTGAAATTTCATAGTGATTCTAATTTTTTGGCGGTATACTGTAGTATTCTATGACTTTTATTGTTTTAGTTTTTTACGTGGATGTGTTGTGAAGGAAATCTTTACGCATCTATAACTTTGGAATCCGACCACCTAGAGATCTTAGCCATACCTTGTTTTTCTTGTTTGATCAAGGTTATAAGTCTGTCTTCGTTTCGCGAAAATCGGATGAGTACATTTCGAATTACTATTTGTTAACAGATATCAACAGCGAGGATATAAGGCATTACTCTCGCTCTAGCGCTTTGCTTGAATTGAGATGCCTAAAAATGGTAAAAGTTACCCAAGTTATTTTGTATGAAATTTCTAAAAATTAGTCGAAGTTTATCGACAAATTTTTATGCGACAAATATTTCATAACGATCAGAAATTTGCCGTTGAACCTTTATGTAATTGCATTTGATACAAAATAACTTAAGTAACTTTGACCATTTTTTGAATTTATTCTAAATTTCTCATAGAATTGTTTACTACCGTTAAAATTAATCCTTCGGATTTCATGATTCCGCCCCAGCCTTTACTACATTTCCAGCACAAAATGGAACTTGCATCTTTATCAACGAATTTTAGTGAAATTTAGTATCTGAGTAATTAAGCCGATTCGACAAGTAGTACCTCTTAAAAAATCGAATTATTCACGCTCTGAAGAACTTCCTTGGTCAAACCATCTAGGGCCCCATTTCTCAAATAAATTAAGCCCCAAATTTAAGAAATATTGCGAAACACAGTCCTACACTAGGGTAGAATTTATTATGCCGGCTTTACGGTCCAATAATAATTTTTATATTTTATAAATAAAACAAGATTGATGCTGCTGATTTATTAGGTGTCGGACATTTCGATATAATTTTATAATATTTTCAATGAATCGTCTATAGAAAGAATTTAAAATATGTTATAAATGTTATGCATGCACTAGAAAGTATTTAGACAAGAAAAACTATGAACATTAATTAATAAGACTTACAAATCAAATGCAGAAAATAAATAAATGCAGCAGTAATATTATGATTAATGAATAATTAATTAATTCTCTTCTGTTTTGCTGGTTGTATTAAGTTGTGTGTTAAGATGTTAGAGTTGTGCATTGAATAAAATGAAGAATGTTGCATTTTTTGATGTAGAAGAAAAATCATCAATAAGTGAGCATTATAGAGGGGAGCTAAACCACCAGTGTCACGTTTTATGTTGTATTATAAATGTGAAGAGCTTCGATCGTCAGTCTCTTTGAATTATTGGTAGGCTAAAATTGATCCAAACTTAAAATCAGGACGATGGCACAAAGAGTGAAAATGATCCATCAACCCAGTTTTTCTGCGTCGATGGATCACCTACCCTCTTCAAATCAAGGCTATCATTCAGCAATTTCTTCTCAAAATATTGTTTTGTCTGCCCAATATAATTTTTAGCGCCAGGACCAGAAACGTTGTCAACCAAATTAATCATATAAATAACCTTAGTCTTCTTCTGAACCAGCATTGAATCTTTGAGTCCGCTAAAAACATTGCGTAGGCTCATTTTATTGCAGTATCACAGGGTTGTTTCCGGAAGCCAAGTCCTGATAACTTCCCCTATATGTTCAGATATACCCATTTCTTATCTCATGCTCTTAAATATAAATCGCAGGGAATTTATTAGTGTGTCCCGCTCAAATGTTCTAGGCGAACCAATTTTCAATAATTCAGATGAAAATATTTTCTGGATGATTTTATGTGGATAGTTATTTTGGGATAGGATATCGTAATCCAATCGTCGGTTTTTTCTGTGGAAAAACTCTATAGGCCAAATTTTTTGGCAGTATTGTGTTTCTCTTTAGTTAGATGGCGTG
Source organism: Tipula vernalis (assembly GCA_958295665.1). NCBI lineage: Eukaryota > Metazoa > Arthropoda > Insecta > Diptera > Tipulidae > Tipula > Tipula vernalis. The sequence continues at coordinate 230,887,599 of OY282560.1, forward strand.
TGTAATAAATTAATATACGATTAGAACAATTGGCCTTATGGTACCAAATAGTGTGTATTCTATTATCATCTCTATTTCGTAAGACTACCACACCTAAATATGGTTTTTCTCCGTTCACTTCCATTTCCATATTGTACTGGAGTTTGACATGGAAAGAGTTCAATTTATACATTGTCACTTCAATTGATAACGCCGGTAACACTGCAAAAATATCATCAAAGCACTTTAAAAAAACCTTTCGGTCTGTACAGCAATTTCTCATCAAAGCACTCGACAAAAGTTTAGAAGTTACAATATCTATGATTACTGAGGAAATGGAGGTACACGCCACCGAACACGAAAAAATTGGCATTCAGTTTACAAAAGCGCAACATTCTACGGAAATCGCACCGATGTTTTTTGTTAGTTTTTTTTAGTTTTTTGAAAAATTGTTAAGCACAAGACAACATAATCTTCTAATATACAGCGTTCTGAAAAGCTGTGAGGGAACTTAATTAATTATTATTAATTTATTCTAATCTCACTCTTCTCTTTTTCTTCTTCGTTTTTTCTCCTTTTCCTTTTTTACATATTTTTTCCACAGTACGAAAAGCGACAAAAGTTGGTCGACCAACATTGAGCGCGATATGTCCAATGTTGGTTACGTAAATTTAAGCGAATGTGAACCAAAGCACATATTTACAAAATATGTTTGAAATAGTTCATTCTAAATTTTAAAAATATGTTTCTGTTCATAATTTGAAATGACTTATTTGTTCATACGTTATGGACAAATATGGGAACAAAAATGTACTAAATGTGAAACAAAAGCGTAGGAGCATATTTTAACTCTAAAACGTCAAAAACTACCACTAGAAAATGATTAGGGCAGTATTCGAGCCGACCATTAGTCAGTATTTAATTGAAGAAGATAGTCTTCTATAGATAGTCTCTAATATAAAACTTATTTTTTCATGGCCAGAAGAATTTTTCGGCCATAAGATTGAACTGTGATCACATTTTTAAATGTGGCCCAACGGCAAAAAATATTTTGAACCCAGCATTAAATAAAACACTTGTTGATGTATTTTATAGTTAAACTGTCATATCATTTGGGGTGAAGTTAGATTTTGGTTTCCTACTTGGAACGGAATTTAAAAAGTTAACGCAGTACTTGCTCCACTGAATCTATATAAAGGGAACTGTTTACTCAATTTCGCCTTATACCGAAAAAGCAACAAATATTGGCACCTTTTTAAAGCTCAGAACAAAGTTCAATAGTTCGCGGCTCTCTTAAGTATTCCGACCTTTTTTCATATTCTTATATAAATTATCAAATTTAATGTTAAGGGAGAACGCCACTGTGACCTACCATTTTCAAGTGCTTAGTTTGGTATTTTGTTTTGAGGAATGGGTTGGGTTTAGAAAAAAAAAACTTTTAGGCTATACATATTTAGCAAATTAAACAAAAAAAAATTTTTATGTAAAAAAAAATTCGAAATGGCGGCGCAAGAGTAGCTTTAGTAGAAGTGATTTTGACTCGAGTCGCTCCACTGCACGCAGTAGAAGTGTCTTAAATTTGTTCCTGGAACAAAAAATAAAATATTTTCATGAAATATATTAGTTTTAGCATCGAAGTACCTGAGGAAATTAAAAAATTCGAAAAAAAACAAAAAAAATAGAGACAAGTTTAAAGAAAAAGTTTCATTTTTCGACTATAATTTTCGTATAAAAAGTTTAATATCTTTTTTAATTTTTAATGAATCAAAAAAAACTCAGATACTTCGATTTTAAATCTATTTAAGAAGCTACAGTTAAAATTTCAAGTCGATTGAACAAAAATTGATTGAGTTCTGCTGCGTGCAGTTTTCCAAAACACGGTTTCGAGAAAAACGCGTTTAGTTTTTGGTATCAATAACTTCTCAATAACTTTGGAAATTTTTTACATACGACTAATCAGCAATGCCAGCTCCATATAGTTGTCCTTCTACGTTGATATACGCTGAATTTCTGGCCTTGGAAGCTGCCAAATTGCCTCTCCGAGCCTCTTTAGCCGCATCCGTCATCGAGTACTCTGCATGTGAAATTCTCTTGGCATCACTTTCAACGCAGAAATTATAACAATTAGGCCCGATTTTCACACCTATTGTTTCTAAAACTTGAGCAAAGCAAGGGATAGTAGACCGTCGTTGAAAGTTATTGTAGCAATGACACTGTTATTCGTAAAAAAAACAATAAATATGTACACAAATAGACGCGCTTCCGAAAATGCGCTTCAACTGATGGAAATTTTTATTTTTTTTTTCAGCGCACCTATAGGTCAAAAAGAGAACTTATTTCAGTCAGAAAATTAATTTCTAAGGATAATAAAATTAAATGAAAAAGAAACTAAAAATAACAGGGTTATATTGCCGACAGCGTTTTTCGGTTCTTAGAGAACTCTCAGGAAAATGCTTGAAAACCTTCTAAAAAAAATTTTTTAGCTATAAACGAATTTGTATCATATTATTGAGGGTCTAAAGGATTTTTTAAAGGCAAAAAAAAAACATTTTTTGAAAATCTCACCAGGACGTCTGGTCACCCAATCACCACAAGTAATGAAACCAAAAAACGAAAAAAGTAAATCGTTTTTGTTTTCAATATTTTTCTCCGGTAACATTCATAATGTTTGTTATTTACTTTTCAGTTTTAGTTTTTAGGCATCTCAACTTACGCAAAGCGCTACGTAGAGCGAGAGAGACGCCTTATATCAGAGCACCCTGTATTTTATAGAGCCATAATCAAAAAATCTGAGCTTTTATAAGGGAATTAGAAACGAGGAAAAAACCAAACTTTTCATAGTAAAACACACGAAACATATGGGAAATCACTTTTTTTTCCTAAGACAAATTTTTAAATGAAAACGTTACAAATTCTTAATTATGATTTCTGAAATATTTTCATAAATGTTTGAATTTCAACATATATGAATATCGTTTAAGTAAATCGTTTTCATTTTCTTGTAATAATTGATTTATTTAAACCAAAATATTAAAAAAAATTCATAACAACAGCATTCTGGTCAAATTAAAATAAAAGCTTACTACGATTCGTTTGGTCATTTAAGTCAATACACATTACATAGATGGCAGTGATGGCCGTAAACATTTTGAAAAATCATACCAATAATTACCACCTGGGGAAATTTCAAGCTCAAAAATTGTAGGAAAAGCAAAACAAATTCACAAAATATAGGAACGTGTGATAATTTTGCGATTAAATAATTTTTTTTCGTATTTTTCTGTTACCATTTTAGACATCTTACGTACGCTAGTAAAACTAAAGATAAATTTAGCAAGTATTATTTTAATTTGTCAGAGCCAACTTTGATTTATTTTTCAAAATGAAAGTTCGAAAAAATATATTTTAGAAATAATTTAATTTTAATATTTCTGCTATTAATATTTACTTAATACCAATATGGCCTTCTTGTATATTGTTCTTAAAGATACGTAGAACACTATTATACAAACATTTTATAATATTTTTGCTTTTTTCATTGAAAAACTTGAAGTTAAAAAACACCATTTTTACTATGGATTCCTATAGAAATCGGTGAAAAGTTATACCACTAAAAAAGCTTCTAAAAAATACGTCATTAAGATTATGGCTCTATACTCTAGAAGGCTCTGCTTATATCCCCGGTGTTGATGTCTGTTAACAAATAGTAGTTTTAAAAGTGCGTGTCCGATTTTTATGAAACAAAGACAGACTGATAGGCCTTGACCAAATAAGAAAAACATAATATGGCTAATGGTCTATTCACATGAATCGAGATTTTACTCGTACAAGTAAAGCTGGTTCACTGATTTCTTTTAAATTACGACATAAAATAAATACTAGTCACTTAAAAAGTATTTAATAAACAATTCCGAATATAATGTCGTTGACAATCTTTTTATCAAACACACATTTCCTAATGAAAACTACAAAAAATGTTTAAATCGCAGCCATATTGTAAAATTCGCACGAGTAAACACTTTTTTGCAATTTTTAGTAGGAAAGGTGCGTTTGCAAAAAAATTTTCCATGACATTACATTCGAAATGGCTTATTACCTATTTTTTTAAGTGACCAGTATATATTTTATATTGTAATTTAGGATAAATCAGTGAATCATTTTTACTCGTACGAGTAAAATCGCGATTCATGTGAATAACCCATAAGATCTCTAGGTAGTCGGATTCTAAAGTTATAGATGCGTAAAGATTTCCTTCACAATAAATTCACGTAAAAAACTAAAATAATAAAATTCATACTATAGAATACTACTTGCAAAATTTTATTTTGAGTATGAAATGAATGAATGAATGTGGTTTTTTTTGCATATGTATTCGAGTACATATTAAAAGACGGTATTGTTGAGATGCCGGTAATACGATTACATCCTGTAATGGCTTTTCTTCCTTTATAGTTCTATCACATCATATTGAGTAAACAACTGAAAATCATTTTAAGAGCAAATTCGATTTTAAGACGACTATTTAGATTTAAGTAGTTACTAATAAAGAAAGAGGAAATACCACTTTAATAAAAATTAATCGATTCAAAAGTATAGTTTAATTTGGAGGCACGAAAAGAAGAATTAAAATATTGGACAGACTAAATACAAAAGGTGTATTTTACTTCCCTTTATTGGTCATTGAGGTTCGAAAATTTTTGTGTAAATGCTACAGATAACTTAATTAACATAAAGTATGACTATAAATATATAACAAAGTTAGGCCCAGTAACTTAATTCCACTCGGCATCGCCATTCTTTTGCTTCTTTGCTAGATTCTTTGAACGTCTCATTTCTCAATGATAAATAAATTATTCTCCAATGCTTGGGTAAGGATTGTGTGGGGTCCTCGGATTATGATGGAATTGGGATTCCAAAATGATTCTTTGATAAAAGATAGAATATAGCCAATTGGAATCGAAACATTGGAACTTGGTTATTTTTTAACCCACATCTCATATAAAGCAGAAGAAGTGCTACGAAATTTTCTAAACCCAGATTGGAAGAAACAAATTAAACTATGCTAGAGATCTCGAAAGCTTTAGAAATGGAACTTAAAATTGACGTAGCAGATTGTAAATCCTCGAGCGAAATATCTGAAAACGAAAACGAATTAGAGGACGCATTAGAGAACAAATTGACGGTACTACTGCTTCAGTTCAACCTAGAGCAAAAATAACTATTGATGTTACTGGGTTTGAAAACCCCACTAGAATTACTCTTGCATCTGCCAAGGCTCAAATTATGAACATTACGCCAGAAAATCTTGGAAGGAAGGGTGGAGTCTAACTTGTCCTTGAAAAAATTACGTTCAGCAATCCGAATTAACCCTACAACTCTATTACGAGCCTACTTTTAATCTAATTGAGACTAAGTTTTAGGATACATTTTCATAAATGATATTTACTACCTCTAATACTTATGGCATTCAAAATTTCCTGAGACATCCAAGGCAGAGATTTCGGTTTGAAAGTAATCTTTTTAAGCGGAACGCAACTATCAAAGACAAAACTAATATACGAGTTTAAAAAATCTATTTGGCTGGTTGCAGAACTAAGGCAAAAACTGTCCTCCCAAGGAACCGAGTTGTAAACTAAGTAAATGCGTGAATTGTCTATGCTAGAAAAATCTCTAAAGCTAAAAACGGTTAGGTTTAGAAAAGTTTAGATTTAGAAGTAACAGTTCACAGAAAAAACTAAAAGATCATGATGCGATCCCATATCGAGACACAACTGATTGAAAAAACAAATAGAGTTATTAGTAAAAGAGGTGATATGGTCAATAAGGCAATAAGAGGAACCGCTAGCGTCACATAACCCTTAACAAACATACATAAACCACCATAATTAAGGAGAGGTACCGCCCTATCTTTCCTAAATATACTAAAATCTTTGACGGCTAAAGCTGACCTAGGGATATTTGGCTTTTAAAAGGTCTGAGAGAAACAAACAATATCGACTGAAGCACCATGAAAAATGTGACAAATCTCGTAAGTCTGGGATAACTTCAAGGTGGTCAAAAATCTAATATTTTTTTTCCTAGTATGAGGAAAAAAAACGCGACACTTCTGTCTAAGGCTCCTTCAAATCGTAGATTATGCATGTTTCTTTTTGGTGTACAATATTGTTTATTTTAAACTCTGTTCTGTTGAATTCGCCTGAAAATATACAAGTGGAGACCAGCCAACAAACTTGAATAAATCGTATTTAAAGATAATATTTGATTCGCCTTTTTTTAATAATGTTTCGACAATATTATTTTTACTTTAACAGAACCTTCTGAAAATGGATAAATGGTTAAAAAGAAGAAAGCTTAACGATGATAATAGTGATAATGATAACGTTAGCGACCAAGTTAATGAGCGGTACAAGTAAAGATACTTCTTGCTCCAAAAAATACGTTGTTCATCGGAAATACAATGATGATTTTTTGAAATTTGGATCTACCTCTACAATGGAAAATGACAAAGTTGTTCCCGAGTGTGTGATATGTGGTTGTAAATTATCAAATAGTGTTATGGTTCTGAGCAAACTGCAACGTCACTTGGTGACTTATCATCCTTCGCTTTCAACAAAAGATAAAAGCTATTTTCAAAAGTCTTTATCTTCAAAATCCAAGCAAGTAAAAGTTTTTGAAAAACAAATCGGTTTGTCTGAAAAGGTTCAAGTAGCTTCTTACGAAATAGCTGAATTGATTGCTGTTAAATTAAAACCTCACAATTTGGCTGAAGAAATTATATTACCAGCTTGTCGCAAAATTGTAAAAATAATGATTGGTGGATCAGTAGATATTGATATTTGCAAAATACCACTTTCGAATGACACAATCCATCGCAGAATTAAAGATACTATATGTCGCAAAATATTGAGCAAAATACTGCAAAAACTCTTGCAAATTCAAATTTTGCTCGACAAATCGACGAAACAACAGATATTACAGGAAAAGCTCAATTAATTGCACTCGTTAGATTTATTCACGAAAATGATATAATTCATCAATTTTTATGTTGCCGGGAGTTACCTGATTTTACAACTGGCAAACAAAATTTTGATGAAATTAGTTCATATTTAGAAGAAATTAAAGTTTCGTGCAAGTCATGTATTGGCATTTGTACAGATGGTGCTCCAGCTATAATTGGACACCTAAAAGGATTTGTAGCACATGTTAAAGAACTGAATGGGGATGTATTAGTTACCCATTGTTTTTTGCATCGAGAAGCACTTGTTACAAAATATTTGCCATCAGAATTTAAAATAGTTCTGGAACAATGTGTTAAAATGATTAATTATATAAAATCAAGACCATTAAAAAGTCGCTTATTTAGTCAATTATGCCAAGCTATGGAAGCCAAGTACGAATCCTTGTTACTGCATACGGAAGTAAGGTGGTTGTCCAGAGGAAAAGTTTTATTAAAATATGATTTTTTTCATTTGTTGGAAGATAAAATATGGTGTACTAAACTGGCTTACTTTCAGACATTTTTGTTATTTTTAATAACATAAATTCAAGTACACAAGAGCCTAATGAAAATATCTTAAACTCAATCGATAAGCAGGTGGGATTCCAAAAACAAATAACTTTACGGAAGAATAAGGCTCAGAAAGGCAATTTAGAAAAGTTTGAGTCAATTCCAAAAGACTATTATAAAACTATTAAAATAATTGTTATTGACCATTTGACAACATTAGAGGAGAGAATTATTCATTATTGGGTTCGTAATCCATTTCTCATAACGGATACTTCTGTATTTGACTTAACTTTGAATGAAGAGAAAGAACTCATTTTGCTTTCCAATAATCGAGATTTAATTTTAAAATATTCAGAAGAATCAATTAATTCATTTTGGATTAACATTAGATGCGATTATCCAATGATAGAAGCTTTAAACATATTATTACAAATGTCGACATCTTATTTGTGTGAATTCGGATTTTCAGCATTAACTAACATTAAAACTAAAAAAAGATCAAAGAAGCATTATCATTTTTACGACCAAATATAAATGAAATTATCAAAAAACATCAAGCTCAAATTTCGCATTAAAAGTATTCTTATTATTAACTTGTAATTAATCCCTTAATAAACGTACTGTTATTTTTGTAGTACATATTATTTTATTTCCCACATTTAAAATTATTATCATAAACTTTATTTCTTTGTGTGCCGCCAAATATTGAAATCGTTAAAAGTGTGCCGCAACAAAAAAAAGGTTGAGAATCACTGCTCTAATCAAATATCAATCACCATACGTCTATTGAAGATGTGTTTCTTGAAAGTGAATTTATCACTCATCGGTTATTAAGATTAAACCCGTACAGTCCATTAGTCCAATGCCACAGATTTCAGCAGGTGACAATAGGACAGATTTGGCCCAAATCGAATTTCGCCTACAAAGGCTTGAAAATATTATACAACGTAATTTACCAAATTTATCTGTTGCAAATTGTACTAAATATGTTGCATATATTCAAGAATTCATATTCCAGATGTTTTAAATTGAATCGATATGATTTTTTAATTTATTGTATGGTATATTAATAAAGATTTGATCGTAAATATTTTTGTATTCTGTGAGATTTTTATTTTTAAATTTGAAAATGATTATTTCCAATTTTTAAATGATTATGTCCAATTCGAAGATGGAAAGATATAGTGTGAGTAGAGAACCATCGCGAATTTAGTTAGAATCAAAAAGAAAAAAAAGGAAAAGTAACCGTTGAAAAACTTTCTTTTTGTTTTAAAAAACATTATAAAAAAATTTTTTTCTTTGGACTTTGCCCTGAGCTGTGGAGCACATTGTATAAAAAGAAAAAAATTTAAATAAACTCATTAAGAAATTTGTTGTAAATAAAGTTGCTTTGTACATTTATTTATTTGTGCTACGAAGTATCCAACACAATCAGTACACCAAACCTCTAAAATGGTAATCCCGGCGTGATACACGGGTAAATTACAACGGGTTATCGTAGCAGATTAGAAAAATTAAAAACAAGTGGCAATTACATACGCATCCAGGAGGCGTAACAAATGAAAATGAACAAAGACGCAGCATTAGTGCCGGTTTTCGCGTGATTAAAATTTTGTTGTTTCGTGCAATTCTTTTGACGTTTTGTTAGATTTATTTTTTAAATTCTGATTGGTGATAGCTTTGTTGGAAAAGTGTCGTTCGAGCAGTCAGATTTTTTTTTTTTTTTTTTTTTTGAGAATCGAGAATCAGCAACTCATATGTCGTATTATGTTGAATTAATACACCCTCACCAATTGATCATAAATGACGTTAGTACCAATTTTGTGATAGGCGAGAATTCTTCTGTCGTTCGGTTTATTTTCAGAATTCATATTATGGAATTTTCGTTGAATTAGATTTTTTTGGATTATAAAATGATAACAGATTAATCTACATACACAAATTCAAGAATTTATATTTCCCCATTTATATGAGATTTCAGTATCAAACAGATTTTTTTTTTTTTTTTGGGCTTATTAATTTGCAGCACTATTATGTAACTATTCTCGACAATCACGGAACGCCCCAGCAGGGATTCGTTACACAATAGATTTTTGGTGGTGGTATGTGGGATATGTAGCGTTGAATTGATATCAATTATTATTATTATTAATTGTATAATCTGACTCCATAAAATATTACTAGTTTTGATTCACAACACTATCCATAATTATTATTAACTAAATATAATTATAGACTGAATTATTTGTATGTTCTGTTAAATCATTCCCAAATTGTCACAATGAAAATCTATAAATTATATACACAATTCTTTTTATACATTAAAGAATTGTTTATTTATTTATTTAACATTTATTATTTATTTATTAAGTAGTTTCATTATTTAATATTAATTATATAACACAAAAAATGGCGAAACATAGAGCCGCAATGAAGAACGAAATTATTCAAAAAGTTTAAATAAATATAATTATCTAATTGTTTGTAATATTATTATATATTTATTTAATATTGAATAATAACCAGCGAAATTTTTCGCAACAAATTAATTAAAACAAATTAAATTATTTTAACAATAATTAAAGTTTTTTAAATAAGACTAGAATATTTTTACATGCGAACATTTTAATATTCTTTTACGAACTGGGTTTTTTGTTTTTTTTTTTGCTTTTTAAAAACAAAAAGAAGTTGTCTACTTTATATACTACTAAAACTAATATCAGTGTCTTTATTTAATCATTTAAGGTTCAGTGTTTTAAAAGAGAGTATAGACATGACGTGTCAACACAATGCTAGATATGACATGTCACCACAATACTCCCCTCCCAGTAAATTGAAAGAATTTACGAAGATAATTTTAAAGAAATTTCGAATATTCACGAGAAACGACAATCAACGATGACGCAACTTCCTCATTCTTCAATTCAATCTAACAATTTTTGGGGAATTTTAACTTGACGACCAGTTCTTGTGACCACTGGATTATGATGAAATTTAGGTAAAGTATCAAACGTGACTTTAATTTTAGATGGAGCAGTCGAAACATTTAATTTAGAATTGACCAAAGGTAATTTATCGACAATGTTCTCATCAAGAGTATCCGATTGTATCAAAGGAATTGGCTTAATGTTATCATTGCTTTCCGAATAACGTGGTTTGAGTCGGTCGATAGAAACTACGATGTTTTTGCCATTAATAATTATGGTAAAGAATTTCTTATTTCGATTTACTACATAATATGGTCGAGAATATGGTGCTTGAAGTGCCTTCTTTAACGCGTCGGTTCGTAAAAATACGTATGAATAGGTTTCTAAATTTTTACTAATAAAAATGTTTATATTAGCATGATTAGATGCTGGAATCGGTCTAAATTCATCAAAATGTTTTTTTAAATTTTAAACAAATTCAGACTGAGGAATTTTGATATCTAAAGACGAGTCTGCAAGTTATCCTGGTACGCGCAAAGGACTTCCGAAAACGATTCCAGCAGGAGTGGTTTTTAATTCCTCGCTAAATGCAGAACGTATAACCCAAGCAGTACAGTTGGCAGAATTGAAGTCCAATCTGGTCGGTCATGACACATTATGGCAGCTTTTAAAGTACGGTGCCATCTTTCTATCTGCCGTTGGCTTTTGGGTTGTAACTGGTTGCCCTGATTCGATGAAAACCAAGTAACGCAGATAATTCGGAAAATAAATTTGATTCGAATTGAGACACCTGATCAGTAACAATAGTATTTGGAACGCCGAAATGAGAAATCCACGTGGAGAATACAGCAAATGCGACAGTGGCCGCAGTTATGTCTGGGACAGGAACCGCTTCAGCCCATCTCGTGTATTGATCTATTAATGTTACGCAGTATCGATTATTATCAGAAATCGATAATGGACCAATGATGTCTAAGTGAATTTCTACGAAGTTAATTTATAAGAATCGAGAGGTGAGATGGTATGCCTTGAAACTTTTGATTTTTGACATGCTAAACAACTACGAGCCATATTTCTTGAATCTTTAGCGATGGAAGGCCAAATGACATTTTTAGTCACTAACTTAGAAGAAGCCTTTATCCCTGGATGAGATAAATTATGAAAGGTTTCAAAAACTTTTTTCCGAAATTCAATTGGAATAAAAGGTCTTGGTAAAGCTGTTGTAGTGTCGCAATATATCATTTTATTAGAGTTGAATTTAATTGGGAATTGCTTGAATTTGTGTGACGTATCGTCATGTAATATCTCTCGGAATTCTGCATCATTGGATTGAGGATCTGGTATTTGAGCATAATCTATACTTTCGGGGATAGAAATTAGATTAATGCGCGATAAAGTGTCGGCCACGACATTATTAATGCCTGATATCGGTAGTGAATTGTCCGATAAAATCCAAATGACAAAATTGACGTGGAGATGCTTTTTCCGGTTTCTCATAAAATGCGTAAATGAGTGGTTTATGGTCAGTGAACAATGTGAACTCTCTTCCTTCAAGAAGATTTTTAAAGTACTTAATGCCAGAGTAAGCTGCAAGCAACTCTCTGTCATAAGCACTATAATTTTGCTGCGTTTCATTGAGACGAACAGATAAAAAGCTAAGCTGCTGCCATGCGCCCGCAACATACTGTTAAACCACTGCCCCAATCGCAGAATCCGAAGCATCCACCATAATTGCTATTCGCGCAGTAGAAGATGGATGTGCAAGAAGTGTTGCTTCACAAAGTTTCTTCATACAATTATCGAAGGCTTCAATAGCTGCTGTTGACCATTCAATAGTAGTTTTACTATTCTTCTTGTAACCTTTCAAGAAGTCATTAAGTAAAATTTGATCCGATGCAGCATTTGGAATGAAACGTCTATACAAGTTAATCATACCCAAAAATCGCTTGAGATGATTGACTGTTAAGGGACGTTCAAAATTTTTAATAACGTCGACTCTGCCTTGAACGGGTAAAATGCCTTGTGCATTAACTGTATATCCAAGAAATTTGATTTCGTGTGAGGCCAATACACTTTTACTAGAATTGATAATTAAACCGTTATCTGATAGTTTTCTAAGTACTATTTCTAGATGTTCTAGATGTTCCTTATAAGATTTAGACGCAATTAGAATATCGTTTAAGTAAACGAAAGCAAAATTTAGTCCCAATAAAACGGAATGCATTAATCTTTGGGCTGAGGCCGAAGGTCGTTTTAGTAAACTCTAATAAACCAAAGGGAGTTGAAATAGCGGTTTTAGGAATATCAGATGGTTCAATTGGAATTTGATGATAAGCTCGGACTAAATCTAAAGTAGAGAAAATGTTGCAATCTTCAAGTTGATACGAAAAATCTTGAAGATGCGGAATTGGGTAACGATCAGGAATAGTAATTCGATTTAAACTTCGGTAATCTCCACATGTTCTCCAATCACCATTATTCTTTAAAACCAAGTGCAAAGGGCTCGACTATGGACTGTTACTTGGTCGGCAAATACCTTGAGACATGAGATGTTCGAATTCTAACTTTGCGATTTTAAATTTATCCGGCGCCAAACGTCTTGTCTTACATGAAACAGGAGGTCCATTTGTTTCTAAACGATGTGTAATTTGATGTCTAATAATTTTATTACTCAGCGCACTATTTAAAATGTTCGGAAATTTAGAAAATAAATTTTGAAGTTGGGGATCCATTTGCGACTTATCCAACTGTGATATTGCCACATTTTCTGAAATTGAAATAGCACCGACTGAATATAACGAGGTTACAGGATCGCAAATTTTATGCTTTCGTAAATCAACGACCAGACCAGTACTTTTCAAAATATCTGCACCAATAATTGGTAATGATTCATCCGCAACAATGAATTCCCATTTAAAATTTCGACGTAATCCAATATTTAAAATTAAAATTTTGTTACCATAACCCTGAATTGGTGTTCCGTTCGCCGCAAATAGATTACAATTTGAAACAGCTTTAGAAATATTTGCTAATTTTAAAGGTATAACCGAAACATCAGCTCCCGTGTCTACCAAAAATCTAGTTGCTATATTTAAATCCAAAATTAAAAGACGACTATTAGTGTGCTCGTCAACAACTGCCGTCGAATTTTGATAAGCATTTAAAAATTTGACTTATCATTTTTTTTTTGGAAAATTCCCCCAAAAATTTACATCCAGGAAAACAATGTCGAGCTTTATTTAGAAATTTATAATGATAAAAACACTGATCATATTTTGGATTGAAACGAATTCTCGATCGAGATCGATCAAATCTAGTTTCCAGACCGAAATAAGAATTTGGAATATAGTTGAACATTGTGAATTTGAATACGCAGAATTTGACTTGCTAGAATTGATAACATAATTGGTAGAAGATGTTGGTTTAATTTCACTAATTTGAGTATATTCCATAACCTCCAACATTTTATCGGTTCGTTCTGCTAAAACGGTCAATGAAACGTCGTTAGCAAAAGTGGATAAAATAATTTGGACTTGTTGTGGTAATCGCTTTAACCATAATTGTTATAATGCTTTTTCCGAAAATGTACTACCCGCGTTTAATCTGAATTCGTTTAATAGTTGTGATGGTTTTTTATCACCCAGACCCAAACTATGCAACACGTTATTTACTCTAGCGCTCTCCGATTCGCCGAGTACTCTAATAACTTCATTTCTAAACGTTGTATAAGGAAGTTGACCTTTATCACGTAAAATTACGTCAGCGAAGGAATTGTGATGCCTGATGCCTGATGTGAATATTTAGTATTCTCAGATTTAATATACCAGATAAAGAAAACTGTTGTTCTAAAATTTGAAACCATACGTTAGGATTTTGATTAAAGAGAGATTGAGGGGCTTTAAATGTGTAATCGATCCAATATTACCTTCTGCCATAACTAAATTAGATTCCGAATCAACATTATTTGTTGTTGGCAGACAATTATTTTTATTTAATATAACGCGATTTTGCAAATTATTCACATTATCAGGAGAAGAAGAAGAAGGAATCCCATCATCGACGATTACCGTCCCTCGTGAACCACTAATTTGTAAAAAATTTTCAAATAATTTGTACAAATCGGAATGAGAGATTAAAAGCGGTCTTTCTGATGATAATGAATCATCATTGGTTTCGTCGACAGGAGAAGTATTGTGCGACATATTTATAAATTATATGAATTTATCTCATACACAAAATAAAAAATGAGTAAATATTTAATATAAAAGTTTATAATAAAATCAAAAACGAACACTGAATCAAAAATAATTAAAGAAAAACACTTACCGAATTTAAAAAATGTTGACAGTTGCAATGATGCGAATTTAAAATATGTTGACAGTTGCAATGATGTCGAAGTATTGTTGGATATTGTAAACAAGTTGACAGCACTATTCCAATATTTCAATAAAAATATTTGAATTAATTCCAATTAATTCTCCTGGCTGCAGTTTGTAGACTTAAATCGAATATACTCGATTGCTGAATGATTATTTTATTATTTATTTAGCCAAATAATTTGAAAAATCACGTCGGTTTCACCACTTTGGATTATATAATCCAAAAATGGCGAAACTTAGAGCCGCAATGAAGAACAAAATTATTCAAAAAATTTAAATAAATATAACTATCTAATTGTTTGTAATATTATTATATATTTATTTAATATTGAAGGCTATGATTTAGAAAGGCATACCATGTCACACAGCGCCAATTTTTACAATGGTAGAAATATTTTCAACTAGAAAATAGCTCCATATTTATTAAAATTGCTAATTTTTAAAACTAAAAATTGTAATAATTTAAAATGTAGCAATAAATTGAACTAAATGAAAATGCCACTTTTCCAAAAAAATTATTGTGTTATTTTTGTAAACTGAAGGGAAGGTAATGCATTACTTTTATAAGTACATAATGGATTATTTTTCGTATATTTTGTAAATCCAAACTGGATTTTTGAATACATTTTTGGAATATAACCAATTAGTCTGTAACCAATTACGATGAAATTTTTAAGGTATGGGTACGATGAAATTTTTAAGGAATTGGTAATGATTTTTGGATAGACTTTTAAAATATTGAAAATTATCCTGTAACTTGGCTATTTTTTAAATGATTATGATGAAATTGACAGATACGATGGAAATGGCATTCTTTAATTATTTTCAGATGAAATTAATGGAACTTGGTATTTTTGAATACGATTATGATGAAATTCGACAGGTACGATGGAAATGAGATCCTTTAATGTTTTTTAGATGAAATTAATAGAATTTGGTGATTTTGAATAAGATTACCATGAAATTCGACATGTACGGTGGAAATGGAATTCTATAACGATTTTTGGTTAAAGTTTATTAATATGGAAAATTAGCTTGTTATTTGGCTATTATTTAATCGATTATGTTGAAATTAGGCAGGTAATGGGTTGGAAATGGGATTTTTAAATGATTTTTGGAAAATGGTCGATTAGCTTGTAACTTTGCTATTTATTAACCGATTATGATGAAATTTGACAGGTACGGTGGAAATGGAATTGTTACATGGTTTCTGGATAGATTTTTGAAATATGGCCAATTATCCTGTAACTTTTAAACGATTATGATGAAATTCGACAGGTACTATGGAAATGGCATTCTTTAATTATTTTCAGATGAAATTAATGGAGCTTGGAAATTTTCAACATTATTATGATGAAATTCGACAGCTACGGTGGAAATGGTATTCTTTAATGATTTTGCAACTACAAAATGTTGCAATTACAAAATGTTGCAACTACAAAATCTTGCATAACAAAATAGTGCACTTATTTTTCTTTTTAGTAGGTGTCATTAATAAATCCTATAGAATCCGCTCCTACGTGCGGCACGCAGTGCGACATGTTTGGTGATCCCGGCTCCTACGTTCCCCGAAGAAATTCCCCATTTTCCAAAATTTATATTTTTAGTTATTTTCGTTTCGTAATCGAAATCCCCATTTTCCAGAATTTATAAAAAGAGAGATTTTAAATTCAAATCGAAAGCCCTAAAACGAAATTCAAATCTAAAGTGCCTCGAAGGGCTTAGCGGGATGGAGCGCAGCAACGTTCCGCGGGCCCGTGAGAGTTATCGAAACCGTTAGCCTCTGAAATATTATTAAAATAGAAAAATAATGCGTTTAATCGAAAATATTTTTATTCATTTTGATTTTTTTTTACGGTGGTGGGCATATTGTAGGCTAAGGTATTGCTTCTCGATTCAATTAATACATTTATCATGAAACTTTAAGGCCTGGAGGCTTTCACACAATGTATCACAGTTTCGGCACACAAATACCTCCTAAAATTTTTCCGTTGTTGTCTCGATAATAGTTTTATCTGTAAGCGGGGACGGTATAACAGCCGAATCATCAATTTTGTCGTGTTCAATTTTTTCATGTTGACGTAATCTGATTTTTAGCGGGAATAACTTACCGCATTTTTTACAGAAATAATTCGCCTCAAATCGATGCTTACGGAATTTATGTACGATCGCTTTAAAAATTTATCGGGAATGCGTTGGGGGCATCGTTTTCAGTCGACTAAATCTATTTTGGTTGATGTAACTTTTTTTGCTGGATACTTAAGCAGAGTTGATGCGAGTATTGGTCTACCCCGAATATCAGTTTCACTTTCATGCTGCCTGAAATCATAAATCACAATTATAATTTTAAAATAACATACACATATATTGTTGTTTACCGAAAATGTTCTATTAAATCACAATGTTTTATAAACTCCTGGCTAGAGATCACACATTGAAAGGGTTTTGGCGTTTATTGTTTTAATTTTTTCGAAGATGTTGGGCCTTGTGTTGACCGCTACTTGTGTCTTTTAAATCACTTTGTTTTACTGCTTCACTTTGTCTATTGCTGTAAACGATAGTTTAAATTAAAATTATCCGGAAAATGGAGATCTAATATTTAAATTAGATAGGAATTCTCCATTTTCCACAGTAAATTATTTCAGAAATTATTTCGCATTGTGTTGTATGTATGATAAGTATGGGTGATAAACATAAACATTTTGATGACGATCGAATTAAACGAACTAATCAATTCGTTTGCCTCCTAAACAAGCACTTTTATTATTTATTTTATTAACACAGTAGATTTTATTCAAAATATATACTATGTATAAATTATTAAAGTAGGTATTTGATTATAAATCAATATTTACGCGCAAATGTCAAAATTTAGTTTATTTTTATAAAACTAGATGGTTCTTATTTATCTAAGAAATAATGCGCATACTAAGATTTCAAAATTTATTTTAGTAAATACACAAACCAAATGAAGTATTTTAAACCCAAGAGTCGAACCATAATCAGGCATTTGCTGTCAAATAGTAAGGTCAAAAATTATGGGAATATATAGTTATATTCCTTATTTACGATTGGAGCATCACAGATTCCACCTAGTGGAAAATTTTTAAACTGAGGTAGCTGCTAATTTGACGTTCGAAATTAGTTGTATTGCTTTCACCAAAAATAAAAAAATTACAACAACAATCGTACTAGATAGACCACAAAATAGTTTAGCTTAACCCAAAAAAAAAAAGTGGTTAAACAAATCTTAACCAAATTTTTAGTTTTAATACCTGCCACAAGAGTCGAATTTACAAGAAAATACATGAAAAAATAGTAAACCAAATTTTGGTTAATTTTTGCTGTTGCTTTGACCAGCCGTTAACCAAATAAAATACCTAACTCATTTTGGTTGAAAGCAATACACTTATTGTTGTAAACAATTTCAATTTTGAACTATAAACACAATTTTTACCTACTAGATTGATAATAATTGTAAATAATTCCAATTTTGGATTATAAAAACAATTTTTAACTACCGGATTGCAAAAATTTCTTTCGTCGCATTTATGAGAAATATCATTTTGCCGGTTGCCTCATTTTAACTTTTTTCCTCGAGAGACGCTTTCGCTACTTTTACAATCGTCAATACTCTCTGGTAAGGTACACCATATTTTTAGCTAATACTCAACCCAAAATGTAGTTCACATTAATTCCGCTTTATAAAAAATGGTGTTTTCAAATGGTATGGCTTTATAAATGTGTTCCCAAATTAAATTATTTTAACAATAATTAATTTTAAAGTTTTTTAAATAAGACTAGAATATTTTTACATGCGAACATTTTAATATTCTTTTACGAACTTGGTTTTTTGTTTTTTTTTTTTCTTTTTAAAAACAAAAAAAAGTTGTCTACTTTATTGACGATTGGAGCATCACAGATTCCACCTAGTGGAAATTTTTTAAACTGAGGTAGCTGCTAATATGACGTTCGAAATTGTTGTAAACAATTCCAATTTTGAACTGTAAACACCATTTTGCCGGTTACCTCATTTTAACTTTTTTCCTCGAGAGGCGCTTTCTCTACTTTTACAATCGTCAATATAATACTTAAACTAATATCTGTGTCTTTATTTAATCATTTAAGGTTCAATGTTTTAAAAGAGAGTGAAGACATGACGTGTCAACACAATGCTAGATATGACATGTCACCACAGATTAATGCCTCGGAACTGTCTCAGTCTTGCCTTACTGTTGAATTTATATAAGTTTAAATTCTTGTTTAAGTTCGTGTGCTCACGTCAAATAGGGATCTTTTAAGATTAGGTTTCAAATTTTTTCTATTTTTTTTTATTACTATTACAATATAATTTAAGCAGAGTTTAAGCTCTGTTGAATTCGCCTGTACGTATTTAATAAATTAAAAAAAAATTTTGGTTTATTTTGATAGGTTAAAAAAATTTTGAAGAGTTTATTAATTATTTTATATGGAAAAAATGTGGTGTATTCTTTTTTTTCATGGACTGAAATACCTGCAAGCGAGAGAAATTCACACCACGGGTTTTATTATTTTGATTTCCTCTTATATTGGAGAAACATTGTTTTTTGTATTTCTTGTAATCTGCACATATGTCCCTTGGTGTAAAAAATGGAAATATTTCTAGATTTTGGGAATTTCTTTTATATTATAAACATTGACAGATAGAAATTAAGATTTTTAAGAAATTTTTAGTATTTTTGTGACCAATTTTTAATAATATTTTAATGTAACTTCAATATTCATGCAGCCCATAAAGCAATGTTTTGAAAACCCACATCATTCAAGAGAAGTAATCAATGTTACATTATATTTTCAGAAAATTTTTGACTGGCTCAACACAGCTGCGAGAGTGAGTATAACAATTATATTCGCTATAAATAAAACATTATTGATGCAAAAAAGAGAACTCTGGCAGTTATACCCATACTGTTACTATTGCTTAAAAGGAAAACGTTTCACCAATGTGATTTTTCCATGATTTTTCATCATCACTTGAAAATAGTACATTCCGCAACCTTTTTCACACCAATAACGCTATTAAAATACACTTATGCAAATTTTGTCATATTTAAATTCGAATTGAACATAAATATAAACTAAACTAATTTACTTATATTTATGTACGTGTATGTAAGAAACATAAAAACCTAAACAACACCACTCGTTTTATCATGCCCTTGCTCAATGCAAAGCTAAATAAATTGAACAGCAAGAATTGATCTACGGTCACGTTGCTTAAGAAAAATCCAACCAGATTACACAGCACATAAAAATGATTCTTTCGATTTGCGTATTTTCTGTTGTTGTATTTTTATGTCATGTCGAAAACGTAACAACCAGAAGTTCAATATTTATTTTATTTCTAAAGGAACAAAAAAAAAATTGTTAACAACATTCAGAAGCGCAAACCACAATTCGAATATAAACTTTCATGTATTGTATGTATGTATGTAAAGATAGATACAGCGTGCGTTTGCGTTACAATTTAACAAGAAGTTCGCATTTATTGGTCGCAGCAGATACAGTAGTGATGCATAAATCTTATGCGGTCGACCAAAATTATATTAATTCTTAATCGCGATATTTTAACTGTATGCACAATAAAAAATAAAAAATCATACACCAAAAAAAATAAGAAGAAGGTGTTAAGTAAAAATAATGTTAGATTTTGTTCGCGTGCTTACACAATTTTGTGGTTAAATATTATTAAAATAATTTAAATTAAACAATTAAAAAATAAAAATTAATTAAAATTTAACCTGTTGTTGTTTGTTTTTTATTTTTTTTTTTTTTTTTAATGAAATTAAGTCACAATAAATTATAACAGTTGTCATTTTACCGTTGCCTTTATCTTGTGATTCTTATAAGAGCGATCGTCGGTCAAAGTTTTATATACGTCTTAAAATTTTAATTTTAAAAACGGAAATTACAAATTTTTAATTTGCATATTTTCGATTTATTAAGATTTTAGTGGTTTTTTTTTTTTACAAATTTGGTCACCGGATTTTATTTATACATTGCTTTAGTAATCTCTCTATCTCTCGCGCTGCTTGATCGGGGGCAATAAAAAAACAGTTTGATTTATATTTCCGATAAGAGATTTTATAGCGTTTCGATTTTATTATATACGATGTGAGATGTTTTGTGTTTATAAGGCGGAAAACTTGACACATTTATATGCATTTAAACGGTATATTATTATATTACCTAATAAATGATGTGTGCAAAAGATCAAGAAATTCATATTTCATTTGTACATACATACATAAATTATGTAGATGAAATTTATTGGTTTCACACGAAATGAAGATAATTTACCTTGAACACTTAAAAAAAATAATTTTAATTTTATGTCTAACGTGCAAAAAACAACATTTTTGATTAATTGAATATTTTTTTTTTTTTTTTTACAAAAAACCACATTGTGTTTACAATACACTAAAGGAATATCTCACCTTTTAATTGTTTAGGATCAGGAAGAAATTTGTATAAAGATTTGGTTTATGGAAGTCTATAATATTTCAAAAATGAAAGATCAAGAATTTATTTATTTGATCCATAAATAAATTTTGTATCGAATAATTCAATATCATTTAGAGTTTTTAGAATTTTAGTAATGCATATTAAAAATTATTACTATTATTATTTATTTCTTGATTTTTGTTTTTGTTTTCAATAATAAATAAAATTATTTATGGTGATTTATCTTTACCAAAAAATATTTAATTTCCATAAAAAAAAATTTTTTTTTTATTTATCGGAATTAATTGTTTGTTTAATTGAAGTACAATTTCATAATCGTTTTGTGTGTGTATAAACTTAAAGTAAAAAGAATTCCCACAATATTGAAGAAGCTTTAAATTGTGGAATGCACTTTATCGATTTTAGGTACTAGATCTTAAAGTTACATATTATAACATAAAATACCTAAATTATCATTCCTAATAACTGTAGGCCAAATTGTATGACAGATATATACCGTTTGACAAAGACTTCGTTAGATTTACGATTACTTCGAAGGTAAAAAGGTTTTTTGAGATAATGAAGAAGAAATAAAACATATATTAACGGCTGCTTCCATCATTTAGTACGTAGGTCAACCGCCCATAGCTCGGTTACCTTTTCTATTCCTCTTACAAATTTTAAATGGTATTTTTTCTATATTTGTTTGCTCGTACTAATTTTCTTGGCGGTTTTTAGAGGATTTATTTTATTTTTATTTTTATTGATTCCAACATAGGGTAGCACGCAGATATAATCCAACTACGTGTTACCTGAATACAATTGTGTAATTAAATTACATTATACAAAATAAATGAAAAAATAATCCAAAATCAGACAGAACATCGGACTACCACAAAAATACCCTTTCGATTTTACAATGCTGTTATTCAACTGAATGTTTCGAAGACAACAACCCAAAATGTATAAAAGAACGCTCCCAATGTTCAAATTATTATATTAATCCTACCAACAGTATACACAAACTATTATGCATACAATTACAATTACCAATAAATTTAAATTTTAATTTTAATCGATGTAGTGTAATAATTATAATAGAAATCAATTGATAGCCTAAACGATACCCGATCTAAAATGAATCACAAAAATAATCATTATGATTCTGTTGCAATCTCGATACTGGGTTTGCAAAACCAAGGTTTGGCCTTGAGAAAGATGGAAAAAATAACTTTTCACTTCGAACCATGTAAGACGGTGCATAAAAATTAAGAGACGACAAATATGATGCTTCACATAAATTATTGATCAACTTAAAGAGAAAGATCTCATCAAGTCTGCAATTTAAATATTTTAATTCTATCAACATAATTAATGTGACTGCAAAATGGTATACATTTATAAATTAAGAAGGTGGTAAATTTATGCTGCACTCTCTCAATTTGGGCTTTGTAAATCTCATAATAAGGATTCCATATCTGGCTACACCACACTGAAAAAAATCCTGCATCAATGTAGACAAAAACTGCATTAATAGTAAGAAAAATTCGTTAAAACTGAGCCGATACGAAATCATACGTTAAAATAGTGAAACAGATAAAAATGTTTATTTTAATCTTGACTACTTACGTTATAGTATTTATGATTCAATTCATATAAGATACGAAAAACGTTCTAACTTTAATGCAGCTAATAGCATTTGTGGATGAAAAGGTTCTTATTATTAACGTAATAAATAGAAGATAAGATGAAATTTTTCATAATACTAATGAAATGGTAAATCACATTAACGAATAAATTCATACATTTAAGTTAGAAATTCATTATTCATATGTAGGAAGAATGTAGTGCACAGTGGTTATGAATAGTTCACAAATATGATGATTATTTTCATAAATATATTGAAAATAATTCATAAAATGCAGGAACGGGTTCATAATTGATAATCAAAATTACATAATATTTATATATAGTGATTCATAGTAAGAATGCAAATTTTTATGTTGTTTGATGACTAAATTCGTAAAATCTGTACAGCACAGTTGTAAAGAAATAAAAAACCTAAAATTTCGTTTTGTAATTCCTTTATTTTTTTGTTCTCTTCTATTTGTTCTTAAAATGCAGTCAATTTAATTTTATGAAAATAAACTATAATTTTAAAACAAATATAATTAATAATTAAAAAATATAATAGGGTTAATAAACGCCATGTTGACAGATTACCATGTTGATTTCTCCCATTTTCCTTTTGAAATTCGATAGTAATTTGCTATTCTGTAAAATCAATAAATTAAATTACAATCACATGTAGGTACTTTTATTTGCTTAAGTTCTTATTAAAACGAAAACACAGACATAAAATACCATATTTACCTGATTTTCAACACACAAAAATTATTTTAATTTCTCACGATTTTTCAAACTATGTAAATGGTCATTTCAAGCCGCACGATAATAGTTAATAATAAAGCGTATGCAATTTATTTACTTTCGTTGTCCCAATCATGATTCTACTTTACGTAATTTTCGTAGATGCTAGAATAGATTCATCCAATCATTAATAATACGAACAATTATGAAATTTGATATATTCGGACAAATAAAAATGTAATGGAATCGTTACCCATATGAATTTATTCATAATATTCAAGTACTATCGAGCCACTTTCGTTAATATGATGAACAATAAGTATTTAAAATAAATTTTCATCATAGTGTTATTCATAAATATTATGAACTGTTCATAAATATGTTTTTTTAATAAAATTATGCAAGTTTCACTAATACGCCAACAATATGTGAATGTATTATACGTATAGTACAGTAAACTAAACCATTTTTTAGTTTATGAACTATGATTCGTACTATTAACGCACAAATTTTCATGAATTTTTACGTAAATATAGTATTTTTTACTTTAATAGTACTAATTATGGTTAATGAACGCCATTCGTAAATAAAATGCACTATATTTTTTTCAGTGTATTCCAGATAAATTCGGGATAGACTTTGGTATAAAATAATAAAAACACAAAGATTACGAAACTCCTTACCACGTCGAAAAATATACCCAAGCATTTTAACCGCGTTAGAACAAGCTGCATTGATATGAAGGTCAAATTTTAATTTAGGGTCAAAAGATTATGCCTAGATCAGTAATTTCACTAACCCTTTCCAAAATCACATAATTTATTTTATAGGGAAACTCCAATTGGTAAATTTTTCTCGTATATGTCACCACAAGACATTTTTAATATTAAGTTGAACAAGTAGGCCAACTGTCAAAAAAAAATGGTTGAATATTTATTTCCTTCCGTAATTTTTTTGATTTGTGTAAATTTTTAAAATAAATATTATTTTTTTAAATGCCTATGTGGTTCTAATAACCTGTAAGGTCCACCGGTATCTGTTATGGATAACGAAATATTAGAAAATTATACACCGAGCCTGTTCAATTCTGAACCTCCCGTTGAAACAAATATTGATAATGAAGTTGAAGAAGAAGATTATCAACCACAATGTCGTACCGTCGGCGCTGTTATTAAAATATGTCAATTAAATGTTGAAGTATTAACGAAGGCGAAAGTTGAATATTTGTTAAGATTTCTTCACACCAATAAATGTGATGTTTTGCTTCTACAGGAAACCCATATGAAAGATGATCTTCAACTTTTGAATTGCGGATTAATAAATGAATTTTCGTGCATTGATTCTATTCATCATGAACATTATGGAATTGCGACATTTATAAGAAGTGATTTATGTGACGATTGTTCCGTTTTATTAAAATCAAACATCAATAATATTGAAATTCTGGTTATCAAATTAAACGACGTGAAAATTTTAAATGTTTATAAACCTCCTGGCTCTTCTTGGTCAACACCATTTCTAGTATTTAATCATCCCGCAGTTTATATGGGCGATTTCAATAGTCATCATTGTCAGTGGGGTTACAACCAAGATGATTAGAATGGAGAATTTATACTTGATTGGGCAAATAGAAACCGTTTACACTTATTATTTGATGCTACAGATAAATCAACATTTCGTTCTGGTAGATAGAACAGAGGATATAACCAGGATCTATGTTTTGTTTCAACAGACGATTCGTTCAATATCTTATCTGCTGTAAGAACTGTAAGTAATAAATTTCCAAGAAGTCAACATCGATGTGTTTTTCTAGAAGTCGGAATAAAAATTCCAATAATAAAATCATTGCCGAAACCGAGATGGAACTTTAGAAAAGGTAATTGGACAGAATTTGCCAAAGCGATAGATTCGAACATCAGATGGATTCCTCCGGTTGTTGAAAATTATAATAGATTTGTGGGACTCCTAATATCTACGGCTAAACGATTTATTCCAAGAGGGTTTCGAAGAACATATATTCCAAATTGTTCCGATGAATGTGAAAGATTATGGTTGTTGTATCAAGAGAACGAATCTAAAGAAATTGCAGATGAATTAATTAATAAATTAAATCAGGAACGTACTGCGAAATGGATAAATTTAGTTGAAACAATGGATTTTTCACGTTCAAGCAGAAAAGAATGGGATTTACTAAAGAAAAGTGGTGGTTCTAGTAATAAGAATGGTGTTAACAATACAACATTCATGAAGGATGTTGCGTCAAGATTAGTCAAAAATTTAAAATGTCGTATACCCAAAAATAAAATTCGAAACGTTAAAAATAAATGGAGAAGATCAAAGAAATTAATTACGGATTCTCCATTGGCTTCGTCAGTATCTTTTGATGAAATTAATAGTGTACTAACATATCTAAAACCAAGAAAAGCTAGTGGAGTGGATGAGGTGTTTCCCGAATATTTTATTAATTTATCAAAAAACGCCCGTAATTGGTTGGCGAAATTTTATTCTAACTGTTATAATCATAGCAAAATTCCTCCGATTTGGAATTTATCAAAAGTTCGTGCCATTTTAAAACCTGGAAAGGACAAACATCTACCTGAAAATTATAGACCGATATCTTTGTTGTGCATTGGTTATAAAATTTTCGAAAAAATTATTTATAACAGAATTTTTCCAACACTTGATGAAAATATTCTAAATTATCAAGCCGGTTTTCGTGCAGGAAGAAATTGTTGTGATCAAATTTTGTCTTTGGTAACACATATTGAAGCAGGATTCCAAGGCAAATTACAAACAGCTGTTGCTTTCATTGGATCTAAGTGCAGCATATGATACGATTTGGAAGAAAGGATTGATGTTGAAATTAAGTAAGATTTTAAAATGTTCAAAAACTTTAAACATGATCTCTGCTTTGTTATCGAATCGAAAATTTGTTGTACATTTGGGAAATCAGAAAAGTAGAATTCGATGTGTGAATAATGGATTGCCTCATGGTTCAGTTCTTGCTCCTGTTTTGTTCATTGTATATACATCTGATTTGCCAGAAACAAAATCTAGAAAGTTTCTATACGCATCATCAGCAATGGCTTACCAATTTCCATACAATGACAGAGCGGTGGTTGATGCAGAGCGTACTTTGACATTGGATTTGGATTTACTAAATGATTATTACAAGAATTGGCGACTGAAGGCGAATCCCAGCAAAACCGAAGTTGCATTTTTTCATTTATCAAATCAACATTCGAATACTCGTTTAAATGTTTACATGGATGGAATTTTAATCAAATTTAATCAGAATCCGATGTATTTGGGATGTTTGATTTGGGTGTTTACATGGATGGAATTTTAATCAAATTTAATCAGAATCCGATGTATTTGGGAGTTACTTTGGATCGTGCTTTAACTTTTAGAATTCATAGTTTAAAACTTGGACAAAAGATTAAATCAAGAGTGAACATTATCCAAAAACAATGCTAAAACTTTATGTACATATATCAGCAATTTCACTGGTGTATTCAACGGCTGAATATTGTTCACCTGTCTGGGACACATAGTGCCCATGCAAATCATGAAGATATAAAACTCAATAGTTGCATGCGAATTATTTCGGGTACAATTAAAACAACATCATTACCATGGCTGCCGATATTGTCCAATTTTGAACCACCTCGCCTTAGAAGACAGTTAGCACCATACAAAGAACATTTAAAAATTACAAAAATTTAAACCTTCCTATTCATTTCAACATCGATGGAAGAATAGAAAACCGTTTGAATTCTAGAAAACCTTTTTGGGCAAAAATTGCTGAGTTGGGAGACTTATCCAACTATGACATCAATAACAATTGGAAGGCACTTTTCAATGAATCAGAGTTTGTCAACAAGCATCTAATTGAAGATTTAACATTAGTTGTCAATAGATTTGAAACAAATCACGGGGTGACAAATTCTGAATTAAATCGTTACAATCATGAAATTTCAGCTGCCTGTGATTGTGGACATCCTATACAAAATATTGTTCACATTTATCAAGAATGCACATTTAGAAGATTTAAAAACGGATTGGAGGAAATTCATCAGATGACTGACGATGCGATATTGTGGATGGATAACTTAGACATTTTTATATAACATAAATATATTATCAAAATATTTGTAAAGATAAAAAAAAAATATTAAGTTTCAAATTATTTAAATTTGGCCATGCATGAAGCGTATCAAGATCAAATTGAAGTTTAGTATTGTACAATCATTTTCAGTGTGAATGCGCTTAAACATTTTTAAATCATTAGCATAAAATAAATATTTACAAGTTAGAAAGTCGGGCAGTTGCGCAAAGCGGAACCAGCGTAGAACCCTGAGGTACCCCAGATTTACCCAAAATGGATCTTGACAGCAAACCATTAAATTTAACTTGTTGTATTCGCTCTGTTAGATAAGATCCCAACCACATGAGAATTTGTTTATTAAAACCAATACTACAACACTTTATAAGTAAAAAGCCGTGAGATACTGTATCGTAAACACAGTTACACCATAAACACTATTAAAAACGAAATTAGAAAAATCCAACAAATTTGTAGTAGTAGAACGGTTTAGGATAAAAAACATGCTGTGATGGACTAATTGAGTTTTTAACTTCATTAAAGATAATTCCATATACTAATTTTTCAAAAATCTTACTGAAACAGTTTAATATTGAAATTGGCCTGTAATTTTGAATGTTACTAGCATCATTATTTTTGAAAACCGGCGCTAGATAGGCTTTCTTCCACACAGTGGGAAACACACCCTCTTTTAATGATAAATAAAATAAAAAGGCTAGAGGCTCGAATAACTGAAACTTCAAACGAGAAATAAAATAGTTGAATAAATTATCAGGGCCAGCACCTTTTTTATTATCGAGCGATGAAAGAACTGTATAACCCTTCATTCTTAGAAATTAAATCAACAAAATTATACCTACAAGTTTTCATAAAATGAACAAAATTATCGGCTTGCAGATAAGCACGCGAATCCCAAACATAAACTGATTCAAAATCATCAGCAAACAAATTGCTGATGCGACATGAATCAGTAGCTTCAGTATCACCAAGTTTCATACATGATGGATAGCTCGACCTGCTAGTAAGTTGATGGCAGAGTAGATTTGAAATCCGTTAAGAGAAATCGCGTAAGAGGCTATCGATTAGTTTTTCGTTTGTCACGGTAGGCTAAATTCATTTGGTCAAAAGTATCTACCCGGCTAGTATTATTGTATTCTAATTTTGTTTCTTGTTGTTTTATTTGTTTCACACACTTCTTGATCGATTAAAAGACACACTTTGCTGAATACATGCATTTACATGCATAATTGACCAAAGTTTTTAGATAATATTGATTCAGACCACTAAATATATTAGCGGCAAAGCCAAATTCTAGAGGACTTAGAAAAATAATAATTTCAACATAATTTAAGTATTTTATTTAAGAAATCGAACTCCAGCCCAAATTATAAGGCCCAAAAAGCCAAATCTATTTTAGATTTCGAACTATTTATAGAATAAGCTTAATATCTCAGATATGAAATGTGTATTCCATTTGGTGCTGAAGGCGGAGAAAATTATCGGAATTGGCTGTGTATGAAAAACCAGAATTGGCAGATTTAATTTTTGATTTATGGTATTGGCCATAATATCATTAGTACGAGTAGTGTTCCAGAATATTTCTTGCCGTTGGCCCATGATTTATGGCCGAACAATTCACAAGATCTATAAAACATTTTAAATATAAAATTTCAAATTGTTTAATGCTAGTGGCTGAGAAGATAGTCTCAATTAGCTAAATATGTAAAAATAAATTTGACGAAAATAATTTTTGATTTGTATCGACCAAACCATCATTGACAGTGTTTCGCAATATTTCTTGAATTGGAGCCATGGTTTAATTAAGATATGCAATCTCAGATGATTCGGTCGAAAGAATTCTCCAGAACCGGAAATAATCAATTTTTTCTTTTTATATGTATTGTGTGAATCCGGTAATACATGTTTTAGCAAAGTCTTCATACCCTTAAATACAACAAAACCTACTGCAAATGCCGATTATTTGGCACAAAACTCTCCATTTTAAATCGAATAAAAAACTCTTTTGTTAAATACAATTTAATTAAAATAGATTCACAAATGTGCTACCTATAGGTACAATTTGGAACTGGACACATAGTAAACTGCCTGGATTGGTTGTTTACATACAAAAAAATTGGTCAACGTATTTTTTGATTAATGCCTTCCAACCAAAATACTATTAACCTACTTATAGAATCGGCTTAATAACTCAGATACAGTGTATGTTACATTCGGTGCTTGGATTGTAATAAAGGCCTGTATTGTGTTTAAATGGTTTTTCAAACTTTTTCAGACGTCCAGATTTAGTCGTTTTTGACCTGGTCATCCTACCAATTGCAAAAATCACCAGAAACAGAAGATTGGCTCTTAGAAATTCTGAGTTGTGCCGATTAATGTACTGTTCCTTCTTTTCAATATTGGAGAAATTATCGAGATATCTTTGTGATATAACTTTATTACACACAGTAGATCGCCTGCAAAATATTTCTTGAACTGGATAGTTTGTTGTGATTCCAAAATATATTTATTCCATATTCACTGTGTTTACTCGGTATATAGTGGCCGAATAAACTTCTGCTATAGGCCCCATACTGTAAAAACACAAGGGCACCTTACACGATAACATCTTACAGACCTACTTCTAAGAAGAAATTCATTTGATTTCGATTTGAAAGCCCATCGATAACAGCAATATTGCTTACTTCCAATCCATTTACAATCATAAAATATAGGCTAATAAACTCACAATTGAAAATTCAGGCATCTTGCTCATCTGTTGACTTATTCTTTTTTTTCTGTGAGCTGTAGCTGTCACAATCGAATACCAACTCCCAATCTAAGAAAAAAAAGAAAAAACTAAATTATATCTTTGACACATATACATTTGAACTTCTTTGAAATACCTGAGATTCATTTTGCTTGGAGACTCACTCACGACATTGAAAATAATCGTTTATATTTTTATGCATTACTGAATTATAAAGGCACTCAAATTGTGATCAAATGGATTGAAATCGGATCAAATCTGAAAAATTACTGCTGAAACATGCTCTTGTGATTTTCTATTGAATTGGCTTCAATACGATTGATTCACAATACGCCATTTACAGCTGTTTCCATTTCTTAAACTAATGATAAATTATTTATTATTATAAACTATTTGGTTGTTGTAGTTAGACGATTTGATTTTATTTATTTACATGCCCGTCACAAATTTTAAACTGTAAAAATTGTAGAAACCAAAACCAATATATAAGATATAAAGGGCTGATGTACCTCATGAGGTGGTCAGAACTCCCGTTTTGATTAATTCAACTCCCAAATCAATCCCGAAATGAATCTCTTAAGTCAATCTTTAGATGAACCTCCAACTCAATATACAAATCAATCTCAATCGCAACATAATTCTAAACGTAATGACCAAATTAACCGACAACCAAACCCTCAAATCAATCACCAAATTAAACCCAAATCAACTTTCAAATCAACCCTTAACCTAACTCCAAATCAACTCTTAAATAATTCCCCAACCGAACAACTCACTTAGCCCCAATGCAGCCTAACTAAATCCTAACTCAACTTCAACTCAACTTACCCCCATCTCATCGTACCACCATCACCATTTCCATCACCATTACACAATTCTTATATTCAAACCATCATACCATTATACCATCACAACATCATATCATCATATCGTCATCAAAAATCAAATCAAGTTTTGAAATTTTAGAAATTCCTTTGTAGTAACTTTGGACCTGATTATCATCTCTCAAGAAGGAGATTAATGTTTGACATATTAACAGTGACCTTTCCTAAGTCTTAAACAATAGGTGCGTGAACGTGTGCATTTGTTTAAATATCACACACATATACTGTACATACTATATATAATGTAGGAAATACCCTTGTATGATTTAATTTTAACCCCCGTGTTATTTGGGTTCTTACTAAAATTAAAAGAACATTATCACTAAAATAAAAGGCTGAACATTTTTTTTTTTTTTTTTTTGAGTTTTAAAGTCGTACATTTTGTTATTTTGTTGGGAAGTAGCAAATAAATGCATTTTTTTATTGTTACATGTGAATAAATCCACGCCAGAATTTGAATAAATACACGAAATATTTTTATGAAATTATAATTTTTTTTTAATATTTAAGTTTATTTATTTATAATAATATATTTTTTTATTTATTTTAATAATGAGTGCTGCCTCTATTCTTTGAAATAAACTCAAATATTCTATTGGGCATTGAATCGTATAGCGACTTCAAATAATTCAAAGAAATGTCGGCCCAAGCAGCTTTGATGGCTTCAATAAGCGACTCCTTATCATTATACTGCTTATCCCCTTCATAAACCTTGCGAGAAAGCCATCCCCAAACGTTTTCCATAATATTTAAATCAGGAGAGTATGGGGGCCATTTAAGTAAATTGACGTTATTTTGGAAATCCAGTCTTTTAAAATCCTTGCCGTATGTATAGGAGCGTTATCTTGCTGATAGAGCTGTTTGAACTTTGGAAATGCGGAATCTAAAATAGACAGATACGACTTAGCTGTCATTTTTTGATTTTGAAAAGCTAACTCAATCCCACCGTAGTATGAAATACCTCCCCAGACCATAACCCCTCCTTCCATGCTATGATGTCGATTGAGAACTAGCTCTTCTTTGCATAGGTCATGGAAATAATAGTTATAACCATCGGACCCGTCTAAATTGAATTTTTTTTCATCCGAAAAAAGAGCCCGTCTAAATTGAATTTTTTTTCAACCAAATTGAAGCCGATTGTTTTTTCGAGCTTCGTTTAATGGTGGCTTTTTCTTAATTTTCATCCGTTTAAGATGTTTAGCTTTCTGTATGGTGCAACGAACGGTTTGTACATAGACATTAACACCGGCTTTATCCTTGATTCTACGAGCAGATAGAGCAGAATTGGAGGTAATACGAATTATTTTACGCTTATCTACCGGTTTTAATTTCGAAACAGAACAGCCTTTCATATTTTTTCCATAGTTGTCAGGATTTTTTAAATAATTTAGCACAACAGTGTGATTTCGGCCTAGTTTTTCGGCTATGATCGGCTCGAATGTCTTTGATCGTGGTAAGCATCAATTCAGTCCCTTTTCAACATCGTTTAGGCTTTTGTTTTTTTCCTATTTTTTTAAAAAACAATTTACAACACTAATTTAATTTTTATTTAATATTTTTTATTTTAATAAAACTAAACAAAAGAAAGGAAAATGAACTGGATTTATTCACGTGATGAATTTTTTTTTACCATGTTTAAATGAAAAACAAAAAAAGGAACATTTCCAAAGCCAACTAGAAAACAAAAATTTTTGTCATTTGATTAGTGATGAAATCTTCTACCTTTCAGTATAGAAAAAACAATAGCGATAGAATCCAAAAGAGATGAATTCGGGAATTCCCATTTTTTTAGTTAGTGGATTTAATCTGCTGTAACGGACTGTATATAACACTCACTATTAAATACAGTGAAACCTTATTTCAACGGACACTCAATTTAGCAGAACCCTCACTTCGACGGACAAACTTTTAAGTCCAATTCAACTGAAGTTTTTCAATGAAAACCTCCCTTAGATAAGCTGACACTTTATAGAGCGGACACAGATTTCTATGATGATACAGAAGATTGTTTCAAATTGAACTTTTACACTTCAATTTGTTCCTTTCACTCTTCCACCCTTCCTTTCCATTAAAAAATTACATTTACGGCCAATTAGAATGGAACTTGGTCATTTTCTTAGCCGGTTTTAGTGATATTTGACTTTGAATATGGCAAAAAAATAATAATAATTTAAATTTGACATACCAAATTTCATCATAATCGGTTAAAAACTTGGTAAATGTTTAATTTTATTATGCGCGACATGTAAAGTGACTTCAAGATTTTGATCATATCAAACTGTCAAGAAAATACTACTTTCGCGAGCGGTGCCATCTGTTAGAATACATGACCTTCCAGATTATGCCACTAGTTGTCACTACTAATATACATTGTGTTACATTGGAAACAATTCGCTACTGCCAAGTACTTGTGAGTGATTAGATGTTCAATGGAATGAAAATTTTTATGACAGTAGTAAAACATAATCTCAATTTAAATAAAACTGTTAGATTTTGACAAAAAACACGTTGTTCTATTAATAACAATTAATAATAATAAGTAATCAAACATTAAACAACAAAATAAATAAAAATATTTTTACGATTTAACAATTACGCGTTGTATCACAAACATAAAAAAAAATCATTTGTTTTTAACCCTAATCGAACCAGCATATTTTTGTTAT
Organism: Tipula vernalis; assembly: GCA_958295665.1. Taxonomy (NCBI): domain Eukaryota; kingdom Metazoa; phylum Arthropoda; class Insecta; order Diptera; family Tipulidae; genus Tipula; species Tipula vernalis. The sequence goes on from OY282560.1 coordinate 230,921,666, forward strand.
GCCAGAAAATTCAAATTCTAATCAAATAATTTACTAAATTTATACAAAGAATGCCATGTTTTAAATAAATAAAATACATACAAGTTTATACCTAAATTAACATTATTTAGAAAATCAATGCATTTATCAAATGAGCCAAAAAGGCAAACTTGGTTGGATTAGGGTTAAACAATGACATTTCACAGAACCAAAATTAGTATAGAGCCATCTATTGGAATTTTTTAAATTAAAATTCTTCTGCCGTTAATTATATGCGTAACTACTTCTAACAACTACACCATCACTTGAGAATGAGTAGTTGCTAGTAGATACAAGTACTTTTGAGTAGTTTGCTAACGCCAATGGAACACGCTTCTAATATTTTTTTTTGTAATAATGATGCCAAATTATTTTATAAATGTGATTTTTGACTATGTGGGTTTTTTGTTCCAGTTGTTTTCGTCCCTCTTGCTTTTAATACCTTTTTAATAGCTTCTAAACTAATTTAATAACCATTTTATTTAGTTTAAATTATTTATAAATATTTGTTTAAATAATTATGATTATTAATATGTATAGTTTATCGGTTGTGTCCATTTTTGTATTTGAAAAGAAAGGTACAATACGTAGTGATAATTGAGCGAAAAATTTACCAACGGTGCCGGTTAGTGCTGCCACCTTTTAGAAAACGTGATGTACTTTTCTTCCTCTTTACTAGTAACAACTAGCGGCAAATGTACTTACCATTATATTACTTTCGCTCGATCTGCCCCTTACGGAAAACATGATCTATTACACCAAAAAATGTTGTGTCGCAGTAAGTAGCATTGAATAATACTTTTTGAGTACTCATTCTTATTTTAATACAAGGAAATCATACAAAAATGTATTTTTGATCTTACATCTTTTGTCTTTTAGAAAAGAACAAAAGATCAAATGTAAATCAGCTAAAAATATTTCCCATATCGTGTTCTTCTTAATACTATTAAACACCTGCTGGAAGTCTACGAATATAATGTGAATAAGGGATTTACTTTCCATAGCACTTCTGTGGCAAAATCCTCAGAGTAAAAGTTTGATCAGTGGGTGATCTATTTGGACAAAAACCACATTAGTCATCACCCAAGATCATCTCGCTGTATGTTGATAACTTTGCCAAAAGCTTGTAACCTGTGTTCAGTAAAACTATACCTCGGTATTTGTTGCAGTTTAATCGATCTCCCTTTTAATGTACTAGACAGAAAAGAGCCGAGTTTCACAAATCTGCGATGCTTTCTATAGACCAAATTGTTAACTTAAGGTCGTTCTTGCGATAGAACAGAAAAACGCCATATTAAAGCATTTCTTTACAGATACCATCCTCACCAGGTGATTTGGTATTTTACATCTGCGATATCACGTTTTGTGATCGTATGATGAATGATGGAGTCATGTTGACGTCGATGTCATTTTGAAGCAACAGAGGTTATTGCTGGAAAGGTGTGATGCCTATTAATTTAAAAGCTAGGAGAAATAATTCTGCCATACTTCAAGGATGTTTTTGGAGGCCATTTTTTATTCACCGGATTCGCTCTGAATAGTCCTGATATGTCGATAAAAGCTTGTCGCTATTTCTCTTACGCAGTGATGTTCTTTTGCACAGTCGATAGGAGATTTTCCTCGCAGTCTTGTAGGTGTTGTGACAATATCTTGTACTTTGTGATAGATTTTGTGGACGTGCACTAAAGATTTTTAGATCTAGATATTGAAGCATCGGTTACTGCTATTTCTCTTACGCAGTGATGTTCGTTTGCACAGTCGATAGGAGATTTTCCTCGCAGTCTTGTAGGTGTCATTATGGCTGAGCTGAACTGTTAATTGAAAAGAAAACTTCAAGTAGCAAGTAACCTAAAACTAGATATGTGTTTTTTAATATTTTTCGATTCGATCTAATATCTCGATTTTCTAAAACTTTTCTACAGACGAAACTCAACTAACTCAGTGCTCCAGAAATGTTACCATTGTTTAACAACACAATTTACGATTGAATTTAAAAATAATTACTCGTCCATCTCAATTCAAAACTGGACTTTCAATTACTATGCTGCCCAATAGAGTCTTGTAATAATCTTAAATAATAATAGTTTAAGTGAACCTAAATAAACTGATGTGCCACTTAGGTGAAATAATACTAAATACGTAGATTGTAATTGTCAGATATTTGAAAAACATATCTAATTGCAATTTTAATGTGCTCGTTTAAAATAATAAAAATATATAAAAGGAAACGATTTGGTTCCCCTTCCCATAGACTAATTAACGATGCATAAAATGCGCCTCAAATAACACTTACATATATATGGCACAACATACAAAACCAAAAATATTTAATCAATCAAATTTCAGTCTTACCTACAACCATTACATGTCATTTATACATATAAAAACATAAAAATGTTGATAATTCTCTTAATCGATTTAATCGATCGTATCGATCGCATCATATAAAAACATAGATTTTTATATATAATATGATTATTGATCGCGCGCATTCAATGAAAATATTTTGTGATGTGAAAAATGAATTTTTATTTTTTCATAGGCATTCAAGCGATCTCATACTGATCGCATTACATAGAAAATAAAAAATTTAAAAAAAAATTGGTTTTGATAAATCTGAATCTTTGACCTATGACCGAAATATTTTCTATGGTATTTCTATATATACAATTTGATTCGTGCGCTTTAATTCATTGAAAACCCGCACTATTATTATGATTATTATGTGAGATCGCGGTTATAAAATACAGCATGATCATTCTCATATTTGGTGGCCTGTCATTTTAAATGTTTCGACTTTTTGTGTGTTGGTCAGAATTTTTTTTTTTTTTTTTATTGTGATTAAAAAAATATATAGAACAAGGTATGGTTAAAGAAAACCCCTATATACGTACAATACGTATGTATAAAATAAAATATACATCTTGGTAAGAATTATAAACGAAAGATCGATTGATAATTAGGTGTTGCTTGTTTTGATTGAAAGTTGACAGAAGTTATTAGGAATGATGCGATCATGATCGGCTTGTTTGTTTTTATTTATTATTTTGATTTCCATGTGGATGCTGGAAAATCATGCTGCGCGATGTTGGGAATTTTGTAATTTTTTTTTTTTTTTTGTAAGAAATTGCAATTAGATGTTTAGAGAGATAGCATAAAAAAAATATTCTTGGTATATATGGAGAAAGGTGAGAGGTAAAACAATTAAGTATATTAATTTATTTTGATGTATAGATTGATTGATTGATCGCGAGTGATTAATGCATGTACGTACATAGGTATATTTTACTTTATTGATAAAGGCACAATGAACTTTGCGATCTAAACGGACGATTCATCAGTATATACGACCCTGAATGTAAGAATTTTGTAAAACTCCCATTATGCTCGATTATATCCTTCAAAACCGTATATATAGTAAAACACTTGAAATAAAATAATTTTTCATTCTTACGTTATTTTTTTAATCCGATTGATGATAGTCATCTTAAACTAAAGATGAATATTTTTTTTCGTATACATAAATTGTGATAGACACTTTAAGATTTAAAAAGGTGAAAAACCAACAACAATATTACGCTACATAAACAGATTACAGTTTAATGTAAACCGAATTATAGTATTTAAAGAAGACAACAAAACGAAACAAGGCAACGTTTATTAAGAAGACATTTTGGGATTGGGTTTTTTTTTTGTATGTTTGGTTGGAAGTCGAAAGGTTTCGTGTTTGATTAAAACTATATGATAAAAATGTAATTGAGTTGTTAGAATATGTATGTCCATAAAATATAGAAGCTGGTAACGTGTCAAAATACATCATAATATTATGAATTGATACAAAATTTAGTTGATATGTCGTTATAATTACAAAACGAACGCGATCTAATCCATGGGAACTATTTTGTGCACGAGATAAATACCTCCAACTTCCGCTAGTAATTAATTTAAAAAATCTCATTATTACATCAAATATATAAGAATAGAGGATAAGATCGGTAATATTCATTCATGGATGAAATCTGTCAGTTGCGTAAAAAAGCAATCAATAATCCAAATAATATACGTACATAAACTATAAATTTAACTGTTTAATAATAATTATTCATCAATTTTCATCTCGCTTGGAACAGCTCACTATGAAATTGATCTAAAAACAACCAAAATCTATCATAAATCAATTATATTCCCATAAAAATAAATAAATCAATATTTTTTTCGTTTCATGAAGCGCAAACTTTTGAATAAACTCGCTCTATACTCGTACATAAGTTATAAATTACTTTACAAGCAAACCCATCACGACACCACCACCGCCACAAGAAATTTTGATACAATTTATCATCACTTGATCTATTCGAAAAAAAAAAAACATTTTTTTAATTTCGAAATACATAATTAAAAACAAAAAACAATTGGCCCCCAAACTAATCGTTTTTTGTATGTATTTGTATTGCGTATACATACATGCATTTATTAAATATCGAATACATGCTCACAAAAATGCTAAACAATCATAATAAAACTAGATGGACAAGACCCCCCATGCAATTTTTTATAGTTCTTTTGAATTTTTATTTTAGTTTTGGTTTTCTTCTTATAAACCGAATTTTTTTTTATATTCTTTCACCTTTTCGAAATCACTAAAATTTTTATTATTTTAAATTATCATTGATCAACTCTATAATATTACGAGTATAATGACTATGATCATTGTATATTGATTTGTAGGTAAAGCTGTTTTTATTTAGGTTTGTACAATTGGTAATATGACAGCTTATTGAGTTTGTTTGGTAATGTAAAAGAGATATTTTTAAGGCCAGATATTTGAAGATGGAAAAACTTGATCAGCATCAAAACTTATCTACGAGATCAAAAGTTTGATAAAATTGGTAAAAAATTTGATGCAAGAGAAGCTTATTGATCAATATTGATGAAAATACATATCCTCCGTTTGTCAAAATTGTATACAAGGGCTAGCTTAATCTAACCTAACACCTTTAGTTTAACGATGGGATTACTCGTACCTTCTTGCAAAAATAATGCCACTCTCATTCTAGTATCCACCATTTGGTCAATATTTGTTTCAAACAGTTTCTTGACAAAATTTTGTTTTGATAATGTTTTGTTGTTTTTACAATTATAGCCGTATTTCAATGAGAAATTTACAACAATAATAATTGTTATAAAGAATTCCGCCGATGAATTAAATAATCCCATAAAAGTTTTGAATTATTTAAATCTATTCCTAAATTTAGTTATCGCGTTTAACACTAGATGTCTTTTTTTGCAATTTTATTTTTTAAAGTTGATAATAAAAAAGACATTTCGAAACCATCAACATAGTAGGTAATGGAAATTTTATGAAGAAAATAAACAATTAAGGCATTGCCACATGCAAAACGGAAAACCGGCATTTATAACCGTCAAACCCAATTTATGGTTAAGTTGCTTCACTTTGCAAAATGAAAATTATTAATAAATAGTTCAAATCTATAAGTTCCACCTTAATCTAAGAAAATTTTATTAAAATGAATTTAGTTTCATTCAAAAAACCCCAATTTTATGTTTTGTCGGCCGTCAAGCAAAAATCCGTCCGTCAAAATATAAAATTGGGGTTTTTTAAATGAAATTAAATCAATTTTAATAAAGTTTTCTACGAAGAAGGTAGAACTTATACATTCGAACTATTTTTTAATAATTTTGATACAGAAAATCAAACAATTTTGTCAATAATTTGATTTGACGGTTTGAAATGCCGGTTTGCCGTTTGTGCATGTGGCAATGCCTTATTAAAGGCCTACTTGAAAACAGTCGTCAGTTTTTTTGGTAATTTTGCAACAGAAGAAGTTGAAATTTTTCGCCGTTAATTTCTTCTGTTGCAAACTATAAAAATATGTAAGTCCAGACAGGATCAACTTCAGAGTATATTTCAGCTTGCTTTAAATAGGGGGGGTCTCTCCTTAATAAATTAACGTTAGTTACTTGAAATGCTCGAAGCATCAAAGTTAACAATTTGAGCTCTCTTTGAACTCTTTGATGCTCTCAGAATTGATATAATGCTACAGGAGAGATTGGCAGTTTTAATCTCATGGAGGTGTAGCAATTTTAGTTAAAAATAAAATTTGACATTCATTGTTATCCGATCTCGAATTAAATAGTATTGAGTTCATAGGAATCTCAATTAACACAATGTCCAACGAACTGGTAAAAATTTTCTGTATTAGCTGGTGGTGATTTTAATTGTTGTCATTCGAGTGGGAACTATTTATCGTCAAATAAGGATGGTCGTGTTTTATATAATTTCAGTGAAAATAATATTTCATGTTTTGTTTATGCTTCAACTGATCCAACTTATTATAGCCCTTCAGCTTCTCTCAATTTATCGCATATCACTGTCATTAATACAATACATGATTTGAATTCTGACCATTTGCCAGTGCTTTGTCAGCATGATTTAAATGGAGAATGTTTGGATTTTTTAACCTGTGGCAAATATACCCTGCTAAATGCTCCAAACCATCGTACTGCAGAGATTCCAATCTGTCTGTTGTATTTAACTTGGAAGTTAATGTCTTCAGCAAGCTGCTACTTAAATCGGTGGCAGAATCTAAACCTGGTGTATCATCAACCATGGTATTGCCATCTAGTGATAGGCTACCTTCATTTCGGCCAAGAATATATGAACGCAGCCTGTACATAAATTCCAGACGATCTGGATGATCGTGGAGACCACCTTTGGACCGAATGACTCCAAAAAAATTTTCAAGCACATCTTGGTTGAGTCTATAGGTCAACAAATAGGACACGTTATGATGTGTTGATTTTAAGTCGTCATACAGCAATTTTAGCGAATTATTAGTCATAATTATACCTATAAAAAAACAATTAGTACAAACTTCCACATTGGCCTATATTAGAGGAGTACCTTTTTGGAAGGGCATCATGCTCAACTTTCCCTTGACGCGCATTTTGAACATTACTTCGCTCATTTTCTCCACAATTTCAAATTGAAGAGGTTCCGAAAGACCAACTCCTTGAACTCGCTGCCGGCTATCCTTGTATGACACTCTCACATTCAAGCAGTCGAACCAATCATTCACCTTAAATTTGATATAAATTTGTATTTCTAAAAAAATCATGTCAAATATACATATACAATATTTACCTGTTTAAAAAACTTAGAACATTTGAGCCAATTTTTTGAAGTGAGTTCGAGACCGTGTGCGAAAAAAGTTTTGTTGCCAGTTTCACTTTTTGACGCTCGGCACCTCTTACTTTTAAATTTGTGGCCAATATTTTGTAAGCTACAGCTACGTCGGATATATTATTGGTTTTTGAGATAAGTTCTTCTATGACTGTTTTATCAAATAATTCTCCATCAATCACAAAACCTTCATGATCTACGAAATTATTTCGGATCAGTTTTATGAGATGCGGCACATCAGCGAAAACATAAATTCTTTTATTTAGATTCGATGGATTTTTAAAGAAAAGAGCTGTGACGGTTATTTTTAAATCGCGTAATAATCCCTGATTGGCTCCCCATAGATCACACGTTATTGCTGCTACGTGGAATTCGCAGTCATGGACGGTATTTATAATTTTATATAGTACTTTCTCCGTCATTTTTTGGTCGAATTCATAATAAATTGGCTGCTTCCAGTTGCCAAACAAAAAGTTTGCCGCTTTTAAAGTTTCGTCTTTTCTTTTATCAAAAACGATTTTTTCTTTAACCTTCATCACATCGAATGAAAGCATACAAATTTTTTCGATCTCCTTCATATCAAGCATTTTCATTATTTTCACAACACACTGCAAAATCCCAGGGTACACATCTATTTTGGCGCACCATTTTTTGAGAGTTATTACTGCTGGAAGTGGATATTTTTTCTTCAACAGTAACCGGTATGCTCTTGGGCCGGCAGCGTGTATTGCTATTGCATTAGCAATATCCTCCGATGTCCATTTGTTACGCTTTTCAGGGCATTCCAACTTCTTTAATTGACCACTAGAGAAAATGTTGCTAATGTTAAGTAGTTTATTTTGGCGCTTGAACATTTCTGTTTTTAATTTTATGTTCTCATTTTGCAATCTGAAAAATTAAAGTAAATTTGGTTTATATTTTATTTTAGCTGAAAACATTATTATTTCAAGAAATATATTTCACTTACTGTGTGTATGAGGGAATAATTGCATCGGTTTGCATACTTCTATTGATGCGGAATGGTGTAGTTGGTTCTGGTTTTTCCGGTAAATTTTCAGAGTCGGTTTATGTACTACAATCTACATTGTAAACAGGCGTTAATTTTGATGTATTTTTTAAATAAAAACTATTGGTTTTATTTAAAATGTCCACATTGACATGTCTTTTTAAAAAAACACAAATTTTATTTATACAAAATAACAATAAACAAATTTTTTTAAAAAACACACCTTTATTTCATTAATCATGAATGTCCTGATGTCCTCTTGGTGTTGCTTTTCGGTTTGTAAGATTGCGTTTTCAATCTCTAGTAAATGTCTGTTTTGTGCCTTTTTGGAATTTTTAAGTTGTAGGTTGTGTTTTAATCCTTTTTCAAGTAAATTAGTTTCAGAGGCGTTGAACTCGATTTCAGTTAGATTATGTATTCTATTATGGAACTTGTGTTTTATAGAATAGGTTGGTGCATCCGATATTTCGGTGTTAGTGAGTTGACTGACTTTTAATTGTTTTATTTTTAAAGAAATGGTCCTACGTTATGTCGACGATATTTTAATATTATTCCAAGGCACCAAGAGACAACTCGACAACCTGCACACTTACATCAACAACATTCATGTAAATATAAAATTCACTTTGGAAATTGAAAGCGGAAAATCTATCAACTTTTTGGATTTAACAATCAAAAATAATAACAATAAACACAGCTTTTCAATATATCGGAAAACCACCCAAACTGATCAGACCATCCACAATACTTCAAATCACCCAGCACAGCACAAACTAGCAGCATACAACCATATGCTCATTAGGATTAAGAACATCCCCATGAGCGAAGCTGATTACATTGAGGAACTACACACAATATTACACATTGCAAAACAGAATGGTTTCACAACAAACATGATACATCGCATCAATTCAAAAATAAAACGCAAAAATCAACAAAAACATTTGACCACTATGTATACTACCGATGACGACACCAATAAATACATTGCGGTAGAATTCAATAAAAACACTAGCAATATTCTAAAAAAGATATTTCGGAAACACAATTACACCATTGCACACAGAACGTCACAAAAACTGCAAAACAAATTATCATCACAACATAACCGTGTGCGTGATAGCGGCGTATATAAATTAATATGCAATGATTGCTCCATGTTTTATGTCGGTCAAACGGGACGAACATTCATACAAAGATTCAATGAACACACAAACGAGACATTCCATACAAATATAAATACGAACTTTAAATCAAATTACGCTCACCATCTAGTCACACAGCAACATACGTTTACAGACATCAACACAAATTTACAAATATTACACACTCTGAGGAAAAGCAATATGATGGACCGTTTAGAAGAGATAGAGATTTACAAACATCGACACAATCCACACATTCTCAATGATAGATTGAACACAAAAACAAATAAACTGTACGATATGATTCTGTACAGGTAATTGCATGAAATTTTTACAATGCAAACTTCAGTAGTTAAAATTATTGGAACTGACGATGGATGAAATCCGAAACCGGTCTTCCTAATTTAAATTTATTATTATTTTCACATTAAGAAAGATAATTTTAACCACAAGTGTTTTTTAAAAAAAATTTGTTTATTGTTATTTTGTATAAATAAAATTTGTGTTTTTTTAAAAAGACATGTCAATGTGGACATTTTAAATAAAACCAATAGTTTTTATTTAGGAAAAGCAATATGATGGACCGTTTAGAAGAGATAGAGATTTACAAACATCGACACAATCCACACATTCTCAATGATAGATTGAACACAAAAACAAATAAACTGTACGATATGATTCTGTACAGGTAATTGCATGAAATTTTTACAATGCAAACTTCAGTAGTTAAAATTATTGGAACTGACGATGGATGAAATCCGAAACCGGTCTTCCTAATTTAAATTTATTATTATTTTCACATTAAGAAAGATAATTTTAACCACAAGTGTTTTTTAAAAAAAATTTGTTTATTGTTATTTTGTATAAATAAAATTTGTGTTTTTTTAAAAAGACATGTCAATGTGGACATTTTAAATAAAACCAATAGTTTTTATTTAAAAAATACATTTTATTGTGAAGAAAGCCACGGCATATGAATAATATGGATTCCTTCCATTTTTATTGTAAGTTAATTGTGAACCTTCAAACGTCGCCTGCTCCTCGAAATCCATAGCCGATGAACTGCTACAAAATTCCTTTGACATCGAAGCGGCATTATCGACATCCATTTGAATTAGTGGATTATTTAGTTCTTCACTGCGGCCACCGATTTCAGTCACAGTTGAGCTTTTAGATATAAGAACAGATTAAATGGCGAATATTCCAAAACATATTATTTAACCTTACCTTGATTGCACAGCTCGTTTCTGGATTCTTGCACTGCGCGGTGATACAGTGTCTTCGATTGGCAACAAAAGTGATGGGACCACGTTTGGCTTAAGACGCTTTATTTTTATTATTTGGTGTTGCGCGTTAAAATGATTGGAACAAATTCGAGCAGATGTAACGCTGAATTTGTCTGTTCTTTGGCATAAAAACATCCACCGTTTACACAAATTATTATCTTTAGGGAACGAGTGAAACGATATTTTACCACCCTCATTCGTCCCTTTACTGGATGCATTACACCCGAAAATAGCGCATTATTAATATAGTTTAAACTAAAAAAAAAATAATAAAGCTCTCAATTTTGAGGAAAATAGTTTTTATCACTACAAACAAACGGTACCCAGACACTTACTCGGAAAAAATATTCTATTAAAACATTTACTCGAAAATTATGTGCTCGAAAAACATTTACTCGAAAAACACTTTCACTAAAATGAATAAAACCACATTTGCTCTAAGAACATTTACTCAAAAAACATTTTCTCGAAAAAAAACTTGAAATAAGTAGTCTATGTTTTCAACCAAAACAATTGAAATGTCATTCAACCAAAATATTTATTAGTTCAACCATAATGTTTACTATTTAAACATATAAAAATTAAACAATGCTGGTAAGGATAAATATACAAACTTTAAAATAGAATAAACTTAATAAAATAAAATAAAATTTCTAACCTTGTAGATGACCAGTATGGATAATTTAACAACAACAAAAAATAAGCCTTGCTTCCTAGTAGATGGTTATGTATTTATTAAAAATAAACAGCATAATGATGTTACGTACTGGGTTTGCACGAATAATCGGAAAAATCGATGTAAAGCACGAATTAATACTAAAGGTGATGTTATTATAAAGAAAGTTGGAGAGCATAATCATGCTGGCAATTCAGCAAATGTTGGTGTTAGAAAAACCCTTACTGAAATTAAAAAGAGAGCTATATCTACAAATAGTAATACACAACATATTATTGCTGAATCTACTGTTGCCATAAATAATCCAGTAAGAGTCCATATGCCGTCTATTCCATCCATGCAGCGCACAATTCACAGACAAAGCCAAGGAAATGCTGTTATTCCAAAATCGTTAATTGATTTAATTATACAAGAAAAATTTAATGTTACTCTTCAGGGTGATCCATTTTTGCTGTATGATTCAGGGCCTACCGAAACTCGAATTTTGATATTCTCAACCCAACGAAATCTTCACTTTTTGGCGCAATCTGACATGTGGTTCGTTGATGGTACTTTTAAAACAGTACCGTTAATTTTTAATCAACTTTTTACCATACATGGGATAAAAGAAAAGCAATCTTTACCATTAGTGTATGTCTTATTACCGAACAAATTAACTGAATCATACAAAAGGGCATTCGAACAGTTAAAATTGTTAAATGTTTATTTAAAACCATTGCATTTAATGTCAGATTTTGAACAAGCTATTATAAACGCAGTTTCCGTATCTTTTCCAGATGCTCAACAAAAATTTTGCTTCTTTCATTTAGGCCAGAGTTTATATCGCAAAATATGTCAGGTGGGCTTAAAAGCTCAATATGACCAGGATGCAGTGTTCGCTCATAAAGTTCGTATGATTTTATCAGTTGCATTTGTGCCGCCGGCCGATGTTATTAACGCTTTCCAATCTTTAACTGAAATCAATGTTATCCCAGAAGAAGCTAATGAAATATTGGATTATTTTAAGGATAATTATATCGGCAGATTTGATGTGCGGTCTAAAAATGAAACTGGTAGGCGCAATCCCAGGTATTGTATTGAATCGTGGAATGTTTATACTGCAACACTAGAAGATTCTGCTCAAACAAATAACTGCGTTGAAGGTTGGCATAATGGATTTTCCCGGTTAGTTGGTTGTGAACATCCATCTGTTGATTTTTTTTTTGAAAAAATTCAACTAGAACAATCAAAAAATGAAATAGTTCTCGAGCAAATTTTTGCTGGAACTCCAATGCCTCCAAAACACAAAAAATATCGGGATTTAGATAAAAGAAGCAAAAATGTTGCTGAGAAATATTCAATTATGGAAATCACCGATTATTTAACTGCAATTGCATACAATACTGTATTATAAAAGTAACCAAAAAAATTTAAATATTTAATTAAAAATCTAAAAAAAGTTAAAAACAAAATAGCATTTAATTAATATTCAATAATCATTTTCTGGTAAAATTAATAATCGAAAAATTTTTCAAAAAAATCGCGCGATTTTTTTGAAGAATTTTTCGATTATTAATTTTACCAGAAATGACGTTCGAGTAATTGTTGTTCGAGCAAATGTTTTCGGGCAAATGTTTTTCGAGAAAATGTTTTTCGAGGAAATGTTTTTCGAGCAAATGTCATGGAATCCAAACAAACAAACTTGAAACACAATATAAACACTAATTTTATCAATTAAAAAATCACCGAAACTCAAAAAGTTAAACAAAATAGCCTTTTTTAAATACACAAGCACATTCTAGTCGTCACTATTCAATAATATTTATTGCATTTAATTATAAATTAATCCAAATAAAAATGTAAACAATGAAAACATGAAAATGAACACAAACTATATGATCGCACGTTCCGCCATGTTTGTCGAATTTTGACAGATGCGCAGAAAAAGACGAAAATTAAATCGCGGAGTATATATCTACTTTAATGGTTTTACTAGATTTGCAAAAGATACAGTTTAGGTAAATGGTTTGTTCTATAAAATGCACTTGTATAAATTTCCATTCTGTTTGAAATTATTAAATCTTATTTAACAAATAGGCAGTTTTTCGTACAGTTTGGTACAACTGAATCTAATAAATAAGCAATAGGAACCTGGAGTACCAAAGGGAGGAATCTTAAGCACCACTTTGATCATCATTTACATCTATGATATATCAAAAACACACCATAACGAGATAGGCCTTATGTAATCATATTTGTAGTTTTTAGACAATAAAACAAATTTAATTTAATTTAATTTAAAAGACATGCCTTCAATTAAACTTTTCAGTAACGTATCCTATTATTCTTTTGTCGCTAAAGTTCTGACGATTTATGCGCAAATATGGTAGAAAGTAAACAGTAAATTTAATGAAATTCAAAAGTTCAATAAAAATTGTGGTTATTTCACAGTTAAATACGAATTGAATATTTAGTCTATACAAAAACATTAAAATAATTAATTTAAAAATGTTTTCTATACGGGGTGATTCAGGTTAAAAGAACCACTCAAATAAGCATTCCAGCGGAAGGCCTAAACGTAGACACCAAAATACACAATTTTTAGGGGGAAATCAAATGATGGCCTTCAATTTGACCTTGAGGTTAAATTTCAAGGACATTTCAAGGTCAAGTCGCCGTTTTTAATGGATACACCTATTTTTGACTCTGGATTCTAAGAGGACGTGTAATTCTACGTTCAGTCATACAGTATCATCTTTTAGAATCCAGAGTCAAAAATAGGTGTTTCCATTTCAAAAGAACGACTTGACTTTAAAATGACCTCGAAATTTGACCTCAAGGTCAAATTGAAGATCATCATTTGAGTTCCCCTAAAAATTGTGCAAATTTAGTGTCTTCACTTTTTTTAGTTTAGGCCTTCTTCTTTTAGTGGTTCTAAATGGGTTACCCTTTATAGTTATGTATATATGTACATATATATAATATTTCTTAATAAAGCTCCTTATCGTGAAATACAAATTTATTTTTCGATTCAAAATCGATTTCATTCGACGTTTCGGTTGGGCAAAAATGAAAAAAACAAATATCAGGATACTTTACGTCAACCTCATTTTTTGCTAACTTCGCCTCGTTAAATATTACGTCAAACCTGACCGAACAGCTAAAAGTGGGATATTGATCTTAGACGTCAAACTCTAGCTAAAAATTTTCTAAGCAACTTCTGAATTATTGGAGGAAAAAAGAAACTGACGTGCAGTATCATGATATTTTGAATCACGTTTGCCTGACGAAACACCAGGAGACAGAGCAGACTGAGTCACAAAAAATATATTTTAATTTGACAATTAAAATTTTGACTTCTAAATCCAAATAAAAACTTGGAGTTTTCTGTAAAAATGACTACTACATTTTATGACGACATTTTTTTTTTTTTTTGCCCGACCGAATACTGGGAATGCTATAGCATCATCTTCAGTTGAATTCTTACTGTATAGTACTGCCAATGTTCCGTCGGGCCAAAATGAAAAAAATACTCCTTGTTTATGTCAAAATTCTAGATAAAACGCAGTCATTTATCACAGAAAAATTCAAAGGTGACAAGTTTTGACCATCACCTATTCGCTTCAATGCATTTTCGGCAGAATAACGTTATCTTAGAACTAAATTGTTTTAAAATTTTATATTTTTAACAAAGAAATTCAGTTATTCTATCGAAAATACATCGAAGCGAAAAAAGTGATGGTTAGAACAAGTTACCCGAAGATTTTTTTGGATTTAGATGTCAATTTTTTTTTTTTATTTATATCAAATTAAAATATATTTTGAGTAACATAGTCTGTTTTTTGCATAATTAAATATGAAATTTACGTAAATTTATTTAAATAAAAATAATGCGGATATTGCGTACAAAAGCCTTAACTAGAGTTTGACGCCTAAAACCAATTTTAGACTTGTGGTTGTTTGGTCAGCTTTGTTGTAATATTTAACGAGGTGAACTTAGCAGGAATTGACTTTGACCTAAAAGATAGTTTCATTTTGGCCCAACCGAACAATTCAAGGGCTGCGCTGTACATTTTTGGATTCAGGAAAAGTTATTTCGGTTACGGTGATCGAATATTGAAATTCAATTCATAAAGTTTATTGGTTGATGTAAATCACGTTTTTAAATCATTTATACCACCTCTAAATTCATTTCAAAATTCGTAAAATTATGCTCTGTACATTTGATATGTTAAGAAAATCTGTTGGTTAAATTTTTCTTTAAAAGAACGGCCCTTCCACCGGTATAAAATACTTCACAATCCTGTATCCAAAACGGGTTGTTGTCTGGCTTTTAAGTACTTGATTTTCCAACTTATTGTGCATTTTGTAAGCTAAACTATAAATGAAATATTGAAAAAAAAAATTGAACTTTCTAACTGTTATGTGACTCCAATTCAAACTTGTATATTTTTCATTCAAATTATCATCAAATTTTAGTAAGTTCAGTTTCGATCTGAATGAGAACTTTGAAAAATTTAATTTTTTTTTCCAGTCAATCTCATCAGGAACGAAAAAAAAATTAATTTTTCGTAATTCTCATTCAGATCGAAACTGAACTTGCAAAATTATTGAAAATTTCGCTCTTAGTAAAAAAAAAAAAAAATCTGATTAAGTACCGGAAGAACCTTGTATTTCAAACATCAAATTTTAGTGTTGTATACATACGACATTCCAATTATGTATATACCTTTTGTAACCGTATACCGGAATTCGAGTTTTTGATTGTCGAGTTTCATTTTGCAGTCAACTCCGACTAATATATCGTTTGATAGATTTGCGTAGGTTGTCTGAAAATTTACAATTTCTGCTTTATGATTTTTATCAGATTCGAAAAGTATATGGTTTTATCTTGTTCAAATTCCTAAGTTAATATTAATTGTGGGAAACACCCATTTAAATGATTGAGAAACTGGTCCAGCTGCCTCTTTGTACCCGTAAATAAAATAAATACATATGTCAGCCACAAACCTATACCAATATTTTTTTTTTATAATAAAATTTTTAAAACGTAATATCATTGAGGTCTGGAATATGGTCAAATTGAGCCATAAAATTTTAATTAATATAACAGACCTTTTAAAGTGGTTCGGAATATGATTCGTTTAAAAAAATCACTGAACGAGTCAATGTACATATGAATGAAGGCAACCATGAAATTGGCTTAAGGAACGAAAATTTAAAAAAATTATTTTCACTTTCAAGAAAGGAACTTTATTTAATTTTTGTTGTTCTTTTTCTTTTTGATATATCTGTTGAAAAATGTATTCACTCTAAACTTGCACAATAGGAAATGTTTTATAACTTTTGACAATATACTGGTGAAAAATCGCAGAACCTTTATCTCATATCACGGTGCGAACTATTAAAACATTTCCTTTATTTTCCGCGAATCAGAGAAAATATTTTTTTAAAATGGCAAAAGTATAGGATCAAGCTGCTTAAATGAAAAGTATTCATAAGTTAGGGTCATAAGTAATTGACCTGTAGTATCATGATATTGTTTTTCACTTATATCAAGATTACGGCCTTTCTGATAGAGGAATTTATAATTGACGATTGCAAAAGTAGACAAAATGCATAACGACAATTGTCTGAGTGACTACAGGTATTGAGGATGTAGACGTAATAGACCAATGGTATTGAGGATATTGATATACTAAATAATTTCAGTTTTCAGGTTATGTTGTGGGTGTGTTGATGTGAGTTTTAATGTTATGTGTTCCCTCTATTAACACCCCACTATATTCGCAAGGTTATGTTCACTACACGTGTTTCATATTAATCCGAAAATGAATTACACCAATTGTTGTTTTGTTATTTGTATTTTATTCACCAGATAAGCGATATTCGTTTATTTATTTATTTAATTAATTATTAATATTTTATTAAGAATTACAGATATAATCAAAACGTTGATTAATTTGTAGCCATCTTATTCCGCCGTTTTTATTCGCTCTGTCATTCTTTTTTAGACTTCTGATTTTTTAATCTTATCATTTTAGAATAACGTGGTTTTAGAATACCGTGGTTTTATCAACCCAGTAAACCGAAAAAGGTGATGCCAATTTTACTTGCATCGACGGTATTGTTGTCGCCACAATGTTGCTTTCATGATAGTTGTGTTTTTTTTTTTTGTGTTTTGATGTGAAAAATTGTAAAGAAATCATGTTACGGAAATATCTGTACCGAATAAATAATATTGCATGTATGTGTGAATATCGACCAGAAAAAAAATAAATAAATGAAACCTAAAATCAACACAAATTCTACGCATCGACATGCAACATACAACGTCATCCGGCATGTCAAAATCAAAGTGGATAAATAAAATACGAAATTATACGATTAAGAGAAGTTCCGGTAAAAATGAAAACGAAAATCACACACAGCAAAGAAATAAAGATGACGATAAGAATGATATTTTAGTTGCTGTGGTCAGATGTAGTGGTGTTAAAATTGCATTTCTATGCCTGACCTGCAACAGGAGAATGAGATATTACGTTACGCTCTTAGTCATCCAATTCTTTATGAGGCAGATCGAATTTTACAAAAGAATAGCTTTCTATGTTAAATTTCGAATCGAAAAATATATTAATATGGTAATCTTCTGTTAACCATAAACAAACAGTTCGGAACAAACCTGTTTGATATTTTGATCTGAAAGAATTTATAAATTGGCCAACTAAAACATGATCAAATTTGGTCCTCCTAGTTCTGAACAAATTAACAATTCTGTTGGTACTCTTGATTGGGATTTAACACATAGGCTGGTCACTCTCTGCCTTCTATTTTTGTTAAAGCTCTTTACTCAACTGAGTAAGATGAAGGATTCTTGTCTGTGAAACTGTGAGCATGTCACAGGGATGGAAAGATCACTTAATAATCAAGAGCCTCTCGTGAGTACTATCTAGAATATTCCATATGCCTTTAATAGTAACTTTGGCTTACACTAGAATCTATGCTTAAAGAGCGATACTAAACGACAATTAAATTGCACAATACAATTATGTGATGTCAGTATTGTGCAATAAAATAATTAAACAATTTTGAACAGAAACTCTATAAGATATTGTAGGGCTATTACTGGAGCTAGGTCCTCCACTCCACTTCTTGCTATTCAACCATAACGTCCTTGCGCCAGTTGCAGTTCTTCATTCTTTCTTTCCATGATCGTAGATTATTTGTATTGCATTATTTATTTGCATTGTGTTCAAGCTGAAATGACTGCTCTGACTATTGCGTGATTGAGGCTTCAAAAATTTACTGATACTGATGTAAATGTATGTGTACAGATAGTAAATCTGTAATCAATTGGCTAAAGAATCCTTTTATGGCTTAAAAACTCAACAAAGATTATACGCTAAATTGAACAATGTTCTTCAATCTCCTGCTTCCTTTCGTTAAAATCCTACAAAGAATTAAAATAAAATTTCAAAAATTTGTTAAGTTTAAAAAACTTGTTTTACAGGACTTTTTTATAATGGTTTAATCTTTCAAAGATTTATTTCTCTATAAAACTTTAGCTGAGGCACATATTTTGAAAAAAAAAACTTTCGGGATGAAAATTTGGATATAACTAACTAACTTTGGATATACTTCAGGGGTTAGAGTCCTACACCTCTCGATTTACCGGCCTTAATTGTAACCACTATATTGTTTAACCGGGCCGGTAATAATTAGGCTAAGCAATGTTTTTCTGTGGAAATGGCTTCATGTACGATACGATTTTTGACCACCAGTCTTTTTATAAGGGCGTTTTGAGATGGCTAGGATGTTGCTGTTTCAATAAAAATGTTGTATCATCAATCCTGCAGGCATTATTGAAATCCATCATCAGTATGATAAAAATTAAACCACAAAAAACAAATTCCTGCTTCTATCAAGTTAAAAACTATGATCCTGATTTGACATTTTTAAATTTTTCAAGACGAAATAACAGAGTGGATAAAAATTAAATTTTTCTCTTCAAACAACAAAAAAAAATTCACTTTCAGTTTCAATATAAAAAAAAAATCTTTTATTAATAACAATCACGTCTTAAACCGTCACCACAATCACAATGATATTTGTGGATCTGAAGATCAAGAAAAATATTTGTAAAATCATTTTCACCATTTACACGATCAATTTATCATTCATTTGTTAATAATATTTCAAATCGTTTCATTTGTGACATTGCCGCGCGCAATGAATAAAAAAAACGAATGATCATTGATCATTTTTAATTATTTTGAATAAACTTTTCAACAGATCATTCAACATTCAAATATATTATGTACTCGTACGTACCTTAACTATAAATATTACAAATATGTATGTTTCCAAATGACACATCGTTTTAAATTTATAAAATAAATGAACATCACAAGGTAAATAAAATTAAAAAGGAAATGATCTTCGAGTTTTAAAAAAAAAAAAAATAACGTTACGATATAAAATCTTAAAAGAATCTCGTCCGTGTATTTATAAATAAACACTCCTACCTCACCTGTTAAGGTAAAAATGATATTATTAAAATATTCAATCAATTTAAGATTATTGCAATAAATGTCATAATTTTCTTGGAATATAGTTGGAATCCCGAATAGATTACAGAACATGGGTGTAAAGAAAACGACTGTGTGTTATATCTTGTGTGTATATAAGATAAAGAATAAAAATTGACATTAATCCAGATTATAAGGTTTGATGTAAGAAAACAAATAACACGACGAGACTAAGAAGAATACTAAAAAGACCAAGAGAGTTGATTTTTTTTTATCTTCTGTTTTTTTTTTTTGTAAGTGCATTGAGATATTTAGATTATTGATATCGTTATTATTTTATTATATATGTGCAATTACAATATGTTTGCGTTGCATTAAGAAGAACATTATGTAAAATCGATTAACAGGATCAATTTAAAAGATAAGACATCGAACACATTTAGGATAAATAAAATACGATTATTACTTATTTATATAATAAATGCGGCAAGGGGGATTAAATTACAAATTGCTGATGTATAAGAATTCCAGATACGATTAAACAAAAGGCTTTCGAAAAATATATTGAGGCCAAATTAATTTTAATTGTGAATTAACGCCGGCCGCATACATATTTGTCACAACATTTTTAATTAATTCGATTAATTTAATTTATTTACAGAAGTTTTGGGGCAAAATGTTCAAAATGTTGTCGCGGTATATCAGCATCGGATTGGGTACGACGAGCCAGAGAATTAGTATTTCATTTAGCGTGTTTTGCGTGTGATTCGTGTGGGCGACAGTTATCAACGGGTGAACATTTTGCGCTACTCGACGACCGGGTCTTGTGTAAAGCACATTATTTAGAAACTATTGATGGCGGTACAACGTCTAGTGATGGTATGTAAATATATATAAACCAAATAAAAGCTACCTATTAGTTTTAGGCTAAAATATTTCTATTCTTACATGCAAAAGATGGTTGTGATCCAGACGGCTATCATAAAAGTAAAACAAAACGTGTCCGTACCACATTCACAGAAGAACAACTTCAAGTATTGCAAGCAAATTTTCAAATAGATAGTAACCCGGATGGACAAGACTTAGAACGTATAGCATCGGTGACAGGGCTTAGTAAACGAGTGACACAAGTGTGGTTTCAAAATTCGAGGGCACGTCAAAAAAAACATATACATGCGGGTAAGAGTAAAAGTAAGTTTATTTAAGGTTGAGGGTATTCCACATAATATTTAACCCAATTAATCCATCTGTAGATAATATTTAAAATCCTTAACACTATTAGATTTAATAACAATATGGGTGCATGTTTTAGTAGAATAAACAAAAATATGCTAAATATGTTAATAGCTATTTATAATTTGGTTATTTTTTCATTAATTGCAGTACCACGTGATAATGAAGGCAGTAATTTTGGTAGACACATAAACTTACAATTAACATATTCGTTTCAAAATAATTCACATAATTCAATTCACCTAAATAATAATAACAACAATAATTCAAAAGGGTCATTATATACACCTCATGGTAAGTTCGACAGTTAAGTTAATCAAATTTAAATAGTTTTTGTATGAGAAGGACTATTCCATATTTTTGTCTAAATAAACCTCTCACTCTGTGGCCGAAGTTAAAAATTATTTATTAGTTAATTTGTTACAGGTGCAAACTTTTTTTATTTTGAATTTTGTGAGTTTTCTTTCTGTAAGCGGATCAGAAACGAATAACACAGATTGTTAACATGATATTAATATTATTTCGAATTTTAATTATCGACACACTGAGGTCCGATTTTAGTCGTAAAATGAGACCTACGGATTCTGATTTCCTCATACATACTAGATGAATAACATTTAAAAGTATTGATAATTGGCTTCATTTAAATACTAGTAGGTAGATGAAAATTGACATACTTCGAAGTCTCTTGTTATGACAAAATCCTTGCTCATATCTTAAGTATGTACTTCAAAGTTCAAAATGTATTTATTTATTTACCTTTTAATAAAGATAGATTCTCCTATGTTAGAAAGACAGCAGCGGTAAACTCCCAAAAATTATATTGTATGACAAACTAAAACAAATCTTATAATTAAACAGATTATTTAAAATACAACTGTCCAAAAGTGACAAAAAACCAATTCTAACAATGTAAAACTTAAGAATAAAAAAATGTAAACAAAACACCAACAAGCATTTCTAAGCATGATACATCTGAAGTAACATTGACGATGGACAATGATTACGTGAAAGATACAAGGCACGTAAAACAGAGTGGAATTGATTTATACTAAGAAGATACCCACCCGCCCCTTCCAATTGAGGTAAGAATCAAGATGAAATTCTATCTTCAAACAATCTAAATTACAGTTAGCCAAATTATATGACATAGAACAATAAAATACCTCTGGCGTTCGTCCTGCCGTCAGTTGTTTTTGTTTAAGCGGTAGCTCCTTTTGTACAGAGGAATTATTGCAGCAGTTTTTAAATTTTTTGGAACAATTCCATTACAAAGGCAGTTGCATACTACGTCTACAATAGCTGGTGAAAGTAAATCAATATATCTTTCAGCGTAGTGAAGCTAATACCAAAAACCTCAACACTGTTACTATTTTTCAAACTCTTAGTAATGCATTCAGTTTCACTCACATCAACCGAATTAATAAAAAAAAAAATCAGATATGTATCTTTCAGATGTATTTAATGAATTACCAGAAAATGAACTATGTAACCTTAAATCACTAACAATCCTTCCGAAATAACTACCAAAATAAGAGAAGAGAATTGTCCCTCAAAATCTGAACAATTTTTTGACTGTAACGGTACAAAATAAAAGTATTTAGTTGTTAATATAATTCCTAAGTGAAACGTTATTAGGATGCTTCTTGAATTTACTAGCAAATTTTTGCTTTTAATCCAAGGTTCAATCCTAATCGTAGGAGCACGTTTAATTATTCCTAAAATAAAAGAAGATGCTGCAGCATTGAACACAGTAACAGAAAAGTTGCTGATGGAAATAGTCAAATTAAACATGAAAATATCTAGCTTTCATAATATGCTACATCTCTTCCCTTACCATTAAAACAAACATTTTTGCACAGTGGAATCCTAACATCATGATAAATGATTTCTCTCTCTATGAATGATAAATCATTCCTACGTAATCGAGCAAAGCAAAGATCAATGCAGGTAGAACTGTTACGGAAAATTCTAGTAGGGCAATTTATCAATGATACCAAGCCAAATGAAGCCTTAGACAATTTAAAATATCAACATTCACATCACCAAGAACAATTAAATTTTTACATTTCAACCTATCAACGAACTGAGAAAACTTAGGTAAGAATGTCGACAAAGATAAAAATTTTAAGCGGTTAACATAAACAAAAACGAAAATTTCATACTTAAAGATGTTGGTCGCTCAACAACTATTGTTAAGATGCGAACCGTAATACACAAACTCCTCCTGCACGATATTTATTATTACAACAACTTACACAATTATAACCTGGGACCCTATTCTCAAATTCCACATCCATTTTCCACATGTGGACACCTGTCAAAATTCATAAAAATGAAATCTTTTCGGAACTAAGGGAATATTTCCGAATGGGTATAAGCAGATGGAAGAAATTCCCCATATTTGAAAATGTCCATATCCCATGTGTTTTATACACGAATTACAATTTCCTAACGTTTTAATGAATTTTGACGCATGTCCGCATGTGGAAAATGGATGTGGAATTCGAGAATAGGGCCCCAGGCAACTGATAACGGCTTATTTCACTATCGTAAATCCAAATTTCTGTCAGCGTTTCTAAAGATGTTAGTACGATATTTTGCTGATAAACATGAACCATTGCTATAAAAAGGCAAAGAAGACCAATTAACATTATCAATGGTGACGTATGTGAAGTTAGCCCGAAAAAAGGCCTTTTCATCCCGAAAAAAATTTGATGTGTCTTGGCTAAATTCAATATAAAAAGCATTTCAGCACGAAAAATTATAGAAATAAAAGAAAATTACACTCCATCCCGAAAAAAAATATTTACCTGAAACAAGATTTTTAGTCATTTTTTTTTCAGGGGTTCATATTTTTAAATCTGATACAAATAAAAGAATTTCAGCACGAAAATAATAAAAAACAACTCAAAATAACAATTCAACCCCCAAAAATATTAAATTTATATCTGAAAACAAATATTTTTTTCATTGTTAGTAGTGTTTTTCATTTATAAATTATACATAACATGTTATACTTATATCACAGAAACCCACTGGAAAACAAAATACATTTTTTTAAAGAAATTTATACGATTTACTACCACAATATACCATATACCATGTGTTTAATCACGAAGGTCGAAAGATATCGGAATAAGGGCATTTGCTTAGATGGGCCTACAAATATAAGCAACAAGACCGCCATTACCATATGATGGTGATAAGGGAAATTCCATAACCATTTGTCATTCAATAGTTTTGTTGAGCGATTATTAAAAATGCTCATAATGTTAACCAATGTATCTCTGTTCACAGAGGTTTCCATATACAGCAGTAAATGGCATGTGAATGACCAGCCCTTTGAGAAAAAACACCCGTAATGGCATTACCATACGATGAGGATAAGGGTTTTTCCGAAACAATTTTTCATTCTATAGTTTTGGTTGAGCGATTATTAAAAATGCTCATAATGTTAACCAATGTATCTCTGTTCACAGAGGTTTGCATATATAGCGGTAAATGGCATGTGAATGACCAGACTTTTGAGAAAAAACACCCGTAATGGCATTACCATACGATGAGGATAAGGGTTTTTCCGAAACAATTTTTCATTCTATAGTTTTGGTTGAACGATTATTAAAAATGCTCATAATGTTAACCAATGTATCTCTGTTCACAGAGGTTTGCATATATAGCGGTAAATGGCATGTGAATGACCAGCCCTTTGAGAAAAAACACCCGTAATGGCATTACCATACGATGAGGATAAGGGTTTTTCCGAAACAATTTTTCATTCTATAGTTTTGGTTGAACGATTATTAAAAATGCTCATAATGTTAACCAATGTATCTCTGTTCACAGAGGTTTGCATATATAGCGGTAAATGGCATGTGAATGACCAGCCCTTTGAGAAAAAACACCCGTAATGGCATTACCATACGATGAGGATAAGGGTTTTTCCGAAACAATTTTTCATTCTATAGTTTTGGTTGAGCGATTATTAAAAATGCTCATAATGTTAACCAATGTATCTCTGTTCACAGAGGTTTGCATATATAGCGGTAAATGGCATGTGAATGACCAGACTTTTGAGAAAAAACACCCGTAATGGCATTACCATACGATGAGGATAAGGGTTTTTCCGAAACAATTTTTCATTCTATAGTTTTGGTTGAACGATTATTAAAAATGCTCATAATGTTAACCAATGTATCTCTGTTCACAGAGGTTTCCATATACAGCAGTAAATGGCATGTGAATGACCAGCCCTTTGAGAAAAAACACCCGTAATGGCATTACCATACGATGAGGATAAGGGTTTTTCCGAAACAATTTTTCATTCTATAGTTTTGGTTGAGCGATTATTAAAAATGCTCATAATGTTAACCAATGTATCTCTGTTCACAGAGGTTTGCATATATAGCGGTAAATGGCATGTGAATGACCAGACTTTTGAGAAAAAACACCCGTAATGGCATTACCATACGATGAGGATAAGGGTTTTTCCGAAACAATTTTTCATTCTATAGTTTTGGTTGAACGATTATTAAAAATGCTCATAATGTTAACCAATGTATCTCTGTTCACAGAGGTTTGCATATATAGCGGTAAATGGCATGTGAATGACCAGCCCTTTGAGAAAAAACACCCGTAATGGCATTACCATACGATGAGGATAAGGGTTTTTCCGAAACAATTTTTCATTCTATAGTTTTGGTTGAGCGATTATTAAAAATGCTCATAATGTTAACCAATGTATCTCTGTTCACAGAGGTTTGCATATATAGCGGTAAATGGCATGTGAATGACCAGCCCTTTGAGAAAAAACACCCGTAATGGCATTACAATACGATGAGGATAAGGGTTTTTCCGAAACAATTTTTCATTCTATGGTTTTGGTTGAGCGATTATTAAAAATGCTCATAATGTTAACCAATGTATCTCTGTTCACAGAGGTTTGCATATATAGCGGTAAATGGCATGTGAATGACCAGCCCTTTGAGAAAAAACACCCGTAATGGCATTACAATACGATGAGGATAAGGGTTTTTCCGAAACAATTTTTCATTCTATGGTTTTGGTTGAGCGATTATTAAAAATGCTCATAATGTTAACCAATGTATCTCTGTTCACAGAGGTTTGCATATATAGCGGTAAATGGCATGTGAATGACCAGCCCTTTGAGAAAAAACACCCGTAATGGCATTACCATACGATGAGGATAAGGGTTTTTCCGAAACAATTTTTCATTCTATAGTTTTGGTTGAGCGATTATTAAAAATGCTCATAATGTTAACCAATGTATCTCTGTTCACAGAGGTTTGCATATATAGCGGTAAATGGCATGTGAATGACCAGACCTTTGAGAAAATACACCCGTAATGGCATTACCATACGATGAGGATAAGGGTTTTTCCGAAACAATTTTTCATTCTATAGTTTTGGTTAAACGATTATTAAAAATGCTCATAATATTATCCAATGTATCTCTGTTCACAGAGGTTTGCATATATAGCGGTAAATGGCATGTGAATGACCAGCCCTTTGAGAAAAAACACCCGTAATGGCATTACCATACGATGAGGATAAGGGTTTTTCCGAAACAATTTTTCATTCTATAGTTTTGGTTGAGCGATTATTAAAAATGCTCATAATGTTAACCAATGTATCTCTGTTCACAGAGGTTTGCATATATAGCGGTAAATGGCATGTGAATGACCAGCCCTTTGAGAAAAAACACCCGTAATGGCATTACCATACGATGAGGATAAGGGTTTTTCCGAAACAATTTTTCATTCTATAGTTTTGGTTGAGCGATTATTAAAAATGCTCATAATGTTAACCAATGTATCTCTGTTCACAGAGGTTTGCATATATAGCGGTAAATGGCATGTGAATGACCAGACTTTTGAGAAAAAACACCCGTAATGGCATTACCATACGATGAGGATAAGGGTTTTTCCGAAACAATTTTTCATTCTATAGTTTTGGTTGAACGATTATTAAAAATGCTCATAATGTTAACCAATGTATCTCTGTTCACAGAGGTTTGCATATATAGCGGTAAATGGCATGTGAATGACCAGCCCTTTGAGAAAAAACACCCGTAATGGCATTACCATACGATGAGGATAAGGGTTTTTCCGAAACAATTTTTCATTCTATAGTTTTGGTTGAGCGATTATTAAAAATGCTCATAATGTTAACCAATGTATCTCTGTTCACAGAGGTTTGCATATATAGCGGTAAATGGCATGTGAATGACCAGCCCTTTGAGAAAAAACACCCGTAATGGCATTACAATACGATGAGGATAAGGGTTTTTCCGAAACAATTTTTCATTCTATGGTTTTGGTTGAGCGATTATTAAAAATGCTCATAATGTTAACCAATGTATCTCTGTTCACAGAGGTTTGCATATATAGCGGTAAATGGCATGTGAATGACCAGCCCTTTGAGAAAAAACACCCGTAATGGCATTACAATACGATGAGGATAAGGGTTTTTCCGAAACAATTTTTCATTCTATGGTTTTGGTTGAGCGATTATTAAAAATGCTCATAATGTTAACCAATGTATCTCTGTTCACAGAGGTTTGCATATATAGCGGTAAATGGCATGTGAATGACCAGCCCTTTGAGAAAAAACACCCGTAATGGCATTACCATACGATGAGGATAAGGGTTTTTCCGAAACAATTTTTCATTCTATAGTTTTGGTTGAGCGATTATTAAAAATGCTCATAATGTTAACCAATGTATCTCTGTTCACAGAGGTTTGCATATATAGCGGTAAATGGCATGTGAATGACCAGACCTTTGAGAAAATACACCCGTAATGGCATTACCATACGATGAGGATAAGGGTTTTTCCGAAACAATTTTTCATTCTATAGTTTTGGTTAAACGATTATTAAAAATGCTCATAATATTATCCAATGTATCTCTGTTCACAGAGGTTTGCATATATAGCGGTAAATGGCATGTGAATGACCAGCCCTTTGAGAAAAAACACCCGTAATGGCATTACCATACGATGAGGATAAGGGTTTTTCCGAAACAATTTTTCATTCTATAGTTTTGGTTGAGCGATTATTAAAAATGCTCATAATGTTAACCAATGTATCTCTGTTCACAGAGGTTTGCATATATAGCGGTAAATGGCATGTGAATGACCAGCCCTTTGAGAAAAAACACCCGTAATGGCATTACCATACGATGAGGATAAGGGTTTTTCCGAAACAATTTTTCATTCTATAGTTTTGGTTGAGCGATTATTAAAAATGCTCATAATGTTAACCAATGTATCTCTGTTCACAGAGGTTTGCATATATAGCGGTAAATGGCATGTGAATGACCAGACTTTTGAGAAAAAACACCCGTAATGGCATTACCATACGATGAGGATAAGGGTTTTTCCGAAACAATTTTTCATTCTATAGTTTTGGTTAAACGATTATTAAAAATGCTCATAATGTTAACCAATGTATCTCTGTTCACAGAGGTTTCCATATATAGCGGTAAATGGCATGTGAATGACCAGCCCTTTGAGAAAAAACACCCGTAATGGCATTACCATACGATGAGGATAAGGGTTTTTCCGAAACAATTTTTCATTCTATAGGTTTGGTTGAGCGATTATTAAAAATGCTCATAATGTTAACCAATGTATCTCTGTTCACAGAGGTTTGCATATATAGCGGTAAATGGCATGTGAATGACCAGACTTTTGAGAAAAAACACCCGTAATGGCATTACCATACGATGAGGATAAGGGTTTTTCCGAAACAATTTTTCATTCTATAGTTTTGGTTGAACGATTATTAAAAATGCTCATAATGTTAACCAATGTATCTCTGTTCACAGAGGTTTGCATATATAGCGGTAAATGGCATGTGAATGACCAGCCCTTTGAGAAAAAACACCCGTAATGGCATTACCATACGATGAGGATAAGGGTTTTTCCGAAACAATTTTTCATTCTATAGTTTTGGTTGAGCGATTATTAAAAATGCTCATAATGTTAACCAATGTATCTCTGTTCACAGAGGTTTGCATATATAGCGGTAAATGGCATGTGAATGACCAGCCCTTTGAGAAAAAACACCCGTAATGGCATTACCATACGATGAGGATAAGGGTTTTTCCGAAACAATTTTTCATTCTATAGTTTTGGTTGAGCGATTATTAAAAATGCTCATAATGTTAACCAATGTATCTCTGTTCACAGAGGTTTGCATATATAGCGGTAAATGGCATGTGAATGACCAGACCTTTGAGAAAATACACCCGTAATGGCATTACCATACGATGAGGATAAGGGTTTTTCCGAAACAATTTTTCATTCTATAGTTTTGGTTAAACGATTATTAAAAATGCTCATAATATTATCCAATGTATCTCTGTTCACAGAGGTTTGCATATATAGCGGTAAATGGCATGTGAATGACCAGCCCTTTGAGAAAAAACACCCGTAATGGCATTACCATACGATGAGGATAAGGGTTTTTCCGAAACAATTTTTCATTCTATAGTTTTGGTTGAGCGATTATTAAAAATGCTCATAATGTTAACCAATGTATCTCTGTTCACAGAGGTTTGCATATATAGCGGTAAATGGCATGTGAATGACCAGCCCTTTGAGAAAAAACACCCGTAATGGCATTACCATACGATGAGGATAAGGGTTTTTCCGAAACAATTTTTCATTCTATAGTTTTGGTTGAGCGATTATTAAAAATGCTCATAATGTTAACCAATGTATCTCTGTTCACAGAGGTTTGCATATATAGCGGTAAATGGCATGTGAATGACCAGACTTTTGAGAAAAAACACCCGTAATGGCATTACCATACGATGAGGATAAGGGTTTTTCCGAAACAATTTTTCATTCTATAGTTTTGGTTAAACGATTATTAAAAATGCTCATAATGTTAACCAATGTATCTCTGTTCACAGAGGTTTGCATATATAGCGGTAAATGGCATGTGAATGACCAGCCCTTTGAGAAAAAACACCCGTAATGGCATTACCATACGATGAGGATAAGGGTTTTTCCGAAACAATTTTTCATTCTATAGGTTTGGTTGAGCGATTATTAAAAATGCTCATAATGTTAACCAATGTATCTCTGTTCACAGAGGTTTGCATATATAGCGGTAAATGGCATGTGAATGACCAGACTTTTGAGAAAAAACACCCGTAATGGCATTACCATACGATGAGGATAAGGGTTTTTCCGAAACAATTTTTCATTCTATAGTTTTGGTTGAACAATTATTAAAAATGCTCATAATATTATCCAATGTATCTCTGTTCACAGAAGTTTGCATATATAGCGGTAAATGGCATGTGAATGACCAGCCCTTTGAGAAAAAACACCCGTAAAGGCATTACCATACGATGAGGATAAGGGTTTTTCCGAAACAATTTTTCATTCTATAGTTTTGGTTGAACGATTATTAAAAATGCTCATAATGTTATCCAATGTATCTCTGTTCACAGAAGTTTGCATATATAGCGGTAAATGGCATGTGAATGACCAGCCCTTTGAGAAAAAACACCCGTAAAGGCATTACCATACGATGAGGATAAGGGTTTTTCCGAAACAATTTTTCATTCTATAGGTTTGGTTGAGCGATTATTAAAAATGCTCATAATGTTAACCAATGTATCTCTGTTCACAGAGGTTTGCATATATAGCGGTAAATGGCATGTGAATGACCAGCCCTTTGAGAAAAAACACCCGTAAAGGCATTACCATACGATGAGGATAAGGGTTTTTCCGAAACAATTTTTCATTCTATAGGTTTGTGTTGAACGTCAAGCACCAGTTTTTCTAATGAAAATTGATATTCACAATGATCAGGAACAAACAGCTGCTGAAAATATAATAAAAGAAACAAGGAAGTAAATCATTAAATATTTAAATGCGAGATACACTTATCTTTCAATATCCTATCACGTATTTTGGATCCAGCTGGACATCGCTTCTGCATTTGATGTAAAATTACTCTAACCTAGAATTACAAGCGAAAATATTGTATTCGCGATTACGCTAATTTACATGTAGTTAATTATTTACTTGTTACTTACTTGAATGAGCTGAAATCTTGATGTTAAAACGCTAGAATAATTAGAATATATTCATTTAATTAGATTTAATTTATTATCAGTATATAAACATAATATTTACCTTTAATGTTTACATCCGAATTTTGACAGATAAACCAAAAACATATTTTTTTTGGTTGCAAACAGTACATATTATATTTCTATGTTAAGCAAACCTATCGGACATTCTGCATATTAATATTATATAATTTTGATTTGTAAAACACTAAAAATAATAGACATAAGTTAATTCTGTTTTGAGTCGTAAAGACGTATAGATAAATAAAAGGTGATTAAAAAGGAAAAAAAATTATAATTCTTTGTTTCTAAAAACTGTAAAATATTAGTGCTGACGAAAACCTTAATTCCAATTTGGCCTGTTCATCCCACTCAAAAATACATTGGTGCCGAAACCCGGGAATATCAAAAGATCGAGCCGATAAAGTTGGATTACTATTGGATTGCAAAATCAAAATTCGTAGCATCCGCCATATTTTACATTACACGTGATCTCGTATTGGAAATAAATCAAATAGCGGATTTTTTATTAATCGCGTTCATTGCAAATATTGCCAATACCCTTGCCGTCTCACGTGAGTAAAAGAATTAATAAATAATAATCTATCAAGAGTTCTTATAGTCATATACATATACGTACATCCGAATTTAAGTCGAAAATATTAAGTCAATCGGCAAAATATAGTGCAGTGTGGTTGTAAAAAGATTTCATATAATAAAATAAACATGGATACCGAAACACAAAGGAAATTTGCGGAGCTCACAAGACGGAGAGGTTATGCACGTGGAACTCTCACGCGATTGGAAGGGTCTATAGGCACGCTCGGAGATAAAATGGAATTACAGGACGCGTATGTAACTCTCAAGCAATTGGAGCGTTGTTATAGGGAGTTCGAGGAGCATGACCAGAAAATGGCGGATATCGACGCTGAATCTGCAAAGATTTCCGAATTTGAACCAAGGCACTTAAAGCTGAAAGCAAAGCTTCGTGGTATAACTTATGGTACAAATCCGTTATTAACAGCCGTCCAGAAACAGTTACATGAAACAATGTCGTCATTTACTACTCACCAACGAGAGTTATTGGAGTCAATGCGTGAAACTAGCATGGTAGCTGCACCAAAAGAAGATGTAAAGTTACCGCCATTGGACATTCCTTCATTTTATGGAAAAAAGGCTGAAGAGTTTCAATCATTTAAAGACTTGTTCGAAGCCATTGTGGATCAAAATGCAGCCATATCCGATTGCCAGAAGCTTAGCTACCTTAAAGGTCTCGTGAAGGGCGACGCGTACACTCTCATTCGTCATGTTTCAGTAACCGATGCAAACTACAAATGTACTTGGGCAAAGATATGCAAACGATATGATCAGCCAACTCAAGTCATCCAGTCGTTCGTAAAAATTTTCTGGAACAACCAGTCATATCGAATAACACGACTCAATCTCTGCGAAAGATGCACGACACTGCCACCGAAGTGATCTCAGGTCTCAAGGTGCTAGGCAGTGAAGCCGAATCACGCGATGTCTGGCTTAACTACATCCTATTAAACAAGCTAGATGAGGATTCACGGAGAGCATGGGCATCCAAAACGGTAGAAATAAAATACCCAACCTTTGATTCGCTACTTGATTTTCTCGAGAAAAGATGTATAGCGCTTGAAAACTGTGACATCAATAATAAGCGATCATCAACAAATAAGCCGACTCATCGCATCACAGCATGTCACGCCATGACAGTTAAACCAAACGTTACTACACCACCATATACTCAATTAAGTACCACGACGTATGCGAGAAAATGTACAAAGTGCTCAGAGAACCATCGCCTACAAGATTGTGAAGAATTTGAGTCCTTTGATTTATACCGCCGTAAAGAATTAATCAGTTCATCAGGATGCTGCTTTAACTGTTTGGCTATGGGACACAGTTCCAAGGTATGCCGATCATATAGGAGATGTCAGATATGTAAGAAAAAGCATCACACTAGTTTGCATCCGCCAGATAATAGTAATCCACTGCCATCAGAACCAACCAATACTAAAACATTAGCTCAACCTGGAGGGAACATAATATCCAACGTGTCAATAAATAAACCCAGCTATTCGCAATCCAAATCCAATTCAAATACAATTGACGGAGTCCCTACCCCCAATTGTAATGTGGCACAAATTTACACGCCATTGCTACCTACTGCTCGCGTAATCATTCACAACAAAGTTGGACAAAGTTGTATTGACCGCATGCTTTTAGATTCTGGTTCCAATAGCTCAATGATAAGCGAGTCCTGTGTTCATCGACTTAATCTGCCACGAATAAATGCAAGATATCCAGTTATGGGGATAGCCTCCAAAAGTACGACGCGAGGACTGACAAAGATTGAAATCTCTCCGCATTTTAACCCAGGATTAAAGATCGAAATGGACGTTTATATTATGAACGACTTGCCATCCAATCTTCCCAGTGCCAATATAGAATTATTAAATGAATGGGAAAATTTACAGCCACACATGTTAGCCGATCCAATTAATAACAACAACAACGAAATTGATTTAGTGATGGGCGTCGGTTATTTTCTAAAAATATTGTCCACTGGTCAGCAGGAAGGTCCAAACAAGCTAATAGCCCAAAACACGCAATTCGGATGGATAATCGGTGGAGGTGGTACTCCTATGCCAATACAACAATCGTTCAATGTTAATCTTGATTTTAACATTGACAAAACTCTTCAAAAATTCTGGCAGCTTGACGAATTGCCCGAGCATAGCCACATGAATCAGCCAGAGCAACAATGTGAAGAATTGTTTCAGACAACAACATACCGTGATGACCAAGGCAGATTCGTAGTAAAACTACCATTTCTTCCGAATGCACCAACACTTGGAGATTCACTAGCTCAAGCAACCTCAAGATATTCCGGCTTGGAAAGAAGACTACATGCTAATCATAACCTAAAAGAGGAATATATTAAATTTATGGATGAATACGTACGTTTAGGCCATATGGAAGAGCTAACAGCAAAAGAATTAGCAATCCCATCAACACATCACTTTTATTTGCCGCATCACCCTATAGTGAAAGAGTCGAGTATCTCAACCAAAGTTCGCGTGGTATTTGACGGTTCCGCATCATCAAGATCGTCGACATCTCTGAATAAAATACTGATGGTTGGTCCTACTGTGCAGCCAGATTTAATATCGACAATATTGCGTTTTCGCTCACACAAAGTTGCCTTCACGTCAGACATACAAAAAATGTACCGTCAGGTAAAAGTTCATCCAGATCATGTCAACTATCAGCGAATACTCTGGAGAAAGTCCACTAGCGATCCTTTGAAGCATTACAAGCTAACGACAGTTACTTACGGAACTGCCCCAGCTTCATTCCTCGCCACTCGATCACTACTGCAGTTGGCTAAAGAGGTTGAAGCTACTCAGCCAAATACAGCATCAATAATCGCTAACGATTTCTACGTTGACGATGTGCTAAGTGGTGCCGAGTCAACACAAGATGCACTTACATCAATTCAAAACTTACAAACGGTGCTAAAATCTGCTGGATTCGAGCTACATAAATGGGCATCTAATACTAAGGAACTTCTAAGCAAAATAGAAGCGAAGCATCCTGTTGTTTTCACGGAGATGATGAAGAGCAATAGCCAAAAGGTATTAGGCTTACATTGGAATTGCGAGAAGGACCATTTCATGTTCAAAGTCAACATGACCCACAATGACCTACGATTAACCAAACGCCAATTCCTATCAGATGCATCTCGTTTGTTCGATCCGCTCGGATGGCTGTCCCCCATGACAATAACAATAAAAATATTATTTCAACAATTATGGCTACTCTCGATAGGATGGGACGATGATCTGCCCGCTGAAATTGTAGACACATGGGCTAATATCAAACGAGAAATACCACAAGTCGAGCAAATTGAAATACTACGCTACATCAAATTATGTAATCGGAATACTGAGGTACATGGATTTTGCGACGCAAGCAAAAACGCGTATGCTGCTGCAATTTATTTACGGACAAACGACCCGTCCGGCGAAGTTCGAATATATCTAATGGCGGCTAAAACAAAAGTGGCTCCAATTCGGCGTATAACAATTCCGAGATTAGAACTATTGGCAGCTCATTTATTGGCTAAGTTAATAAAATCAGTCATGACGACCCTAGAAATAACAAACGTTCCGTCATATTCATGGACAGATTCGGAGATAGTGCTCCACTGGCTCGCAAAACATCCCTCATCATGGCCTACATTTATTGCAAATAGGACATCACAAATTCACGAATGGCTACCACAAACTAGATGGCATCACGTGAACACAAAGTCGAACCCATGCGATTGCGCCTCACGGGGTCTTACGTCTACGCAATTGTTACATCACTCAATTTGGTGGAAAGGACCAGAGTGGCTTTATCACGAAAAAACGGCGTGGCCAAAGCAAAACATAAAATCCCTAGCAGACAATCCAGAATCATTGCGTAATCTAACAATTCATGCTCATCAAGCAAAGGTGGAAATCGATCTTTTTACAACGCTCTTTGAAAAAATATCTAAATATAGGACAATTAAACATATCCTTGGATTCTGTGTTCGATTCATTCGTACAGCACGAACACATCGCATCAGAACCAGATCACGAGCTTCGAGCGTTGCAACTGCAAATCACATCCAACCACTCACTTACGAAGAATTAAAAGCAGCGGAACAATATATGTTGAGGTGGGCGCAAATGTCAGAGTTCAAACAGGAAATTAACGTGTTAAAATCAGGCAAGTTAATCGCGAACAGCAGCATATTATCACTATCGCCATTCCTCGACAAACATTTGGTGCTTCGGGTGGGTGGACGTCTCAAAAACGCTAGTTGTTCAGCCAATTCAAAACACCAGATTATACTACCGAAATCTCATAGACTATGCCAATCTTTATTGACGGCCATGCACAAACAATATCTAAATCCCACTGCATCTACACTCTTTCATCTTTCGCGTCAAAAATATTGGATTATAGGTGGAAAGGTATTAGTCAAAAGGATAACGAATTCTTGCAAAGTGTGTTTTAAAATGAAATCACAACCAAAACCACAATTAATGGGTGACCTACCGTCTTCACGAATTGTTCCAGCTCGCTGCTTTTCAAAGGTAGGCGTGGACTATGCTGGTCCATTCCAAGTGAGCATCAAACCAAGCAGAGGAAAACCACCAATCAAGGTATATGTAGCAGTATTTATTTGTATGGTCACTAAAGCGATGCATTTAGAACCAGTTATGGACTTATCAACAGCGGCATTCATTGCTGCATTGCGAAGGTTTGTTAGTCGCCGTAATGCGCCAAGTGACATTTATTCAGACAATGGGACAAATTTTAAGGGAGCACGAAATAAACTAACGGAACTAGAGCAAGTGCTACAAAATACAGCGCGCAATAATCAAATTTCAGGATATCTCGCCGAGCAAGGAACTCAATGGCATTTTATTCCACCAGCTAGTCCATCTATGGGAGGTCTTTGGGAGGCAGGGGTAAAGAGTATGAAACACCACCTGATAAGAGTCACTGAAAACTCAACGTTAAGCCTTGAGGAATTCTCAACCCTATTATGCGAAATTGAAGCAATCCTAAATTCGCGCCCGCTGACTCCAATATCCATCGATCCAAACGACGAAATGCCACTAACTCCGGCCCACTTCTTGCTTATGGGTCCATTGCAAACGATAGCTGATGAAAATCTACTAGATACAGCGGACAATCGGTTAAACCGATGGCAAAATATCCAAAAGCGAATTCAAGGATATTGGCGACGATTCTCAAGAGAATACCTTCACACGCTTCAGCAAAGGAAAAAATGGCAGCAGCAACAAACAAACGTTGCAATCGGAGATCTTGTATACATCACAGATGAAGCTACTGCACCGCTACAATGGCCATTAGGTAGAATCATAAAAGTACACCCTGGAAAAGACGGAATCTTTTTTAAAACATCCCGATCGTAACCTGACGTAAAACTAAATTGTTTGGTGGAATGGACGATAGGATCATTTGAAGAATAAACTTCAAATATTCCAAGGGTTAAATTCTTATTGATCAGCTTATACTTTCGACACATCTGATTCACATTTTTATGGCCACAATAAGTTCTTATTGTCAGACGAGTCTTTAAAATATCATATCCCTTTATTTTAATCAGACATCCTGTTTCTTTAGTTAATTGCTTGCATATTACAGATTTATACAAATAAGAATCTAAAGTCCGCTCTTCGTTTAAAAAAATTTGTTTCCAGATATTATCAGAAATATTTAAGGTATAATTGCATAGGTTATAAACCAATCTTCTTTCATTATATTCAGTTTGCTTAGAATCTTTAAAATGGTCACAAATATTGGTTGTTAGTTTACCATTTGTGTTAAAATTCGAGGAGTGCTGAATAACTGCCAAATTATTCGTTTCACCGGACAAAATTTCTATTCTTTCCTCAGTCAAATTTTCTACTAATACTAATGGATTCGATTCAAATTCATCTAGTATATTTTGATTAGTTAATGGCGAAAGATCGGTAAAATTATTTTCCACAAGATTTACATGATTGTCTTGGATTTCTGTATTAAGTGTTGTACACATTACATTACAATTAAATTCTATCACGGGTGATAGATCTTCATTTTGGTTGCAAGTGGTATCGCTTCTTAAATAATTGCGCCATATATTATACAAACGAGTACGATTCAAAAAACTATTATTTATACAAAGGTATTGGCATATTTGAGTCATATCATGACAGTTTATAGTAGTGAACTTAACACTTGCAAACAACAATTTTTCAATCGCATATTTCACAGCGTCTACGGTAATTGCGCTTCTTATCTTTTTATAATTAGATCTGATTTTTTTTTTCAATTTTTCCATTTTAAAGTAGAATTATCCTTAAGAAAGCCGAGGTCAAATATTTTTTAATGTTTCAAACAATATCAAAATGTTAGCGTTAATTAGAATGTCCTAAAAGAAAGCCGAGGTCAAAAATACAATATTCAACAGTAAAAATTAAAATCAGGTCACAAAAACAGAATGTCCGGGAGAAAGGCGAGGTCGATTTAGTTTTTAAAAAAACTTTTTTAGTATATGAAATAATCAAAAAAACACGAGGAAATCACAAAAACAAAACGAAACGAAAACGGCAAAATCTGAATTGGTATTAAAATAGAAATGAGAAAAAAATTCCTTTTATACTCGTGCCGAAAATTTTTATTTTTAGGTTTAACAAATCGTTTTTTGTCGTTTTATCGGTCATGAGCATTTTTAATAATCGCTCAACCAAAACTACAGAATGAAAAATTGTTTCGGAAAAACCCTTATCCTCATCGTATGGTAATGCCTTTACGGGTGTTTTTTCTCAAAGGGCTGGTCATTCACATGCCATTTACCGCTATATATGCAAACTTCTGTGAACAGAGATACATTGGATAACATTATGAGCATTTTTAATAATCGTTCAACCAAAACTATAGAATGAAAAATTGTTTCGGAAAAACCCTTATCCTCATCGTATGGTAATGCCTTTACGGATGTTTTTTCTCAAAGGGCTGGTCATTTACTAGCTATTTACCGCTATATCTACAAACCTCTGTGAACAGAGATACATTGGTTAACATTATGAGCATTTTTAACAATCGCTCAACCAAAGCTATTGAATGAAACATTGTTTCGGAAAAACCCTTATCCTCATCGTATGGTAATGCCATTACGGATGTTTTTTCTCAAAGGGCTGGTCATTCACATGCCATTTACCGCTATATATGCAAACCTCTGTGAACAGAGATACATAGATTAACATATGAGCATTTTTAATAATCGCTCAACCAAAACTATTGAATGAAAAATGGTTATGGAATGTCCCTTATCACCATCATATGGTAATGGCGGTCTTGTTGCTTATATTTGTAGGCCCATCTAAGCAAATGCCCTTATTCCGATATCTTTCGACCTTCGTGATTAAACACATGGTATATGGTATATTGTGGTAGTAAATCGTATAAATTTCTTTAAAAAAATGTATTTTGTTTTCCAGTGGGTTTCTGTGATATAAGTATAACATGTTATGTATAATTTATAAATGAAAAACACTACTAACAATGAAAAAAATATTTGTTTTCAGATATAAATTTAATATTTTTGGGGGTTGAATTGTTATTTTGAGTTGTTTTTTATTATTTTCGTGCTGAAATTCTTTTATTTGTATCAGATTTAAAAATATGAACCCCTGAAAAAAAAATGACTAAAAATCTTGTTTCAGGTAAATATTTTTTTTCGGGATGGAGTGTAATTTTCTTTTATTTTTATAATTTTTCGTGCTGAAAGGCTTTTTATATTGAATTTAGCCAAGACACATCAAATTTTTTTTCGGGATGAAAAGGCCTTTTTTCGGGCTAACTTCACATACGTTCAATGGTGTGATATACATACAAAAAGGGAATAAAACCTTATTTCGAGGCAAAGTTGCTTCACCTGCTGCTTTGAGAAAAAGTAAATCGAATGTACATGTACGTACTCGTACAGTGATCATTTTAATATCCATTTTAATATTTTTTGAACAGCACTAGCTGTAAACATGAAACAAAAACC
The DNA here is from genome assembly GCA_958295665.1 of Tipula vernalis. NCBI lineage: Eukaryota > Metazoa > Arthropoda > Insecta > Diptera > Tipulidae > Tipula > Tipula vernalis. The sequence continues at coordinate 230,961,485 of OY282560.1, forward strand.
AAATTCAAGACCATTTAAAACAATCTAAGAAAATATTACCATAGTTTACAATGTCTAATCATGTGGCTGAGTTTTCTTTACTAATCTCACAACATGACATAACAAAATTTTAAAATGGAGTACACCCAGCGCCATAAAAATGTTCGAATTGATTTATTTTCACTTTGTCTCTTTTATTTATTCTATTATATCTAGTTGCCATTGGTTGTTTTTGTTTTTGTTAACTCATTTCTCATTTATTTTGTATTTGTTTTTTTTGCAAAAATTGTGTGACTTTTATTTATGAAGAAAATAATATCTTTTCAAAGAAGTTTCTTTAAATTTCAAATCGGGTGTTCTTCTTGAACCACACTACCTCTACCTGGAAGCATGAAACAAAAACCAAATTCTAGGCCATTCAAAACAATCTTAGAAAAATGTGGGATGTCATGGAAAATTTAAATGTACATATTTGGTTTTATTGTTGAGTTTACATTTTGCTACGACAGTGTGATCCTTTTTCTCATTTTTTTTTTTTTTGAATGACCTTGAATTTGGTTTTTGTTTCATGTTTCTAGCTAATACGGTTCAAAAGATATTCGCATTAAAAATTTTTTTTTTTTGTGTTGCCCGTTTTCTATGCGGGTCAGTGTAATAGTTTTCCTTAATTAAAGCAATCAACTATTTTGGAATAAAGTGTTTTCCATAAAATAGATAAAAAAATTTAAAAATTTCGATAACGTTGAGTATCTTATTCTAAAATTCGATATATGTATGTGCATAATCTGAAAAAAAGTGTTTCAAAAATATCCGGGCAAGTAGTTATTATCACGTTCGTAAAATGTAACGGATCAATATTCGTATACTCGAGTCTAGTTCAGCTTGTAGTACATTAATGTTGGTTTGATGACAAATGTCAGTGCTATGGCAGCTATTAAGCCGGTTTAAAACGAAATATGTTATTTAGGCAATTAATTGGCTCAGGTCTAACTGAGTGTGCCTTTGAACTGAATTGACGTTGTTTTTTTTTTTTTTTCGCGTATTTGTCAATTTTGAAAAATTTATTATAAATAAATATAAAAATAAAAATATTAATAACATTATTTGTATATATATGCAGGATCTATAATATTAATTTTAAGTGTTATATGTAAATAATAATTGTGTGTGTTTCAAATTTTTAACTTGTAGTGGTTATTACAAATTTGTAGCAATGGCTCTGTGCTGTGTATGTAATGTTAAAGTGTCTGAACACTTTTTTACTTGTGCAGGTGAATGCAATAAACTGATTCATTTTGAATGTGCAGGGATTAAAAAACCTGTGTTTGATGCCATTTCGGTAATTCCGAATTTTTCTTGGCGATGTGGTATGTGCATTGACGTTTATAAAATTCTCAAGGAAAAGAATGATCAGATGAGTAATTCTATTGACGCTATATCAGCGTCCTTGTCCTTGATAAATAAAACATCTGCTGCCATTAATAATAACGTGGAAAGTTTACTAAAACCAATCCCACCACAACAGTCGTCGTCTGCTAAATTAAAAAAAAATCAACACAAACTAATTTGGAATTGGCTTCGCCAATACGTACAAGATCTAAGACAAATGTTAATAATACCATAACAACGGCTACAACTGCGGTTACATCTTTAACTAATGACGGCGATCATATTCCAGTAGTTTCCAGTCCTACTAATTTCGGTGCTTGTACGACTTTCGCTGAAGTGGTGAAAATTCCTGCCGTTGTGCCTGTTGCAGCATCGAATGCACTTGCTTCTCACAGTGGTGCTCCGGATCAACCAAGCAAATACTCAATTGCATCTGTCTTGCCTGTTGCTGCTATGTTGAGTGCTGTGAGTACGTCTGCAAATGCGGACAATATTGATATATCGTGCGGTCCAACTGGTAATATAAAATCGTTGCCATCATCACGAACTATCCAAAAGAACATACGAAATTTTAATATTCGTGGCACTAATACCTCACCAGATATTTATATTAAAACCATTGCGCCGAAATGTTGGCTTCATTTATCAAGATTCGATACTCTTACAACTGAGGATGATATTGTGGCTCTGGCTAGCAAATGCTTAGGTCCGAGTGTTTACAAGGCAGTTAAACTAATTCCTAAGGATAAAGATATCCACGAGTTAGAATATGTATGCTTTAAATTGGGGATCAACGTGGAGCTTCATGATAAGGCTCTAAATTCGGATGCATGGCCAACCGGTGTATTTATTAGGCCCTTCCATAAGCAAAATTTTCGGACAGGAGCCTCATATGTGAAATTCCGGATACCAGCTGCAGTAGTCAACTCTGCCGAAATTTAAATAACGCAGGGTCAAAGGTGATGCGTCGGCCCAAAAGTTCTGGACAAATTACTTTTACTTCGATGTACTATCACAACGCCTGTAGTATTCGGGGGAAAGGTAAATTATTCTTGCTTGGCGTTCTTGATAACGATTACGAGGTGATTATCATATCTGAAACATGGCTTACTAAAGGGTTTAATTCAGAGGAATATTTCCCACCCAACTACGTCGTCCACAGAAAAGATCGACATGATTTTTGTACCAGCCTTAAAGGTGGGGGTGTGTTGATTGCTGTTAAGAGTTCGATCCCAAACGAGCTCATTGCATGTCATCCAATTTATAATGTAATTGCTGTTCGGATTAATGTATCCGAGTCATCTATCCTCGTGGTGGCTGTATATGTTCCCTCTGGATCTACTATGGAATATTATATGGGAATTGTTAATTTCATCAGTTCTGCGGTCATGCCATTGGTTCGTATTAAGGAACAACTAATGATTATAGGGGACTTCAATCTTCCCGATATTACTTGGTTTGATGTTGATGGAGTTTTCACATCCTCTTCTTCTGGCCAAAAAGAATTAGCAGTTACTGATTATTTTGCTAGCTTAGCAATGATGCAGTTGAACCGGATAAGCAATAGTCGGGGCATATTTCTCGATTTGGTTTATTCAACTGATCTTATGTTTTCGGAGATTTCACCTTGTGAAGATTTTACTGGATGTTCGAGCGTTTACCACACTCCAATTACCATATATATATATTTTTAGAAAATTTCAACACTACGTGTACTTCTAGTAATTCTTTGCATTTCGATTTTAGGCGTGCGGACTACGATTCGTTAAACGAATTTCTTGTCGGTTCTAATTGGGACTTTCTCGAGCGAGATGAAAATTTGAACCATTCTATTTTATTGTTCAACGGGCTGCTCAAGACTGGTATTGAAAGGTATGTTCCATCAAATAAAAATGGACCTAGGTTTCGTGAGCCGTGGTACAACAAAGAACTACTACGTCTTGAAAAAAAACGGAATAAGTTCCATTCTTTGTATAAGTTACAGGGCGCTGAGTTTTATTCCAGATTCAACTTAGCTCGTAAAGAGTTCAAAACTTTAAATTGGTTCCTTTACAACAACTACATTTTGCAAATAGAAGAGGATCTGACTTCCAACCCAAAAAATTTCTGGAATTTCATAAATGGTAAAAAGAAGGTTGTTGGGTTTCCTACTCCAATGACCTTTCAGAACTCTTCCGCAAGTCAACCCTCTGATATCGCTAATCTATTTGCAAAATTTTTTGAGTCCGTCTATGTAGTATCTGGGGATTCTGGTACCAAGCTTATAAATAATCGCGATTGCTCTGATTTTAATTTTTTACAGTTTACTGAAGCAGAAGTTTATGATAGCTTATCTCAACTTGATAGTAATAAGGGGGCAGGACATGACGGTTTTCCACCTATCCTTATTAAGAATTGTGCAGAGAGTTTAGCCCATCCACTGACTCTAATCTTTAATAAGAGCCTACGTACTGGGATTTTTCCGGATCCCTGGAAACTGTCTTTCATTCGTCCGATTTTTAAATCTGGCAGAAGAAGTGATATCAGCAATTATCGCGGAATCGCTATTCTTGCTGCCATACCAAAACTTTTCGAATCAATGGTACAGAAATTCTTGTTTTTTCATGCAAAAATTTTTATTTCTCCTGCTCAACACGGATTTTACACGGGTAAGTCCACGGTTACTAACCTAGTCGGTTTTTGTCAACATTTATATAGTAGTTTAGAACATAGGCAACAAGTGGATGCTGTTTACACCGATTTTTCGAAGGCTTTCGATAAAATTGATCACTCGATCCTTATCGATAAGCTGGATAAACTAAATTGTCAGTTTATCCCCATCAGGTGGTTGCATTCGTACCTGTCTGATCGCTACCAATTTGTTAAGATAAATGATTTTAGTTCTCGCTTATTTCGAGTTACCTCTGGAGTTCCTCAAGGTAGCCACATTGGTCCACTTTTATTCTCATTATTTGTCAATGATGTTGTTGATTGTTTTAAATTCGCAAAATGTTTGCTTTACGCAGATGATATGAAGATATTTGCTCCTATTACTGGAGTTTCTGACTGTGTTAAATTACAAGGTGACTTGATTTTACGTATAAATAGGACGACCTGTTCATTGTTGTATCGAACTGGAAATACACGGTTGAACTATGTAAATTATCAGGAGCCCGTTGACATATTTGGCCAGAAAATATTATCCTTTGCCAACTTAATCAACGTCTCTATAACATTATGTGCAGCATAAACTTTCTCAACCATCAATTTTCGAAGACTATATTAATATTTTACAATTTCGAAATACTAATCCTTCTTGGAATGAAAGTTCATGTTTGTATTTATAATATAATCGTTTATCATCAGGAACTTCATGTATTCGAAAGGAATCAATTTTTGTAATGACTGATCTTTCATGGTTTCGGTTTTGATGTTATCAATTCGTTCATCAGTAATCTTAAGTGATTCGACTAAACACCTTGTTTTCAGACATTTTTACTTTAAAAACATTCGACTGATTAATAAAATTAAAATCCTCTAATACTTTCAACGATGCCCTGGATAACGTATCAGCAATCACGTTATTTTTACCATCGATAAACTTCACTTCAATGTTGTAGCGCTTTTTCAATAAAGTTATGAGTAGTTTATAATCGGTCCTTATCAGAGTTGTAACGAGAACTTCTCGATCATAGCGTAACTTTTTTCCGCGGCTGTTAATGCCCGAGAAGCATACGCAACGACTTGATCTTCTTGATGAAGCACAACAACACCTTATCCAGTGCTACTTGAGTCACATTCTATTGTGACCTGTTTTCCGAATTTAAAATATTTTAGAGATTTCGTATCGGCGACTAGCATTTTTACTAATATTTTTAGTTTGTGGAATTCGTGTTCTTCATCTTGTGTCCATTTCCATTCTGCCTTGTCGTTTGTTAACTTTCGAAGAATTGAGGTTTCCGTGCTCAGATTTTTTATGTATCTACCTAAATAATAAAATAAATAATAATAATAACTAATTTGATTTATCTTTAGGCGATGGCATATTTTTAAACCTTTTACTTCTGAATAACAAAGATTTAATTTCTTTTTGTTAAGTTTGCAATTATTCTCACGCAAACGTATTAGTAACTTCTCCAATTTTAGATTGTGATCTATTATTGCTTCGGCCATTGTATCACCTATTCCATAAATTAGTATGTCATCGGCTAGTATTTCAATACCTTTTAGGTCATGTATGATTTCACAAAAAAAAGCATGGTACGTTACACAAAATCTGCATTTTTTCGGTTTATTACACTCATTGTGTTTATGAGAGTTCACTCGTTTAATTGTCTACCATTATGAATTTAAATCGATCCTCAGTAACTCCGCTGACTTTAATTTCTTGAATTATCTTGTTCAGTGTTAAAATGTCCGGATCTTGTGAAAGAAAACGCTTTTTAAGATTCGTATCCCTAATGCCAAATGCTAAACGGTCCCGCAACAAGCAATCAACTGTCACCTTTTGGTTGTATTTACAAACATCGATGATTTTGCGCAAATGGACCAAGTACGTATCAAACGGTTCGTTATCCTTTTGACACCAGACAACTTTCAATAAGTTTTAGAACGTTTTCTGTTGTGTCTTTTTCCTCTTCAGTTAATGAGAAATGAGAATATTTGAATATCGCTTCATCCCCAATGAGTGTCAAAAGCAAATTGATTTTCTTTTTTTCTTCGGTGATGGGCCATTTGTCAATGCCAGCTGCAGTCGCATATTCAATTATTCAATCCAATTTCTTTTCAATAGCTGATAATTTTCGTCGATACTGACCCATGTTTCTTGTGGCTTCGGGAATGGTACGTTTGGCATTGGCGTACTGTGATCGTAAACCCCTTTTTTTATCGAAATCGTCACGTAATTAACTAACTGCATATTTTTATTAATGTTCGTGCAACTTGTGGTAAAACAGTTTAATAGCTGCTGTAAATTCTTCACCCATTTTCTTCTTCTTTTTTTTTTACTATGTAATGACACTTAACCTCACTTTCTTTATATTAATTTGTGTATTTTATCAAGGGTAATAATTTATTTTGATGAAAATTATTTATTTGTGTACAGTGGCGAGCAAAAATGGACGAATAAATAGGGAATTCTTATTTTTTTCAGTACTGCACTACTATAAAGGCAAATGAAGAAGAATTGCTTTATGCGTCTTAATATTTAAAATATATTTTAAAACTTAAATAAAAAGTATTAGCAATTAATTTAAATTAAAACTAGAATGACAAAAAAATCAATAGTGCACATTCTTCCAATTTTGCACGGATCCATTTTGGGGTATAATACAACAGTTAATTAGTATTTTTTCCATAATTCTTTATTCGCAATTACGCTTGGCACTCTTCTTGGCATACTTTCTAAAAAATACTCAATTATAGAGCACGGAATTTTTAAGTGTTCAGCGCTTATTCGGTCCCATAGCTCATTGATGGATTTTGGGGAGTTATTCTTAATCTCGCAAACGCCTTTCAAAAATTGCCCGCAATTTGTCTATCGGATTTAAATCCGGGCTTTGTGATGGCCATTTTAACATTGTAAATTTTTGTTCATTCAACCATTATTGCACGATTTTGGCAATGAGTTTGGGACCACCGTCTTGTTGAAAAATTCTTTCATCGATGAGGTCGGCACATTCATCAATAAAATTTGGCAAATTTTCTTTTAAAAAGGCTAAATACATTTCCTTGCTCATTATTATAGATATTTTTACTAAAGGACCAAAGTTCCACCAAGTAAAACAGCCCCAAGCCATGAAACTTCATCCACCATGTTTTACAGTTTCTTTGGCTTGGTGATTCTGTAATTTATTGCCAGTTCTGTGCTAATAGTATTTTTCCATCTGATTGGAAACGGTTTGTTTTGGTTTCAGCCGACCCATTAATTCGTTTCCAATCTTCTGCATTGCAAGTTTTATGCTCTTTTGCAAACTTTAAACGCGCTTTTACGTTTTTAACGGATAAAGCCGATTTTGTCTTTTTGACCCTGCTGACAAATCTAATTATTTTAAGTACTCATCGGACTGTCTATTCGCTTACCGTTTTGTTTATGCCTTTAGCTGCCTCTAACGGTGTTTTAACTCTTCTGGTAGTGACTTTCTCATTTAAATGGCGTTCCATCAGACGAGCGTCTCAGTTGAACAATAATTTACGCCGTCCTTTCTGACCCTGCGTTACCCAATACCATTTCTTTGACCAACTAATCGCACTGTCGTAGGTGTAATAGTAGACCAACAAGCAATTTTTCCTTAAGTTTGCCCCATGGGTTTTTTTTCCATAACTAAAACTTAATAAAAGACCGACTAGTTCTGTTCAACGATTGAATAATATCTTGAAATAGCCTGTAGCAAAATAATATTGCATAACTGTAAATTTGAAAATGAGCAAAATTGGAAAAATGTACAATGTTTCATATTTTGAATTATAAGTAAAATAAATAATCGTTAATTTTGTTATTCGAGGATTTTCTAGTGAAATATAAATTAAAATGCATAAAGTAGTACTTTTTTATTTGCCTTTATAAAACCATAGTACTGAAAAAATAAGAATTCGCTATTTATTCGTCAATTATTGCTCGCCAGTGTAGGTATAACTATTTATCTGACACCGTGTTATGGTTTTATATTTATTATTAATAAAACACACTCACTGTGTTCCATTGGGAACAATTTGCTACTGCCAAGTACTTGTGAGTATATGTTCAATGGAATGCACATTTTTGTGACAGTAGTAAAACATAACCTCAATTTAAATAAAACTGTTAGATTTTGATAAAAAACACGTTGTTCTATTAATAATAATTAATAATAATAAGTAAAGAAACATTAAACAACAAAATAATTAAAATATTTTTACGATTTAATAATTGCGCATCGTATTACAAACATAAATAAAAACTTTTTGTTTTTAACCCTAATCGAACATACACATATTTTTGTTATGTCAGTAAATTCAAATTCTAATCAAATAATTTACTAAATTTATACAAAGAATGCCAAGTACGTTGTAAGGAAATGTTTCAAAATAAAATACATACAAGTTTATACCTAAATTAACATTATTTTGAAAATCGATCCATTTATCAAACGAGCCAAGGCACAGCTTGGTTGGATTAGGGTTAAAAAATGACGTTTCACACAACCAAAATTGATATAGAGCAATCTATTAGAATTTTTTAAACTAAAATCCCTCTGTTGTTAAATCTACACCATCACTTGAGCATGAGTAGTTGCGAGTAGATACAAATACTTGTGAGTAGTTTGCTAACGCCAATAAAACACGCTTACTATTTAACTTAAATAATATAATTACAGCCCATGCTTTTTTATTACTTCATACCAAACCCTCTACATTACAATTGTATTCCATTATCCACACAGATGGATACCCAATTATATACATAGATTCTATCATTGAGCAATAATGTATAGACATAAAATATAGATAGATCTCTTTGCCTTTAGCTGCCTTTAGGAATTTTAGAAAATAAATTGCAAACATCAAATGAAATCAACTTTGCGTTAGATGATATTGTTTGATTTTGTTTTTTATTTATTAGAACATATGAATTTATGATCGTGTGTCTCGGTTAAAACTCTGTGACAGTTAAAAAGAGCGATAACTTTTTTTGACTTTTTTTGATCTATGTATGCGTTGCCGTTTCATCGTTCCTGCGTTCGGTTAATAAATATTATAATTACAATTAAAAAATAGCTAAAGGTTGCAAATTAAACTCAAATGTACAGTCGTATTTTATTTGTTAAGGAATTGGATTTGGAGTTGGAATTCAATTTTTATCAAATACAAAAACCATCCAATTCGACACCATTTTTGGAATTCGATTAGTTTCCAAAGGTTAGTAGCATTTTGGAATTTTTTATTTTGAAATACAATTTTTCGCGAATAAAATGTCGCCATTTGTTTTTTTTACATTTAGCATATACGTCAAAAAATACTCAAAATAATAATAAATTAACAACCAACGTGAAGTAGGCAAACTAAATGAAGAATTCGATTTTGAATTCCACCAATTTAGAAGGCATTCGACGATTTCCTACTTAGGAATTAGAGAATGAAAATAATTTTTTTATTTTTTCGCTCCCTATGGATAAATAGTTTTTAATTATTTTTTATCTGTCCCTCCAAATGAATAGGTTTAAATGATTCTTGTTTTTTCACTCTGCTTTTTCATGAGTTCTCATAAATATAATACCTTGACTTTCATTAGAGGGTTTCTATTCGGCTTTTTCGATTATTCTTTGTCTACTGCAATCTCAGCTTGCTTGACTAAATCAACATTATATTTCAACTTCTATTCATCATTCTTATCTTCGTCAAACAAACTTTTATTTATTGTACTTTATCGATATGACGTGAAGGAATAGTACCAGAGCACCCTGTATTTTATAGAGCCATAATCAAAAAATCTGAGTTTTAATAAGGGAATTAGAAACAAGGAAAAAATGAAACTTTTCATAGTAAAACACACAAAACATATGGGAAATCATTTTTTTTCCTAAGACAATTTTTTAAATGAAAACGTTATAAATTCTTAATTATGATTTCTGAAATACTTTCAAAAATGTTTGAATTTCAACATATACATAGTACGAGTATATGAATATCGTTTAAGTAAATCGTTTTCATTTTCTTGTAATAATTGATTTATTTAAACCAAAATAAAAAAAAAAATTCATAACAACAGCATTCTGGTCAAATTGAAATAAAAGCTTGCTACGATTCGTTTGGTCATTAAGACAATATAGGTCCTACATTACATAGATGGCAGTGATGGCCGTAAAAATTTGGAAAAATCATACCAAAAATTACCACTTGGGGAAATTTCAAGTTCAAAAATTGTAGGAAAAGCAAAACAAATTCACAAAATATAGGAACGTGTGATAATTTTGCGATTAAATAATTTTTTTTCGTATTTTTCTGTAACCATTTTAGACATCTTACGTACACTAGCAAAACTAAAGATAAATTTATCAAGTATTATTTTAATTTGGCAGAGCCAACTTTGATGTATTTTTCAAAATGAAAGTTCGAAAAAATATATTTTAGAAATAATTTAATTTTAATATTTCTGCAATTAATATTTACTTAATACCAATATGGCATGTATGAGTAAGTAAAAGAATTAAATCCGCGAGTAGTAAAAGAATTAAATCCGCGAGAAATTAATTCGTTTTTCTGCGCGAAGTTACTTCATTTTTAATAATTAATTAAAACAAATGTTTGTTTTATTACATTTTCAATTTTATTTGCATCATAATAGTGAAATGATTTAAGTTCGGTTTTCATACGGTCGATTTCGATTAACCCTACAGTGCGCGATTTCTTAATTAAAAACTAAAAACATGGATTTTTGCTGGAAAGTAAAAAAAATAAAGGAAAAAAAATTTTAAAAAAATTTCTTTTTGTCTTTCATTCAATATAATTCAAAAGAAAATTCGATGCATATATGAATCAGTGCGCCGTTTTTCAGGATCATTTTCAGTTCCAGAATAAATTTCAAACTTATAGCAAAAGCCTGAAACTCTTGAAAGGACAAACAATTTGTAGTCCCATTTGTGCGGCTTCAGTGGCAAATATTGTTTTAGGTGATGTCTAGCTTTGGTAGCGCATATTTGCTCGTCTATTGATAACATCTCCTCCATAGGAATCTCTAGAAACTTAGCCGAAAGTACATCTATCACAGGCCTTAACTTGTGGAGTTTGTCGTTCGTGGTTATAAAATTATTGTTGAAGTGTAGATATGAACGTATTTTTTCAAAAAAATTTTGGCTAATGGAATTTTGAATAATGTCCATCCCAACAATCTGGTTCCAATACATTCTCATATTTGGAAGGCTGGAAAAAGGCATCTAAAATTAAAAAAAGAGAACACTTAGAAAAACAAAAAACAAACGTTGACACACAACACAGAAAACCCGTGGTGATTCATACATGAATCTTACTTTTTATACACAAAATGAGCGGTGATTCAAATATGAACCGCATACGTTTTACAGTATTACAAAGACACTTTACATACAATTCAGGAACAAACTACACAAATAGGCACTTAATAACACTAACAATAATATTAAAAAATTTTTACACATACCTTGGTACCGGAAAATTAATTATTATAAAATAAAATCGCACGAAATTACTTATAATGTTAACACCAAGACTATAGTCACACAACAATGCTATTACACTACTCAAAATGAATTCGAGAGAAAGAAAAAAGCAAATGCGATTAAGGGGAATACCCTGAATCAGTACTCAATTTTGTACAAAACGGCTGTTTTAAAAAGTTAAACGCTGAAAACAGCAACGATTTAAATATGAATCATTGCGCACTGTAGGGTCAAGTAATCATCTTCAGTTATTGAACTTTACTGAGACAATAATTTAATTTCCATCTTTACTTTAAGCTGAACAATCTTGTGAAGATGTCAATTTATTAACTCGAGTACCTAGTGAAGGACTTGTTCAGATTTCCGAGCTTTTTACGTTGGGCAAACTGGAGATCATTTGTTCAAACGTTTAAATAACAGACAAGAAATATTAGTAATATATACCCAGAATCGCGGTTTTCTCTTCAGATTAATTCAAAGGAACACCAATATAATTACAACATGAAAATTCTATAAAAAATGACGAAAAGTCATGTTATGGGCCGTATTGGAGAAAAACAAGATTTATAAACAAAAACAAAATGGGCACTTATTAAATAATAAAATTAATATTAACACAAACAAATTATACGACCTAATAATAAATAATAATTAATCTCATCATAACATTAATTCCCAAGCTGAACATGGGTGAAGCAGTTTTTATGATATCAGGTTTAACGAGATTGAATACAGCATATTTATACCACCAAAAAGCGAAATGTTTTCGGGCGGTTTTTTTTGTTTTCTTGAACAATTTGTTTAGGATAAAATTACATTAATACATGTTTTATAACACTGGCGTTAGTTGGTTGCATTTGCCCTTGAGATGTCACATTCGATGGGAATGAAAGCAACTTTATACATTTCAATTTAGCCCCGGTAACTTTTGGATGAGCTGGGCAGTTATCAACAAATAATATACCACTGTTTCTGTGACAAATCTATTGTCCAATTTGTTACTGGAAGACTTTGGAATTTCTTTAAACACCGAGGTCGTTTTGATTTTCCATTAACTAGTACCAACCAATTAATCTATTATAAATTAATTCTGTCTTTGCTACGAGTCTATAAATATTTGTAATATAAACCGGATTAGTCGATGTCGTGTACATATATCATCAGGTTCATAAACATTCAAGATATTTGGCAATTGTTAACCCCGTCGGTCGGTCTGTTCAACGTTTATGTCTGGACTTTCTCCAGATATTTTTTTAAAATTTATATTAAGCTTGCATTTAAAATGAAATTGAAATTTTCAATAACAAAGAATCTTGCAATAATTTTGGCCTTGAATGATTGTGATAAATTTGTATTTGCTACACGGGCTTGTTAGTAAGAAAATTAGATCACGTTCAAGTTGAAAAGTGCATCCTCATAACAGCGAATGACGAAAATATTTTCTTTGATGTAAAATGCTAAGGCGACTGCATCAATCACAAAATGAATTCAGTTTTTATATGTCAAAAAATATCATAGTATTTAACTGTGACAATTTGGGTGTGCGATTTTTTCAAATAAATGGCAAAATAAAATACTAAAAAATATTTATCACAGGTTTCGGACATAGTCTAAGTTAAAATTCGGAAATATCACATGAAAATTTATAATAGCAAAAAAAAATCCCAGCGTCGCTGAAGAATGCAATATTCCTAGTGATCGGGGCCAAATTTTTTTTTTTTTTTTTTTTATTTAAAATAAATTTTATTTATTTATTTATTTTATGTAATTACAATCTAGCTAGTCTGCTGGACTAATGAGCAATTTGTTTCTGACTTAATTTACTAACTTAAATTAATCTATGGATTCTTCCCATTGGCGTTCCATCGTGTTTGGTAAATTGAAGTACACCACATCTTTGTAGTGAATGTGTTTAGGCTGACAATCACACCAGCTCAAAAGGTTTGGTTCTTTTAAGTTTGCGTACTAAATTCGTGTTGCTTAGGAGCTGAGTTGCCTCAATGTTCACATGTTGGCGGAGCCTTTCTTCATGTCTCCGCACCTTTTCCTGGATTTAATTTAATATGAGGTTCATTTTAAGGTCGCTATGGAGGTCATTGTTCGTGACATCAACGATGTTCCTTAATACCAAATTTTGAAATCTTTGGATAATATTTACGTTGCTCTGTTTGGTACAACCCCAAAGCTGTATTCGCATGCGGATTTATGGTAATCGGAATATGTTCGAATCGTCTGTTTGTAAAGTTTATGTGAACTGATTTAGTTTTATTTAGTTTTATTCTCCATCTTTTTGACCATTTATATATTTGAGTTATAGCTGATTGTAACTTCTGTGTTGATTCTACGTTGCGTTTGCCCAACAGCTAAGGTCGCCGTGTCATCTGTAAAAGTCGCCAATATGCTATTTTCTAATGTAGGAAGATCATAAATGTATCACTTCCTACATTAGAAAATAACATAAAACCGTTATTTAACATAAATATTTTCTCCTCAAATGCTTTCTCAATTACATATATTGGTTATTCTGTGTACTTGATCAATTGTTGAGTGTTGCTTGCGAAAACCGAACTGATGATTTGGGATCAAGTTTTACTCTCGATCATCGGATTTAATCTTTTTACCTGAAACTTATCAAAGAGTTTGGACATGACTGGCAATATCGAAATTGGCCTATAAGACGAGGTTATGTGTGGTGGTTTCCCAGTTGGCAGTTCTTTTAAGATTTCTGCAGTAATAAGATCTCGTACCCTTTTCTCTTGCACATCTTGTTCAGTTATTATCTCGGGGTACAACGTTTGGTCTTCATGTGGCTGGAATATTTTTTCGAGGTATTCAGCATATCTTCGGGCCTTGTCCTCACTATTCCTAGCCCATAATAACTTTCAGGAGTTCTTTACCCGTTTTTTGCATTAAAGTCCCCTCCAAGTACAAATCGTTTTCCTAATTTACTAAGGAACCCGAGATAATCTTTTTCTTTCATCGAGTGCTTCGGTGGGCAGTAAATACTAGCAATACAAATAGAACTACTTTTGTTTTTGACAATAATAGTAGTTGCTTGTATTTCTTCCGTTTCATAGTTTAACCCTTCATAGTGATGAATACTATTTCTAACTATAACACCACTACCTCCTTTAGCAGTGTTTCCAGGGTGAATAGTGTGATATATTTGATAATTTTTAAATTTAATGATTGATTGTCTAGTGAAGTATGGTTCCGTGATGAGACATACATCGATTTTTTCTGTGTCCAGGACCACTTGTAGTTCTTGTTGATGTTGCATCAGTCCATTGGCATTTCAACATAAGTTCTAAGATCATTGGCCATTTTTCTGTTTAGGGATTACTCCCTTAGTGCTGTGCTCTAGTTTCTAGTCTGCTTAAAATTAATTTAAATGTTTGACTTATATCGTCATTTTGAGCAGTTTTTCCTGGATTTCCGTTGCTCATCATTACTTGAGCATAAGTCATTTTACCCAATTGTCCTTGAGTAGTTCCAACACTATACGATATACTTCGGGTTGGTTCATCTTAACCGCTTGCTTCCTGAATAAACTTGGATTTTTAGCAATCACATTCTTATTTTTGATGTTTTGCAGTTCAATAGCAACGCTGCATCCTCTGCGTAGTTAGCCGGATGGTTTTCTCCACAGTGAACGCATTTAGGTTGAACATTTTGGGCTTTTACACAATCTTTGGTATGATTTTTATCTAAACATTTGATACACCTGGATTCCCTATTGAAATATTTTTGTATATTTTTGTACATTGTTTACATTATGGTACAAGCTTAGATTTTCTTAGAGGCTGAATAACCACTTTACACCCCAAGATGTACTTAATTTGATAATTTTTTCGATATCATCATCAGTATCGAAGGTCAACATAAACATGTTGAGTGGTACTTTGCCTCTCCGTTTTAGCTTAATTGATGCTTCTGTTGCCTTAAATACTTTTGCTTTCAGGTCATCAATTATTTTTTCTGGTTTACATGTAGAGTGTAGGTTTTTAGCCATGACCCTAATGGTCTGGTTTATTTGTCTCTCTTCGTTTAACATTTTTATCATTTTTCTGTAAGTTTCACCATCTTCCAAGTTTATTTTGATGGAGTTTCCATTCATCACCTTTGCATTAAACTTATCAGTAGTAGTTATTGTTTTTATTTTCTCATAGAGTAAATCGTAGCCTTTGACTTCACCACTTCCTATTGGTGGTGGCGGAGGTATTTTTTTTTGGTTGTTTCTGGCTAATATTTGGAACATCATCCTTTAATTTAGGTGGGGAGGGCGTATTATTTCGTTTCCTTTTTTTTCTCCCACCTTTAACTCTTCCACTCAGTTTCTCGAGCTAGTTCTTCTTCATCCGTATGGTACTCCTGTGAAGTTGTATTTTGGTTAGAAGTAGAGCCGATGTCCCCGTTTGGCTTAAGAATTTTAACTTCATTTTCAAGCGTCTTCATACGCTCCTGCATCCATGTAATTATATCATTCAGTTGTTTGTTTATATTGTTAGCTTCAACTAATGCATTATTAGCTTCACACAATTCATTGTCTAGCTTTTCTTCGTTTGTAGAACGAGTGTTGTGGCTGCTGGCCCCAATGGAGGAACTATCGCTTCTTATGGAAGAATACGATACTTTCTTACTTCTCTGGAAGGGATGTGAATTATCCTTTTCTGTTTCACTCAATTGATCTAATTTATTCACCAAGATGTCTTGGGATTATTTAAAATAACTGTAGTGCAGCAATGGCTGGTCTCCCCCAGAATTCATGAGACCTACCTACGAAGAGGGTGCATTTACCTGAACAACAGGTGTACCACCTGAGGTATTAGTTTTCATATTTGTTCCGCTCATTGCTCATTTATAGTGTACTGCAATCGCCTCTAGTATTTAGACGATGCATCACATCATTGCCCGGGTGTTCCCACGTGGAGGTATACTAGACACATTTGGTGGTTTCTACATAGTTGCAGCGTTGGAATATAGTCCATGCGAAGATGCACCCAACACCCGTTCGGGCCAAAATGAAAAAAAAAACGATTTTTATGTCAAAAGATCTAGCATAAAAAGCACTCATTTATCACAAAACAATCCAAGATTTGTTATGGATTTAGGTGTCAAAATTTCTTGAATTTGACTGTCAAATGAAAATATAGTGAAATCCTGATATAACAAACACCCAAGGGCAAACAAATAAGTTTTTGTATAAACAGATGTTTGATATAAATAAAGATGACATCGTTTATAACAAACGCAATTTGTTAAATTCGAAATATTTTTATAAAATCAATTTTTATAGTAAACTCGGTTATAACCGAAATTTGTTATATATGAAGCAATTTCAAAAAATTTTGTAATAACCGAATGTTTCTATTTACAACAGGGTTTGGCAACAATTTGACAGCTGAGAGTTTAGGGTTAGTAAAAATAAAGCGTTGATTGGATTGTTGAAGATCAACAAGATTTTATATAATAAAACACAATACATATTTTGGTTTTGTTACTTTCTTTAACGTGATATTTATTTTATTTGAAAATGAAACTACGATCGTTTCGGATGTTACTCCTTTATCAAATTTCTAACAAACACTAACTAAAATTATGCTAAAAACTGCTTTTATTCCCTATTTCTTGTGCCTATGTGCCTTTTGAATCTTCCTTCCCACTTATTTTGTTTTTTTCTTCTTAAAGGGGTGGTACCGCCCTTCTTTTATGTATATACCATTTGGTGTGAGTTTATTATAAAAAACAGAGAAGAATTTGTTGACCATCTGGACAAGAATTTTGGTCGCCTCATGAGTCAGTGAGGCGAGAATTACTAGTGTATGTGTTCGAATACTCTTTTATGATTTATGCTCTTCATGCTCCTTTTAGTTTCTCGTTTCGTTATTTTGTGCTATATATTTGTAGTACTGTAAACATTGTTTTCTTCCGCTTATTTTTTTTTTTTGTGAATAAATTAAAAATTTTAAATTGTATTGAATCCTTATAATATATCCGACCGATTATATATTAAAAATACGAATTATCGTTATTTCCGTTACATTCACAAAATAAAAAAATGAATTTCTTTAGTTTTAACTTAATATTTTTGTTTATTAATTTTTTAATAATTTTTAATAAAAAACCGATTTATTATAAATTAATAAAAAATGAATGAACAAATATATTAAGCTAAAACTAAAGAAATACATTTTTCTATTATACAATATGTAATAGAACTTTACTAAAAGTAGAATACACCTGTCCCTCGATTAACACGGTAATTACGTTCCGCCAAATTACCGTGTAACTCAAAACCGTGTTAATCGCGACTGAATACCTGTCCCTCGATTAACACGCTACTTGCCCTCGATTAACACGGTACTTGATTAACGCGGATTTGATTTAATACGGTCAACGAATTGAGGCAAAGTCTTTATTAACATGCACAGAAGTTTCGATTAGCACGGTTTTTTGACACAACGTAAAAGGAAAAATGGTATAAAAATGAGTATGAATATATGTATGTACAAATATGTAGCTATCGTGTGATGGGTATTTTATTTTTCCTTAGTTACAGTTTTTACAATAATTTAAGCTGTGTTTTTTTTATTCGCTCCCGATAGCTGCTATCGAGAGCCGTCATTTTTCTATACCTAAATTTAAATGTGACGCGCTATTTATTGGTAAACTAAATTTATTTAACATCAGACTATCATTTTTAATTCAACTGTTTAGCGAAAATTTGATATAAAAAATATTTGGCTCTACCTATTGGCGGCTGTCGATAGCAGCTATCCGGAGCGAATAAAAAAACGCAACTTTAGTACTACTTTAGTATGTACAATAATTTGTGTGATTATGTTAGTTAGATATGTAAATATGTATGTACATATAATATGAAAATTCGTGGATTACGTTCTCAAAGTTTCATATTATTTGCTGAAAAATTTTAAATTTGCAAGAAATATACATAAAATCATGTACATTTCAAGTAATTATAGATTAAAAGTACGAATACATATATATTAAGAAATAAAGACGTTTTGGTTGAAACAATATTTATTATCACATTATTACTCGTACTTCAGTTAACAAAAATAAATAAAAATTTAATTTACATAATCTATAATTAAAAAAATAAAAATCATATCATAAATTGCTTAATTCGAATCCTCATCACTGGTTATAAAAACTTCTTTATGTTTGAGTGATTTATCACCACTTCCATTCGGTTTTGTTCTGGGTTTAAAAAATGTTGTAATGGGATATTGTTTTTTAGTTAATTCTAGAGACTTTTGTAGCTCTAAGTAGGGTGTCACACAATTGCTTAATCGTCTCTCAAATTGCAATGCCCTTTCTAAATCAGGATCATGATCTTTAAAAAACGATACCAATTGATTTGCCATTTCTAAACCTTGATCAATCTTGGTGATTGTTATTGCTGGAATTGCAGATTTTACATAATTTTCCTCGTCGCTTGAAGAGCACGAATCGTTAACAAGTTGGAGCAAATCTTCTTCATTTATTTCGTTCTCAGTCGCCAATTGTTCAATTTCTGGGATTGTCAAATCAACAAAACCTTCGCCGGATATATTACTGGCAAGACCAATTGTCTCTTTGTAAATACTGCTTGCTGTTTGCACATCTCCTTGGTTTGAAACTACGTCAGGCCAAATATTCTTCCAACAAGCATTTAGAGTAGAGCTTTTAATGTCATCAACTACAATTCCTGTTATTTTTATGCAATCTAAAATAGAAAAATTTTTCCAAACATTAGTAACACTTAATTCATCATTCTGTTCGATGTCGTCTAAAATTTTTGCAAATGTCTTCTTTAAATAGGACGCTTTAAATGTGGCTATTATGCCCTGATCCAAAGGTTGTATTAATGGCGTAGTGTTTGGAGGTAAAAATTCCACTTTTACGTTCGCAAGGTAAAGATTTGTAGGATGTCCCGGAGCATTGTCTATTAATAATAGAATTTTAAACGCTAAATTTTTCTTTGCCATGCAAGCTTGGGCATCTGGGACGAAACATTTATAAAACCAATCTTCAAATAGAGACTGTGTTACCCAAGCTTTTTGGTTTGCCCTCCAATACACTGGTAAATTATTTCTATTAATAGATTTTAGGGCACGTGGATTCAGAGATCGATTAACCATCATTGGCTTCATCATCAAATCGTCTGAAGCGTTACTGCAAAACAGCAAGGTTATTCGATCTTTTTTGCGGCTTTTTGGTTTTTAGATAGATATGTCCGATTTGGCATTTTTCTCCAAAATAGTCCTGACTCGTCAGCATTAAATACTTGATCGGCTGTATAGCCACCATCTTCAATAACTTTCAGCAGTTTATTGGGGTATTCCCGAGCAGAAACTTCATCAGCCGATGCACTTTCTCCTTTAAGTTTAAATTTATGTAAATCGTGCCTTTTCTTAAAATTTTCGAACCAACCCTTGCTGGCAGTAAAGTTCATCTGCTTTGTAGTTGCAGGTTTTTCTTGAATTATTAAATCAAATATTTTTAATGCTTTCTGCTTTATTAAATTGCTGTTGATAGGTAATCTTTTCTGTACATTGTCTTCAATCCATAACAATAAAGATTTTTCCATAGTTTCGATATTAGTGTCACGAACGTTAAAAGTGTGTTTAATACTTAAATTTGAACCTGCCGTTACGGTTTCTCTAATTTCGTCCTCTTGTCTTCGAATAGTTCTAACTGTCGATTCTTTAAGGCCAAAATATTTTGCAACTGCCGCAGGACCATCACCTTTTCGAAACTTATCTAACACTTTAATTTTTAATTCTAGAGAAATTGCCTTTCGTTTAAAAATTGGTTTTTTACTTCTTTGAGACATTATGGCATCCTAAAATATAAAAGAAATTACATATATACATACCTAATTGAAAATTATTTTGAATACGACAACGTTTACTGGCAATATGTACAAAATTTTACAATAAATCCGTTAAATGAATTTTTGCTTATTGTTCTTACCTAATTTATACATTACATGTATGTATGCACACCAAAAAACACTACCGTTTTCTTGCACTGTGATTATTTAACTGAACATATTAAACACAAACAAAAGAATGAGATAGATTGCATACAAGAACGCAGTTATAATTTGAGTATGTAAACTCAGACTTGGAAAATATGCAAGTAAAAAGGAACAAAAATCTAAAAATCTCTAAAAATATGTTATATAGTACAATAGATACACGAATATTTTGAAACATGATCTAAACAACAAGATATGTATATTTATGTACATATATATGTATATATGTATTGTACATATGTATATTTATACTCATTTTTATACTATTTTTCCTTTTACGTTGTGAAAAAAAACCGTGTTAATCGAAACTTCTGTGCGTGTTAACCAAGACTTTACCTCAATTCGTTTACCGTGTTAAATGAAATCCGTGTTAATCAAGTACCGTGTTAATCGAGGGACAGGTGTATTCAAAAAATACTTACCATATTGTTTGAACAATGAACAACACAGTATTGTAAATTCTCCTGCTTCATAGCAAGTGAGATCTTCTCATACGCGAGCATACGCATCAAAAATTTGTACATATTTCAACCGATTGGCCTACTTTTGCTACTTACCGGCACAAAACGATACACTAATCCAAATAACGTATATGACAGCATACAATGTGAAAGCCTGTGAAAGTTATTCGCCTAAATGACATTTTCAGAGATAAGATTTTTCAAATAATCATCTTTAAGGAGTAAGTCAATATTAAATTTAATTTAAATGATAACATTTAAGCATTGTTTATTAGTCAAAATGACTAAAGAAAAAACGGTTCAATGGCTTTACATTTTGATTTTATGTAAAATTAAATACATAACAGGCTATTGGAACATATTACATACCGTCAGTTGCACCAAATTCAACGTCGAAATCCGATCAACAAAATTCAAAAGATCGACATTCGAATATAACATCTGGGGAAACTGAAGAATGATGAACTGAAACTATAGTCGAATATCAATCTTTTGATTTTTGTTGAACAGATTTCGTCGTTGAAATTTCATGCAACATGTCGTAAATACATTGCCTGTTATTCATATCGCCAACCCCTAGGATTGATTATGTGATTGACCTTGTGACGTATAGCATATTTGATGTACATAGCTACATAGTAGCGTAATATACAATATTTTATACTTCTGATTTCAAGTTCAACTTTTTTGGATTTATGTATATGCAACATTTGATGCACAAAATATCGCCTGAATGAATGCAATTTGTATACATACATACATATTTTTTGTTATTTGGGAAGAATTTCACTTCGGTCATACAATAACAAATTGTACAACGTCTTATACGTAAACAAAATTCTCATGAGGCAGTGAGGAATTTTGCAACCAAAATTCATGTACTGGTGTGTGTGTGGGTGTGTATGTGCAAAATGATGAGGTCGTAAATTTTGTTGCGGCCAATTTTTTCGTTAAATAAAAATGGGTTATATCGTTCCTTGTGTATTTCCAGTTCTTCTAATCTGTTCTGTTGTGCATATTTCGAGTCGATTTTTGGTTGTCTGATTTCTTTTATATTTTCTGTAAACCAAACTTGAAAACTTCTGCCAGTTTGTCTGATGTATAATTTGGGGCAATCATTACATGTATTCTTATAGATTCCGGTGTCTATTGCTGTATCCTTGTTACATTGTTTGAGTCGATTCCCTAATTTGTTGTTTGTTTTAAATGCCATCGTGTATCCGTGTTTTTTAAAAGCCTTCGTTATATTCTTGTTGATGTTATTATTGTACTCTGTAGTGATATATTTCTCTGTTTGTTCATTTTGCTTATTTAACGTGGTCATCATATTCTGTCGTTTCTTCCAAATGTACCTATTGTCCATTTTTGTCAATTAAGCCCGTGTTATAACCTTTTTTTATTGCTATGTGTTTAATGACTTTTAGTTTTTCCGTATAGTCCTGTTTGTTCATCGGGATCGTGTTTAGTCTATTTATTAAAAAGTTTAACGTTGCCATCTTATCTTGGTATGGGTGGTTGATGATTTGTCAATGGTGTGATCCGTTTGCGTGGCTTTTCTGAGTATTTTGAATGTATGCTTGTTGTTAACATTTGTTATTGTTAAGTCTAAAAAATTAATGGCTTTGTTCGTCTCTGATTCTAGAGTAAAATTTTTATGTTCGAATGTTTTTTGTTTTATGTTTTTGTGAAGATTGCTGAGCTTTCTCATTGTGCCTTTAAATAGTATTAGAATATCGTCCACGTATCTGTGGCAGTACCTGATTATTTGGTTTTTGTTGTTCGATTCTGTTAATATATGTTGATTTTTAAAGTGATTCATATATATGTTAGCTAAGGTTCCTGATAGAGGATTCCGCATTGGAAGTCCATCAGTCCGTGAATAGAATGTGTTATTGTGTTGAAAATAGTTTTGATCTGTGACTGTTTTGATTAGAGTGATAATTTCGTCAATTTTTTCTCTCCTGAGCCGTTTTTCTGTAACAGTTCCTTGGTTATTTGAATTATGTCTCTTGAGTTGGTATGTTTGTATACATGTGCGGTTGTGAAGTCTACGATTGGTCTCATGGTCATTTCTGGTTTGTGAATTTTTGTTAGTGATCTGATTTTAGGTGCCGTTGGTTTTATGGTTTTATTGATGTGGCCAATATGTGATTTTAACAAGACGGTCGCACATGCCCTACAGCCCGTGAAACAATTCAATTACTGCAAGAGACATTTCCTGGTCGTGTACTCTCTCGTTTCAGTGATCAGAATTGGCCCCTACATCGTGTGATTTAACACCATTAGATTTCTTTTATGGAGTTATTTAAAGTGAAAGGTCTATGTCAACAAGCCCACAACCGCCCGTGCATTACAGGAGGAAATTTAACGCTGCATCAACGAAATCCAGCCACTCAGCCCTATCCTATATGTACTTTATGATTCAATCAAAAACTAACAATCTAAAGACTAAAAACTGTGTTTTCTATTTAATTCAAATCTTGCGTTAATTTTGGGACAACCTTTATAAGACTTACAAATACTAATTAGCAACTAAAACCGGAAACCAAAATCTTAAACTCAATTAAAATGTAAACCAAAAAATGTTAACAAAAAACTATTTACAGATACATATGTATACTTAAAATGATTTAATTAACTAAATTAAGTAAAAATGCAAAATTAAATACTAATTAGATTAAGTTTAAGTTTTTTAAAAATTAGAAAACAAATAAAATGAATATTAAAATCCAAAGAGCAACAATCTTTAAAAAATTACAAATCCTGAAACAATAAAAGATGAGAACATCGCCAAACCCAGAAGTCACAACGTCAATACACACATTTTATCAACGAATTGAAAATAAAACCAACATTCAATTTAACAGCAATGAAACGGATATACTGTCAAAACGATTAAAGTATAATGTAACTCCGCATCACGATGTAAAAAACAGAAACCGACATCTTTGACCGACTTAAATATCGAAAATTCTATCACGAAAACAAAGATTGAACATCAATCGGATATAAGAGCAATGATAGTGGACAAAATGACTGTTTTTCATGAAATAGGCAGAAAAAATGGCAATGAAACCAAAACAGTAAGAAGCATAAAGAAGAAAATATTGGACAATTCGAAAGTTACAAAGCCGAATAAAGGAAACACAATTGTCATTAGCCGTGCTTTCCATGAGAACTTCACTAGAACTCGATAAACTTTAAAATCCTTTTATTCTATGTAAACCGAAAAAATATAAATTCTTAAAGCGCAAACATGTAGTGTATTCGACATAAATACACATTTTAAGTTTAAAAAATTTCTCCTTCAGTTATTTCATCCAAATTTTATTAGTTCTTGCTGACGTCATTACACGCCGCTACACTCGATAAATTCACGGGTTTATCAAGTGTAACTAAAAAATAAGCTCTAATTGTAATTATTTATTGCTGTAACAACTTAAAATGTGTATTTATGTTAAATGCACTACACATTAGCACTTTATGGATTTTTTTTTTCTATTTACATAGAATAAAAGGAATTTAAAATTTATCGAGTTCTAGTGCAGTTCTCATGGAAAACACGACTATATGAATAAAGACATGTACATCACAGTATTCAAATCTTAAGCGAGGATCCTACAAAACAGTTTAATAAATCTATAAAAAATGTATTCAACAAATTAAAAAACTTACTGCAGAGAGATGAGACAGAATAAGATAACCAATCCAACAACACCATAGTAATGAAAGGATTACCTAAAATACACAAACCTGAAGTACCAATAAGACCTATAGTTAACTATACTTCGGCTCCATCTTACAAAATTGCCAAATTTATTAATATTTGAATAAACAAAACCGTTTAATTAGAAAACGAGCATTCCATAAAAAACAACCTCGAGCTAATCAATAAAATAGAAGTTATCAACATACCAAATAATAGGAAATTAGCATCGTTCGATGTCGCTAACATGACTCAAATATACACGTAAGAGAAACATTAGAGATTTCAACACGTCATTGATGAATTAATCCAACTATTAGAAAAAATCACAAATCAAAATTTTTTAAACAAGAAAATAGATTTTACAAACAAACCGATGGTTCTTCCGATGGGCAGTCCACTATCCGGTACATTAGCTAACATTTATTTAAATTAACTCGAAAATAAATTTATTATGAACAACATAATTAAATTCTACAAAGATATCGGTTACTGGCACAGATACGTAGATACCTGATCCTATTTACGGGTACAATCAGACAACTAAATCGATTTTTAAATTATTTAAACCAATTACACCAAAAATATTAATTTTACATTGGAAATTGAAAATAATAAAAATATAAATTTCTTGAATATAAATATAACTAATTCTGATTCTAAGGATAAATTCAAAATATTTAGAAAACCAACAGAAAACAATTACACGATCGATGAGAAGTCCAACCATCCATACGAACACAAGATTTCAGCATACAACCACATGATTCACCGGCTAAATAGCATCAATATGTCATAAATGGATTACAACGATGAATTAAACACAATCAAATTCATTGCGAGTGAAAACGGTTACAAATCAACAAAAATTAACTTAAAATGGAATAAAGACAGTCACCTACTTTGCATTTTTGTTAAGAATATTGATCAAATATTATGTTATGTTATGTTCTATGTTACATAATTACGTAAAGTTTCGTTCCACTTTTCTTTCTTAGTTCAGTGGTTCTTTTTCTATTATTTTTGTATGACAAGGACAACACTGTGTAAATTCATGTTTATGTAATTCGTGGTTAATGGCTGCTGAAGTCTTATTGTGTAGAACACGTTGTGCGTACGAGAAATAAAGCGAGTTTTATAATTATCATCAGTGTGTTTCTTTATTAAATCTAACAGGTTACAGGCCCAGTCACCCAGAACAACACTGATAGAGATATTATAAAGATTTTAAATAAAAAGTTATATAATCCAGCCTTTGTGCAAAGTGAAATTAATATATAACATAAGAAAAAAAAAAAAAAAAAAGATGGATGGTGAACTCGCGCGAATCACAAAATTAAAGAACAGTGAAAATTGGCATGGAAATTTCAAGTGCGAATAATTTTAAATTCCAATAATGCTTGGAATGTAACCAATGGAACAACTCTCAAACCGAATGCTCCGAACGAGGAAGATGAGGAGAAACTTCTAGAATACAATGCAAAACTGGCAGAATCATCGATCAACAACTTCTCCATATAATTAATTGTGGTTCAGCAAAAGAAATGTGGGATAAACTCCTTGCGGTACATGAGCAAAAATCAGATGCCAGTGTACATATGCTACAACAACTATGGTATTCTACAAATAAGAACCACATTGCTACGCATATTTCAAAACTAGAAGACCTCGCTCATCGCCTTAGAAACATGGGAGAAGAAATCCCCAATTCGCTAATAATTACGAAAATTTTAATGACATTGCCCACACAATATAATCATTTTGTAAGTGCGTGGGATTCAACACATATAAATGAAAAAACGCTGCCCAATCTAACTTCGAGACTTATAATTGAAGAATTACGTATCAACTCGCAAACCAATCTGGAAGCAAATGCTTTAACAGCGAAAAAACACCACACACATACTCATCACCGAAACAATCCTGGTAGTCAACACAATCAACGCCATAGTAACATCGGAAGATGCTACAATTGTAATAAACCGGGTCATTATGCAAAAGAATGCTGGAGTAAGAACAAAACACAAAACAAATTCCAGGATAAAGCACACGGTAATGCGCTGATGAGTAAAACACTGACATCAGTCACGTCTTTCGATGCTGGGGGCACAGAATGGTATTTGGATTCTGGTGCCAGTAATCATATCTCAAATCAACGCGAATGGTTTGTTAATTACATTGAGTTCGATCCACAATTACCAGTAAGAATGGGTAACGGCGAAAACATTTTTTATCATGACAGAGGTGATATAAATGTCATGGCGTTTGACGGTAATAAGTGGGTTGAAAGATACCTAGCGAATGTTCTTTATGTACCAGAAATCAAATACAATCTATTTTCGGTGGGTGATGCACTAGACAAAGGGCTACAACTTGAATCAAACGACAGAAGCTGCAAATTAATTCGTGAGGGAAATATTGTTGCAGTGGAAGAAAGGCAGAAGAAGTTGTACAAAATTAAATTTCGAGAAGTGACAGCAACAAGCGAGTTGGAAGCTAACATCGCCGGAATGGAATCAATCCGAATCTGGCATGAGAAGGTAGCGCATCAAAATCTTCTACACGTGCGAAATTTTCTGAAGAAAGAAAACATAAATTTTAAAGATCAGGAAGACATTTGCTGTGACGCTTGCCGCACCGACATCAATTTAAAACATCTGAAACGAAGAGTTCTGAAGTAGGAGAGCTCATTCATGCCGACGTCTGCGGTCCAATACAGGAAAGATCTATCGGGGGATCACTATACTTCTTGCTATTAAAAGATGATCTTTCACATTGGAAACAAGTGTATTTCTTGAAGGAAAAATCCGAAATAGCAGAACACCTTGAGGATTTAAAAAAAAAAACAAATAGACATCTAGGCAAAGGTATAAAAGTGCTACACACAGATAATGGGTTGGAATTTATCAACCAACAAGTTAAATCACTAACGAGACGATATGGTGTCGTTCATCAAAGGACAGTTGTTTATACTCCACAACAAAATGGCACAGCAAAACGTGAAAAACGAACAGTAGTGGAAGCTGCAAGAACACTTTTACTTGCGAAGAGACTTCCTACAAAGCTATGGGGTGAAGCTGTACATGCATTGGCTCACATATTGAACCGGACTGGAACGAGTAGAGAAAAAGGCATAACACCATATAAACTCTGGATAGGAAAGGATGCTAATGTTATCGACCTAAAAATATTTGGTCAAGAAATCTACACTCACGTGCCAAAGGAGAAAAGACGTAAATGGGACCCTAAGGCCGAAAAGGGATTCTTTGTGGGATATGATGACCAAGTGAAGGGCTGTAGAGTATGGTTCCCGTCCGAAGATCGGATCAGCATCCGTAGGAACGTAAGATTTACAAACAGGTTCTATCTTTCAGACGATGCTATGAAGTTGGTTGAGGATTGTCAAACACAAGTGGAAACATGCAACAATGAGGTACCACCAGTGGTGACAGAAGATGACTCTGATATACAGGACAGTGCAACAATTAAAAATGTAGATGATGGACCAGTGATAACTAACAAAAAGATAGATTTGCTGGATCAGATCGATCATATAGACTCTATCGATGAGGTACCCCCCGTTCGCGACTATACAAGGCATGATCTACGAGATCGAGCAATTTTGAAGCGACCAGCGAGATTCGCTGATATGACTGAGTTGTCAGCGTGTGTTTCCGAGTGCATTGAGCCTGTTACATACGAGGAAGCTCTTGCTGAAATGGAAAAGAGCCATGGATGATGAAATCAAATCGCTTACTCAAAATAACACGTGGAACTTAATTGATTTACCGCAAGGCGAACCAACAATAGATAACAAATGGATATTTAAAATCAAAAGACATCCCAATGGAAGTGTAGAACGTTACAAGGCGCGGTTGGTGGCACGAGGCTTCAAACAGCAATATGGAGTAAATTATTTCGAAACGTTCAGTCCAGTGGTTAGATTTGACTCTCTAAGGGTGATTCTTTCGATTGCGCCATCAAAGGGGATGAAACTTCATCAATTTGACATTAAAACTGCATTTCTATATGGAGAACTGAAAGAAGACATTTATATGCAGCAACCCATTGGGTACGAAGATGGAACAGGTCGAATCTGTAAACTGAACCGAGGTCTTTACGGTTTGAAACAGGCCTCGAGATGCTGGAACCAACGATTTACAGATGTTCTGCAAAAATTCAACCTCAGAGCAACAACAGCAGATCCCTGCGTATTTTCAAATCACCAAGAAAACCATCAATTAATTTTAGCAGTTTACATTGATGATGGGTTAATTTCTTCAACAGATACCAGTTTAGCTGAGACATTACTTGAGGAATTAAAAAAGGAATTTCACATAACTTCCAGTATAGCCAAATACTTTCTTGGTTTGGAAATCGATCAACTTCCTGACGGATCAATTTTCCTTCATCAGGAAGCTTATGCAAAGAAGGTATTAGAAAGGTTCAATATGACGGAAGCTAACCCTGTTGCTGTTCCAGCTGATCAACACCATCAAATGTGTTCAACCTTGCATCCGAATGGAAATAACAATTTAAGCAATGCACCCTATCGTGAGGCAGTCGGAAGCCTCATGTATCTTTCGACTGGTACAAGACCAGATATCACTTTTGCGGTAAACAGTGCGGGACAATTTTTAGAAAAGCCAAAGAAAATTCACTGGAATGCGGTAAAGAGGATTTTAAAATATCTGAAAGGAACGCTACGCTATGGTCTTTTCTTTAATCGCCAAGAAAATTTAGTGATTATGCAGGCGATGTAGATACAAGAAAATCGACCAGTGGCTTCGTTATGAAAATGGGATCGTCTATTGTTAAATGGAGTTTTCAGAAACAAAGTGTAGTTGCTCCATCTACAACTGAGTCGGAGTATATTGCTGCTACTCAAGCTGTCAAGGAGATCGTATGGCTAAAGAACTTATTACAACCACTTCTAAACGATAACAAACTAACGAGCATCTTATGTATGGACAACCAAAGTGCTATTTGGTTGATTAAATATCCCGAGTTCCACAAGAGAACAAAACACATCGATGTAAAATATCATTTCATCAGAGAAAAATATGAATCGGGAGATTTCTCACTGGAGTATGTGGCATCAGAGAGCCAACAGGCGAACATCATGACAAAACGACTATCGAAAGCGGTTTTTCAACATCAACGTAAAATGCTACAAGTCGTTGACATTCAACGTTAAATATTATTGTATATTGAATTAAAATCTATAACTTAATCAAAGTGGGAGTGTTAAGAATATTGATCAAATATTATGTTATGTTATGTTCTATGTTACATAATTACGTAAAGTTTCGTTCCACTTTTCTTTCTTAGTTCAGTGGTTCTTTTTCTATTATTTTTGTATGACAAGGACAACACTGTGTTTATTCATGTTTATGTAATTCGTGGTTAATGGCTGCTGAAGTCATATTGTGTAGAACACGTTGTACGTAAGAGAAATAAAGCGAGTTTTATAATTATCATCAGTGTGTTTCTTTATTAAATCTAACAATTTTGATGAAGAGGTGCAACCAAAATATGTCAGTGTAGAGTTTAATTAAAATTCTAAATTTATGGTTACAAAATTGCTTATAAAACTCAAAATTCATTGGAACAGAAAATAAAGCCTGATAATGATTGAATTTCGGACACCGGAATTTATAAATTAAAATGTTCAGATTGGCCTTCATTTTATTTAGGGCAAACTGGAAGATCATTTGGACAACGGTGTAAGGAACATACAAGTAATATTGGCAAAATTAAGACAGAATCAAATTTCGCTCAACATGTAAATGATACACAACACAATTATCAAGCCATGAACACAAATTTGGAAGTTTTACATCGTATGAAGAAATGCGACTTATTGGATCGGATGGAAGAAATATTAATTAACAAAAATAGAAACAACACGCCCATGTTGAACTCAAAAATTAACACTACAACCAACAAAAATTGTGATTTGATTTTAAATTCATAAGTAAGCGGAACCATTTTCAAATTGAACATAAAAAGCCTGAAATGATGATTTTGTTTGGGTATAAAAAAAGGCGAAAAAAGCGTTTTATTATTCAATAAAATTTTAGTAGCGGTTAACTGAAGAAGATATATAAGTATATATATATATATATATATCTCGAAATCGATTTGGAAAATCAAAAAACTAAATAATTTCACTATAAGGAAATAAATTTTAAAAAAAATTAACAAATATAAAATAAAAATTTGTATTTCTTATTTTTAAAAAACTTCTTAAAAGTGAAATAATATACAGAAAAAACATATTTTAAATATGAATTTAAAATACACTATTTACACTAATTACACTTTTAAATTACACTAATTTTGTTTCATAATTGAACACACTCTATAACACAGAGACCCTTAGAACCTTAACTCGCAAGGTTTTATTTGCACCCCACTAGAAATGTTTGACCTTACTAGTTCGCAAATATCTTCCGCTTTCTCCTGCAATCTTCAATTCCGATTTATTGAATGACGTAATTCGCAATAATGCTTCCTTGCTCAAAAAGGGTCATTGGCACGAAATTGTACAAAAATCATGAACAAATTGCCTCAGCAAAGGCAGAATTTCGATTTAAATTTTCCGTGAAACATAAGTGATTAAAGAGAGAATCGTTTATTGTCGTTGTGTGAAATGTTATAAATGAAAAAGAATTAATGTAAACAAACTGGAAACATTTTTGATCCCCAGATTGAATGAAAATAACAACATGGGTATTGTATTCGTCGTTCGTTGTATGGCTTTTTGAATTTTATTCCGTCCATACTGGGAGTCAATTCTCGTTCTATGAAGAAACCTAATGAAAAATACGTTCTCATTTTGTTTCCATCAAGTCTTTTTCATTTATCATCAAGTCTATTTCACACAACGATAATAAGCGATTCTCGATGTGCAAATGAAAAAACGCTGAATAAGTTGTTTTCATAGTAAGCTACACTGTAAACAAACATTTAACGAGTTTCATATAGATTTCCGCTAGATGATATAGCAAGTGGTTTAAATATTAGCTAAATAAATGATAAAGTAGATTTAGTTAATCAGTTTTCGTCATTGCCTGTTCAACTATAAAATAAAGTGTAAAAATGACACCTTGTTAAAGTTAGCCGAAAGATAAAAAAACGTCGGTAATGCAGATAGTGTCTTGGCTATATCAGCCGAAAGTTACCAGCCGACATATTTCAGCCGAAACATATTTTAAATAAAATGAAAAAATTAACAAAACAACCTAGAAACTGGTATTTTCATGAAGTGATTTTAAGGTTGAATAAAGGCTGATTTTGGTTTGACACTGCTTACCATGGGAATTATAGTTTAGGTTTGACCAGAAAAGCTAAATACAAAATGTTAATATACAAATTCGTTTGAATTCTTTGAACCCTCAATTTTTTTTTTTTTTTATTGTTTTATGAAACTTACCCTAATAATTTTTCTAGGGATAATTGTTCGCTAGACACACTAATTGAAATACTTTCCAGACATGGCGCTTTAAAGGTTGAATTTATACAATTTTTTAAATTTTATATGGGATTTTCATTCAAACGAATTTTCCCGAGCTCAGTGTCAAACCAAAAAGAGCCTTTATTCAGCCGTAAAATCACGTCATGAAAATACCAGTTTCTAAAAATACAAATTTAGTTTTTATAGAATTTTATTTCCATATTTATGTTGTTCTCACTGCCAAAATGGTTGGTGAGAAACTTTTATTCATATGAAATGATTTTGACGTCATTTAATTTTCCCTTCTCAACTAACATGAATCGGAAATGTATATTTCTCACAGAAAATACTTTTCATTATATTTTTCACGGAACGAAAGTTGACCTCCTGATCACAAAATTCCTTTGATGTTCCGCTGTTGCAGCGAATCTGCGATTCCTTTAAAACCATGACAGTCTCAACATGAACAAATTAGCTAAGTACCAGCAAACCGCGTTGTTTTATTAAAGCTATTGCCGTCAAGACTCTCCCGTCGCTTGTTGGTCGGGTGACTCATTTGCGGATGTTTGTTTTAATATAAAGTGTTATTAGTCGTGTAGATAGTCTTCGATTCTCAAAATATTGGTCCAATCAGAAAATCCATCTATTATACACCAAGTTGAGTGATAATTTTTAACGTTTTGCGAAACGAAAATACCAAAAATTTGATTAATAAAGAACCTGAAGCCCTTTGTATCTTTGCTTCTGGCCTTCTAACGAATTCTTTAAAAACTGTTATTTTTATTTTTTATATTTATTTTAATAAAATTACAATTAAATATTTATTTTTATTTTTTATTCCAGATTCATCATCCCTCGACGAATTATCACAAGACTCGAGTAGTATTCATTGTATGCAGAGTGAAGTTTAATAAAATTAATTGTAAAACTTCATAAAATAAAAATCCTTATATATAATTATTATTTATATACATAAAGTAAAAAAAAAAACAAATTAAAATTAATTATATAAATAAATTTAGATTAATGTTACATATAAATATAAATTAAATTAAATAAACAATTAGGTAGTTTTTATTTAATTTTTATTATTGATAGATTAATTTATTATAATTATGCATAAACATGTATATGTATATTGTTAGTTGAGATCAAAAGACAGAAAACAAATTAAAATGTACTAAAAAACACTATTATTTTTAATTAATTATTTTTTTTTTATTATATTATTTAATATAATTAATTTTTAATAAATCGAAATAAACAAAACCGTAAATGTTTAGCTGTTTAATTTATCTAAATAAATTAAAAAAGTATAAAAATTAAATGTGCCTAGCACAATACAATTACGCGCTAAACAATTAATTTACAGTAAATTATTTAAAAGACATAATAATTATTATTGTTAATTTACCCCCCGGTCTTTGTCAAAAGTGTTTTATTTTTTTATTTTACGACCATAGACGGTGGCTCCTTATTTAATTTTGTATTCTTCCTAATTAACTTGTCCGCGAAATTAGGTAGTATTTTTATGATTATTGTACATATTATTTTGAAAATAACAGAAATCATTAGCACAAATTATTATCAAGTTTTATATCGGTAAATGAATGTTAAAAATTTATTCTGTGTATACAGATCAATAAAACCGTTGTATCGCAAAGCTGACATAATAATTATTAGAAACAAAAATCAATTGTATATTTTTTTTTAATATATAGTAATTAATTATAAAAATTTAATTTATGTAACTTATATAATTAACATAATAATATAATTTAAAATTATAAGGAGAAAATATGTGAAAAAAGAACAAAAAATCATTAATGTTTATGTAATATATTGTATTATAAAATTTAATTATTATTTAATTCAAATAAATCAAAAATGTGATAATTATAAAATTTAAAATATAATTGTTTGTAGTTTAATCTAAGTTTTTGGAAAGTAGACCAACAAAATACTTCATTTAAAAAAAAATATATGACAACGCTACAGGAAGACGTAAGTTACACAAGTATAAGGCCGTAAGTAATAAAACCAACGGCATATTATTCTTTCAAATTTATTTCATCCCCTTCAGATCATGTTTTTCCCAGTTTTCGAAACAGTTGTTAAAGTCGATTTCCGGAATGACCTTCAAAACCTTCTACCCAACTAAAGATAAGTGAATGAGTTGCAAATTATTGACCTAAATTCGAATAATCACCTAATGTACATGTATAGGTAATTCTAATACTCCATATTTACTTATAGCCTCGGATCTAGGGCGGCAAATTTCTCGAAAAATTAGGGGCGGCTAAATAAATTTCCGACCAAATTATGAAAATTAAATACAAGTAAAATCACAAGAGTTAAACTCGTAAAAAAATTGAATTAAACTCACAAAATTTGTCTGGAACTCCCGACTATAATTCGCACAACAAGTGGAATTAAAGTCCTGCGATGTTATCTCCTTGCCCCGTGTGCGTCTCCAACTGTCGCTCATTTGACTGCTCAATTTTCTCCATGTGCCGCTTGTTTTGATGTTCCATCATTTACGAGGGCGGATTGAAAATGAAGCTACCTAAGTAGGAAAACAAAATTTTTTTTTGCCAAAAACCATTTATTTCTCAACATAGTCTCCATATAATTCGACACACTTAGTAAGACGATATTCCAACTTTTTTATACCATCTGAATAATACGATTTCGGGAACCCCTCAAAATACGCGTTAGTTTCGATAATCACTTCTTCGTTTGAGATGAATCTTTGTCCTGCGAGCCATTTTTTCAAGTTTGAAAACAGGAAAAAGTCACTAGGAGCTAAATCTGGACTATAAGGTGGATGATCAACCAATTCGAAGTGTATTTCACGTAATTTTAGCATCGTATCTAATGCTGTGTGAACCGGTGCGTTGTCTTGAAGAAAGAGCACTTTTTTCTTCTTTAAATGTGGTCGTTTTTCCTTGATTGCATCAACCAATTGATCCAATAATGCACGATAATACTTTCCTGTGATTGTGGATCCTTTTTCAAGATAATCGATGAGCAATATTCCGTGTGCATCCCAAAATATAGTGGCCATAACCTTGCCAGCCGATTTCACTGCCTTTGCCTTCTTCGGAGCACTTCCACCAGCTTCCACCCATTGTTTCGATTGATTTTTGGTTTCAGGTGTGTAGTGGTGGAACCACGTTTCATCAACAGTAATTAATCGACGCCAAAAATCAACAGGATTACGCTTTATCATGTCCAAACACCGCTGTGAAGTGGTCTGTCGAACTCGTTTTTGTTCGACACTGAGCAAACGCGGCACCCATCTTGCCGATAGCTTTTTCATATGCAAATGTTCATGCAAAATGTTGAACACACGTTCAAATGATATGTTTACCATTTCAACAATCTCACGCAACTTGACTCGGCGATCATTCATAACGATATCGAGGATTTTCTTGATATTTTCTTCAGTAACCACCTCTTTTGGCCTTCCTGTTGATGGTATTGTTGCAGTGCTTCTTCGGCCGCGTTTAAATTCAGCAATCCAATATTTTACCATGTAATCTGACGGAGCAGACTCACCGTAATATTTATCGAGCTTTTCTTTTGTCTCTTTCGCCGTTTTCCCTTTCAAATAATAGTGTTTAATCACTGCACGAAATTCATTTTTTTCCATTTTTCAAGAAACACAAAAGTTGCTTACTTCAACTGACTACAACAAATAAACTAATCGATGAATTTGGGTGAAATTGTAACAGCTGACGTTTGACAGATCGCAATTTCTAAAAAACAAAAAATTCATCTAGCGCTAGGTAGCTTCATTTTCAATCCGCCCTCGTAGTTCATAGCAGCCATTAACTGCGACAAATCAAAACTTCCAGAAGGTTCTTGTGTCCTTTCAACCAACGGTTTTTTGTCCTTGTGTTCTTGCTTTACACTTTCCACAACCGTTATTTCCTTTTCAAACTCATGATGATCCGCGTCTAACTCTTCTTTCTCTATGGCGTCACGTAGTCGCGCTTGTAAATCTTCTTTACTACCATCAGTGATCAAACCCCGTTTCTCAAGTTCCTTCTTTAATTCTGGAACTCTTAATTCGGAGAGAATCATTTTCTTTGTTTTATTATTCACAATACCACCGCTGTCACCAATTGTTATGTTTTTGCCTTGTCAATCAAGGTTCGAATCACTGGATTGTGAATAAACCAAATTACTTCAATTTAACACAAACGAATTTATTTATTGAACACAAAAATCAATATAACACAATTTATTAACAATAAGTCAAAAAAATCACTTTTTTATAATATTTGCACAAATTTTATTAATCACGTTTACTTTTTATATCTCACTAATTCACTTTTTAAATCTCTTTTAATTCACTTTTTAATCCTTATTCTTTCGCTTACCAAAAACTAATAAATCCAATTCGATCTCGTTCACCTTTTTATACAAACAAACCTAACTTCTAAAAAGTTTATGACTTTCCGAGTAAGAATAGTGTAGAAACATTTAGAACAGTGTTATCATGGAAAATTCTGTTTTAGTACACTAAAACATAGACCTATTAATTTAACCTATTCTATTACACCCTAGGTGTCACCGTCACAATAAAAAGTGTTACGTTTTTGCCTTGTCAATCAATCTTCGTATCACTGGATTGTGAATAATACAAAATCAATTCAATTTATCACCAACGAATTTATTTATTTAGCACAAAAATTATTACAACCAAATTTATTAATGATAATTCACAAACACACATTTCGGACAATTTTTCTGATCACTTTTATTTTTTATTTCGCACAAAAACACTTTTTAAATCACTTTTAATTCCTTTTTAATCTTTACACTATCGCTTACCAAATACTAATAATAATCTTACAAGTTTACACTGTCGCGTTCCTAATTCTAATATTCCAATTCGATCTCGTTCGCCTTTTTATATACACAAACCAAATTTGTAGAAAGCTCATGACTTTTCCAGTTAGAATAGCGTAGAAACATTTAGAACAATTTTATCATGGAAAATTCCATTTTAGTACAGTAAAACATTGAGCTATTAATTTAACTTATTCTATTACACCCTAGGTGTCACAGTCACACTACCCCTGACCTAAGCCTATTCGTCCCGAAACATAATAAACACTCAAGAATATGATATATACAAGTGACAATATGTGTTTGTTAGAAATTTGATAAAGGAGTACCATCCGAAACGATCGTATTTCATTTTCAAATAAAATAAATATCACGTTAAAGAAAGTGACAAAACCAATATACATATTGTGTTTTATGATATAAAATGCAATAGTTATTAGAGAACACGAAAGGGCCCACAGGGGAATTAATGAAGTAGAGGGCCGAATCTAGGATTACCTGGAGATTTAAGGTTTGGGACTGTTCCATCAGCAGCTTTATGTGGACAGGGAACAATTTTTAGGGGGGAAAACACGGTTGTGAAATAACGGGCTCCATAACTCGCAACGAAAAAGTGATTAGCATCGAAGTTGCAACCAGCATGGGAAGGACCTTACATTGCCATCACAAGGATGAACGACATGGGTTACCGGATACAGAATTGTCATCGAGGTAAACCTGTTGGAGTAGAATTTGAAATAAAAGAACGCATCCACTAAGATATGTCAAACGCCATATTGTACTAAATAAAGTTTTCTTATTCTGTTTTATAACGTTGAAACAACAACTCGTGTTTTCCTTTCAATATCACAACAGGTTATGGGCCCAGGCTTACGCCCCAGAATTGAAAGATCGATCATATGGAGGATAATAGTGTTGTTTAAAATTCAATTTATAAAACTATAGATTAATTCAGTTTGTTTAAAAATAAAAATAGAATTTTTTTTATATATAACCACGTTTATGTTTTAACCTCATTTTTTTAAAAAATGGCTTCTGGAAATGCTGTAAGTGTGTCACATATTGAGAAGTTAAAAGGCCGTGATAACTACAATGATTGGAAGTTTGCGATGCAAGCGTCACTTCAATTAGAAGATTTGTGGGAATGCGTATCTGGTGATTTTAAAGTCGAAGCAAATGTGGATGCAAAGAAAAAGGATGTTAAGGCTAAGCCAAGATTAATTTTGTCAATTGAACCGTGAACTATGTTCACATTCAATCCGCAGATACAGCCAAAGATGTCTGGGAGTGTTTGAAAGCTGTTTTTGAAGATACCGGCCTTACGAGAAAGGTGGGTTTATTAAGAACATTAATAACAACGCGACTAGAAGATAGTACATCAGTGGAAGCGTATGTGAACACAATAATGACAACTGCTCATAAATTAAACGGAATTGGGTTTAAGGTAAATGAAGAATGGATTGGTGCATTGCTGCTTGCGGGTCTACCGGACGAATATGGA
This sequence comes from Tipula vernalis, assembly GCA_958295665.1. Lineage (NCBI taxonomy): Eukaryota > Metazoa > Arthropoda > Insecta > Diptera > Tipulidae > Tipula > Tipula vernalis. Next base: position 231,000,037 of record OY282560.1, read on the forward strand.
CCAATGCTAATGGGAATTGAGAGTTCAGGGACGATAATCACTGGGGATTATGTCAAAACAAAGTTGTTACAGGATGTTAAATTACCCATATCCACAGGAAATCACGCAGATCATCAATCAGCCTTTTTTGGAAAGAAGGTTAATTTTAAAAGGGGACCACGGTGCTATCGATGTAATGAGTTTGGTCATATTGCGGCAAACTGCAACAACAAGAATGTTGGAAAGTCATTTAATAATTCGAAGCCAATTGAGAAATCTGCTTTCTCCACAGCCTGTGCTAACGGTGATTTGAATGTCAATGAATGGTATATTGACTCTGGTGCTTCTGCGCACATGTGTAAGCACGGTAGTTGGATGCGTGACGTGAAGGAATCAGCAGGTAGAGAAATTGCTTTGGCCAATAACTCAAAAATTGAAGTGAATGGGATTGGTATGGTTGATTTGCTTGCTAAAAGACACAATAATTTGCACATGTTAGAAATAAGTAATGTGCTTCTTGTACCAAAATTGTCAGCAAATTTGCTTTCGGTTAGTCAAATAACGAATCATAATCATAAAGTTGTTTTTGACAAATTTAGAGTAAAAATATTTGATCAAAATGGATCATTATTGGTAACCGGTAGTCGTGTAAATGACATGTATCAGTTGGACAAACTGCAAGATAAAAACAATGCTACCTTGCAATCACAGGAGGTTTCTAAATCATTCAATTTGTGGCATCGTCGATTGGGTCATTTAAATCTAAATAGCATGAATTTATTACGTGATAAATATGCCGATGGCGTTAATTTTAAAAATTCTTCAAACGAGATTTGCATAAACTGTGCGAAAGGCAAACAGCATCGGCAACCATTTGGAAATTCCGAAAAAAGGGCACAGAATTTCCTGGAACTTGTGCATTCGGATTTATGTGGTCCAATGGAAACAAAATCTCTTGGCGGTAATAGATATTTTTTGACATTTTTGGACGACTATTCGAAGAAGGTTTTCGTTTATTTTTTGGAAGCTAAGGACGAAGTGGTTGGTTCGTTCAAACATTTCAAATCGTATGCGGAAAGGCAAACTGGACAGAAACTGAAAACTCTACGTTCCGATAATGGATCGGAGTATATTAATAAATCCATGATTAATTTTATGCGGCAGGAAGGAATACGACATCAGACAACAACTGCGTACTCTCCTGAACAAAATGGAACGGCAGAGCGAATGAATCGCACATTAGTAGAGAAGGCGCGATGCATGTTGTCCGATGCAAAGTTATCAAAAATATACTGGTCGGAAGCAATTGCTACAGCTGCTTACCTCGTAAATCGTTCACCGAAGAAAGGCCTTGATAAGACGCCCGAAGAGATTTGGACTGGAGTGAAACCGGATCTGCGTCACTTAAGAGTTTTTGGGGCAAAGGCTCTAGCACACATTCCAAAACAAAAACGTAAAAAGTTGGATTTAAAATCTGAGGAATGTATTTTTCTGGGTTATTTCGAGAATTCAAAGGCTTATCGATCATACAGTGAACAAAAGGGTGAAATATTAAAAAGTCGCGATGTAATTTTCATTGAATCATCTATACCAGTAAGTACAAACGATGATCATGAAGTGGGGGAATCATCAAGCACGACTCTAGATTGGAATATAGATGAAGTGGGGGAAACATCGAAGTTCATGGAAGCTGCAGCAGCTGATGAAGAGTTATGTTCCAATGTCGAAGAGAACAATAATGAGGTTAAAGAAGAAGAAACCAACAAGCGTGTCAGGAGACTGCCAGCAAAATTGAAGGATTACGATCTCAATTACAATGCAAAAGTGTCTGAAGTGTGTTTGGAACCCTTGACATATGAGGAAGCCATGAGTAGCTCTGAATTTGTTTTGTGGAAAAAGGCGATGCAAGAGGAGTATGATTCTCTTATTGAAAATGGAACCTGGACCTTAGTGGATATTCCATCGGATAGGAAAGCAATCAAATGCAAGTGGATCTATAAAACAAAGTGCGACGGCAGTGGAAATATAAACCGTTATAAAGCTCGGCTTGTTGTTAAAGGCTGTTCACAACGCGAAGGTATCGACTATGAAGAGACATATTCACCAGTTGTTCGTTACTCGTCCATTCGATACTTAATTGGTCTTGCAGTGAAGTTTGATCTGGACATTGATAATATGGATGCAGTTTCGGCGTTCTTGCAAGGTGAATTGCAGGAAGAAATATATATGTGTCAACCGGAAGGTTATAATAATGGTTCGTCGGAAGTTTGTCGTCTTAAGAAAGCATTGTACGGCTTAAAACAGGCGAGTCGTACTTGGAATAGCAAATTGGACAGTGTCCTTAAAGATTTCGGCATGAAATCTTCGTCAGTGGATCCTTGTATATACCACAAAATTGAGAATGAACAGATTTTGTTGGTAGCTGTGTATGTTGACGATCTGATGCTATTCTCGAATGACAAAATGTTAAAAGATTCGTTGAAACGAAAATTATCGAGCACATTTAACATGAAGGACTTGGGTGCAATTCAACAATGTCTAGGAATGCGATTCACTCGGGATCGTGAAGTTGGAAAAATCTGGATTGATCAACAACTATATATCGAAAAAATATTAAAAAAATATGGTATGGCTGATTGTAATTCAGTAGTGACACCATTTGATGCAAATCAAAAGTTAACAAAAGATATGACACCTAAATCTGATGATGATGTCATACAAATGGAAAATGTTCCTTATCAGGAAGTAGTTGGGAGTATCATGTTCGCTGCTCAGGTTACTCGTCCGGATATTTGCTATGCTATCAGCACCGTTAGCAAATTCAACAGTAATCCTGGTCAGCCGCACTGGAACGCGGTTAAGAGAATCCTGAGATATCTTCGTGGTACTGTATCAGCCAAATTAGAGTTTTCAAAAACCGGTAATTCAGAGATAATTGGCTATTCTGATTCGGATTGGGCAAATGATATAGATGATCGACGATCAGTCACTGGCTACATTTTTAAGCTTCAAGGAGGAGCTATTTCGTGGAGCAGCAAAAGACAGCCTACGGTGGCTCTTTCCACGACGGAGGCAGAGTACATGGCAATCTCAACCGCAGCTCAAGAAGCTTTATGGCTGCGAAATTTTGAAGATGAGTTAAAGTTGAGCTCAAATCTGGATGCTACTACCATTTGTTGTGACAATAGGAGTGCTGTAAGTTTAGCTTCAACTGGTGCTTTTCATGCTAGGACAAAGCATATTGATATTCGACATCACTTCATACGTCAGCGGATTCAAAATAAGGAGATTCAGTTGACATCAGTCAGCACTGACCAGATGATTGCGGATGGATTAACTAAACCTCTTTTCAGCTGTAAACATTTATTATGTTTACACGGGATGGGGTTGGTGATACAGTAATTGACAATTCTAGTGGGGGTGTTGGAGTAGAATTTGAAATAAAAGAACGCATCCACTAAGATATGTCAAACGCCATATTGTACTAAATAAAGTTTTCTTATTCTGTTTTATAACGTTGAAACAACAACTCGTGTTTTCCTTTCAATATCACAACAAAACCGAAGGTAGTGCATTTAGAAAGGCTGGCCCTGTACAGAGGAGATGATTTGGGTCCTGTTCGGGACGAACAGGATTAGGTGAGGGGTAGTGTTACGGTGACACCTAGGGAAGAATAAAATAAGTTATTTAATAGGAAAGATTACTGTACTAAAATAGATTTTTTCATGATAAAACTGTGCTAAATATTTCTAGGCTATTCTTACTGGAAAAGTCATGAAATTTCTAGAAGTTTTGGTTTGATTATATAAAAAGCGAACAAGATCGAATTAGATTATTAGTATTTGGAAAGCGAGAGTGCAAGGATTAAAAAGTGATTAAGAATTGAAGTGATCAGTGAAATTGTGCGAAAATTTTAATAAGTGGTGTTCAATAAATAAATTCGTTTATGATAAATTGTAGTGTTTTGTTTTATTCACAATCCAGTGATTCGAACCTTGATTGACAAGGCAAAAATGTAACAATATCCAATATCTTCAGTGACAACGCGTTTAGGTGTACAAAATAAAAACTAAAAGACTATCAACTTTTACTACTACTTAAGTTTTCGTTAGATGGCATCACATTGTTTACAATTTTATTATCAACCACGATAACTAAAACTCTATATAAATTTATTCAAAATTAGGTACTCAACTGTAAATTATTATTATTTTTCCAACTTTATCTGTAGATGTCGCCTTTTAAAGTTTATATTCGACACATGGTTTGTAACTTGGACGAATAATTTTTATTACATAAAAGTTATAATATTGTTACATTTTTGCCTTGTCAATCAAAGTTCGTATCACTGTATTGTGAATAAAACAAAATCAATTCAATTTATCAGCAACGAATTTATTTATTTCGCACAAAAATTATTACAACACAATTTATGAATGATAATTCACAAAATCATTTTATATAAATTATTCGCACAACTTTACTGATCAGTTTTACTTTTTATTTTACACTAAAATACTTTTTAAATCACTTTTTAATTCGTTTTTAATCTTTACACTATCGCTTACCAAATACTAATAATCCAATTCGATCTCATTCACCTTTTTATATACACAAACCAAACCTCTAGCAAGTTCGTGTCTTTTCCAGTAAGAATAGTTTACAGTAAAACATTGAGCTATTAATTTAAGTTGTTCTATTTCAATCTAGGTGTCACCGTTACACTACCCCTCACCTAAACCTGTTCGTACCGAACAGGACCCAAATCACCTCCTCTGTAGAGGGCCAGCCTCTCCAAATGTACCACCTTCGATTTACCTCGTTGTCCTTTCTGAATCCGATAAATCACGTCATTCATCCTGGTGATGACAGTCTAGGGTCCTTCCCATGCTGGTTGCAGCTTCGGTGATAATCCTTTCTTTCGTTGCGGGTTGTGAAGCCATATCAATTGCCCTTCCTGGAAGCCTTGGTTATTTGCTCATATGTCATATCGAGCTTTCATCCGATTACTTGATATCTGTATTTTCCCCCGTACAAATTGATGGATATCATTAAGTTCCTCTTTCATCCTGTCTACGTAATCCTGTCCACATAAAGCCGCTGATGATGACAGCCCCAAACTTTAGATTTCCAGGTAATCGTAGGTTATCTCCAAATAACGTTTTAACTGGTGTCATTCCGGTTGTGTCATGTATTGCTGATCGATAGGCCATCAGAAACATCGGTATATGCCGATCCCAGTTACGTTTTTGCCTTGTTAATCAAGGTTCTTATCCCTGGATTGTGAATAAAACCAAATCAATTTAATTTATCACCAACGAATTTATTTATTTAGCACAAAAATTATTACAACCAAATTTATTAATGATAATTCACAAACACACATTTCGCACAATTTTTCTGATCACTTTTACTTTTTATTTCGCACAAAAACACTTTTTAAATCACTTTTAATTCCTTTTTGATCTTTACACTATCGCTTACCAAATACTAATAATAATCTTACAAGTTTACACTGTCGCGTTCCTAATTCTAATATTCCAATTCGATCTCGTTCGCCTTTTTATATACACAAACCAAATTTGTAGAAAGCTCATGAATTAGTTAGAATAGCGTAGAAACATTTAGAACAATTTTATCATGGAAAATTCCATTTTAGTACAGTAAAACATTGAGCTATTAATTTAACTTATTCTATTACACCCTAGGTGTCACCGTCACACTACCCCTGACCTAAGCCTATTCGTCCCGAACAGGACTGAAATCACCTCCTCTATAGAGGACCAGCCTCTCTAAATGTACCACCTTTGGTTTACCTCCTTGTCCTGTAGGCTGCACTTTCGACGACGAATCCTTCTTCCATTGTGGAACGCGGCTCCGTTTCTGCCGCTTTTCGTCAAATCTTCCGCCGTTGGCTTGTTTGCCATACCGATCGCTCATCCAGTCATCGGACACTAGCACTCCTCTTCGCACAACCCGACACTTCTTACCCAATATCAGTTTAACCTGATGCTCATTGATTTCCTCAACAATTGTTTCAGATTTCGATGGCAGCTCCTCGCAATGGCTGATTGTTACACGCCTTACTGTCGCTTCCATACCGTTAAATTTAAGTTTCAGCTCGATGTTATCGCTACTCAATATTCCTCGTTTAAAATCCAACACAAAGCCATTCACCCTCATGAAGTCCGTTCCCAAAATGACTTCGTCCACGATATCTGCGACCACAACTTCGTGTGGGAAAAGAGTTTCGCCGATCCTTATGCTCACGATCCTTTTTCCTTTTATCATTGCACTCTCTCCATTTGCCATTCTTAATTTCAACCCATCAGCCAGCTCCTGCAATCAAGTCTTTCCGGACAATTGTGTGGGTTGCCCCGGTATCCAGCGTAATGATACACTTCCTTCCATCAACATTGCCCTTGATTGTTACGCTGCTTCCGCCTCGTGCTACACTGATAACAGGGATGAATGTTATGGGGCAACCAGACGGCGAAGCCAGCTTCGGTTCCTTCAAACTGGCTTCTAACCTTTCCACTTTACCGACCGTTGCCATCCGTTCATCCGATACCTGCTCTCCTCTTAGTGCTCTTTCCACAGAAGTTGGTGATCCGTGCCGTTTTCCTCTTGCTTCCCAACAGTCTCGCGAGATGTGGGCAATCTTGTTACATACCCAACATCTTAACTCGCTGCCTCTAGACCTTAGTCCGAAGGTCGCGATCTTCTCTTTCCCTGTATTACATTCCGACAGTCCATTGAGATGTGACCCAACTTGTCACATTTCCAACAGCTAAGCCTACCACTTCTAAATTTTGGTACTGCCCGCTGGATGTACCCTTTAGCGTCTAAATTCATTTTGCGCCTAAACAATGACGGTCTGGTGAAGTTCTGTACAGCCTCGACCGTTAACGCAAACGCAACGGTTTGAACAAATGTTGCTTTAGATGACAACATCACGCCTTGCGTGTCTCTGGATCTCGAATGGCGTCAATAAATGCATCAATTTTTAGCCTTTCCATATAATCGGCCGATGTACTGGTATGCGCTAGATGTACTAATCGCTCGATTGCCGATGAAAATTCCTGCAGCGATTCTCTTCCCTTTTGGAAGCGGCTTTTAAGTTTCATGCGATAGATTTCCCGCTTGTGGTACTGCCGTACTTCCTATCCAGCGCCTTCATAATTTCGAGATAACTGTTGCGATCTTTTTCAGGAATGGTTTGTAAAGCCACCGCTGCTTCTCCTTTAAGGGCCACAATAAGAGCTGCAACAAGATGTTCATCATTCCAATGGTTTTGACTGGCTGCCGTTTCAAATTGAAATTTAAAAATGCCGAAAGATGTTGTTGCGTCGAATGTTGGTGGCTTTAATTTAATCGATTGAACGGTCTGAACTACTTGTGTCGTTGTTCCACTTGCCTTGACGTCAGTCAGCTCTTTCTCGAGACGTTTAACCTCCGTTTGAAATTCGGCTTGTAAAAAAACAAACAATATCCACCTCATGCTTACACATTCTAATTTGAGCAATAGGTCGTTTACAACAAAATGTGCAGCAAAAAGTAAAATAACATTAAAATTAACAATAACGATGTTAACAAAAATAAATTAAAAAGAAGGAAAACCCATTACAGGATGTAATCGCATTACCGGCATCTCAACAATGCCGTCTTTCAAGGTGCCTTCACAGAGCGAGATTATAATCTGAGATTATTTTATGTTGGTATGAATTGGATTATTTGCTCATAAGATAAAAAAAATTTAACTTGAGTTGGCCAAAAAAGGGCGTTTACATTTGAAAATTAAGCAATTTAATTGGTAGAAAAGTGGGATAAGAAATCTCAGATTATAATCTCGCTCTGTGAAGGCACCTTCAATATACATATATACAAACAAACAAAACCATTTTCATTCATTCATTTAATAAGCCAATTAAAATTTTGAAAGTATCTAGTATTCTATGACTTTTATTGTTTTCGATTTTTACATGAATGTGTTATGAAGGGAATCTTTACGCATCTATAACATTGGAATCCGACCACCTAGAGATCTTAGCCATGTGGCCATACCTCGTTTTTCTTATTTGATCAAGGTCTATTAGTCTATCTTTGTTTCATGAAAATCGAATATGAGTACTTTTCGACCTATTATTTGTTAACAGATAGCGCTTTGCGCTTGGTTGAGATGCCTAAAAGCTACGTATTGCCCATCAATCACGCCACTCCAAAAATGTTTTCTTCAATAATTTTGCTGATCGTAACCAGCGACTGAATTGTTAACTTACTACCCTGATTATTTTCTATTTATAGTCGTCAGACCGAAACTGAATTTGCAGAATTGTTAACAATTTCTCCTCTTCGTAAAATATTTTTAAAATATTTATCTATCTGGCTAATTCCGGAATAACTTAATGTTTGAAATAGAATCCGCTTGTATGCGTTAAATACAATAAAATTGAAATTAAATTTTACGGAGTATTGCATAATTTGCTAATATAGAAAATAATGAGGGTAACAAGTTAGCATTCAGTTGCAGTAGCCTGACGAGATGATTGAAAATGTTGTTTTTCGCGATCCTACTCAGATCGAAAATGAATTTGCACAAAAAGTTATTCATTAATTTTGATAAACTATATTTCGACTGCTTCTTGGTGGAAATGTTTATTTTTCCATAAGTATTGAAATTTTAAAGCCTCAGTGCGAGTTTACGACCATTTTCTGAAGAAAAATTTTCAACAGATTCAATATATTTTAAATGGAAAACAAAAGAATTATGTTCGGAAGGGGAAATTTGTTTACAAAATAGACTACGTCGATTGGTTGCCTGTTGAAAATTTTTCTTCAGAAAATGGTCGTAAACTCGCACTCAGTACTGTTAGAAATTATAATTTAAGTACATAAGCAAAAATAGAACAAAATAAAAATGTCAATTTACATGTAAATATTTGGCGATGTGATCGGTGACGTTTCAAGCCAAACAAATAAATTAAAATATAAAAAAACTGTTAGAAATTACATGCGCCATTTTATAGTCGCATTCAATCTTAATTCTGGAGTCGTTAAAAAAAATTCGACTAACTTCTAACGACAATGGACTTATGTATTTGTAGATACTTCATCAACAATCGGAATTTATTATTGAATTCAAATCAACCGGAATACGATCAGCTGCAGTTTAAATTTATATGTAATATCAGGCCATCCAATTCCTACACATCCTCTTCATAACTTATAGCATTATGCTTACATATACAAACAAGTATGTAAGTTGAAATATATGTAATTCTTTGGAGAATTCATGTATGAAATATGATATATTTGGTAGGTACATTCGAACCTCTTGTTGTATAAAATGTGATGGTTGCCAATGTGATACATTCGTTCAAAATGTGGTACTTATGGTGACCCTACAGTAAAATGTATATTCCCATCTATGTTATGCCTTACGGGGTTCGATTGATACCGGGAACACTTTTAATTGACTAACATTCAATTTCGGTAATTTTTTATAATATTAATCGGTATTATTAATGTTAATATCAAAATAAAACTTAGTTCTTTACAGTTTAGTTTAGCTAGGTCTTTTAAGTTTGTGTTTATTTTATTATTGATTACTGTTACTTATATGGGAATGTGAAATCGCGGTGGAAAAATGTGGTTTTATGAGCTCCCTGTTGGGATTAGTATACTAATATCATCAGCAAATTCTCCCCAAGCAACACGATTTTGTAAGAAAATTGTTATCCAACAAATAAACGCAATTATCCATATCACAGCTCCAATTGTAGAAAATATAACATCTGAAACATTAGAACTCATAGAAAATAATTATTCTTATACATAATTACAACAAATCAATATTTACATTTTTTTATAGGGCCTTGTTCTTCATATTGTGGCTTTCGAAACGCTTCATTAAAGAACCATACAGCATTTACAGCCCATACCATCGGCAACAAAAGAAATCCAACTGAAAACACATAGTACCATTATGACTCAATCTTAACCTAAAACAATGAAGTGACTTGGAATGCAAATAGGTAATTACCACGGAAATACCATCTACATAAATATAATTTACGTTCATTTGGGACTCTAGCTAAATCCATTTTTATTGTATTTATGTGAACTTTCGAATTATAACTATAATTAAATAACACAAAATCAAAATATTTGGCTTTATGATAAACTACTAAAAAGTTGTCTAATATCTATTTGTCATTTTTCAGGAGTACCAACGGAGTGAGATAAATTTTACCCATTTTTCACACCAACCGCAAACATGAAGCTTGCTGCATGAGATTTGTCCAAGCGCACTCAAAAAATGGCAACTTAAAGGAGTTAAAAATATTTTTTTCCTGTAGTTTTTTTTTGCTTTTTAGATAAATGTTTGAAAAAATATAAAGCAGATGTCAAAACAGACATTGTAAATATTTATTAGTCGTATTTCCATAAGAATTATACAACGACAATTGCTTGCGACACGAATTAAATAATTCAAACAAAAAGTTTGAATTATTTAATTCATTCCTAATTTTAGTTATACCACCTGACACCAGATGTCAAACTGCTCTTTCTTTTTGTAAAATAATTCTCATAAGAAAATAATTCGAATTAAATTTTTCTCATGTAAATACAGCTAATGTAGAGTAAGAAAAACATGCACAAGTGATAAAAAATATCATGATATTTTTTATTACCCTATTCGTTGTATTTGAAGGTGCTATTCCATGGGAAAATTTTACTGAATAGTAAAATACGCCAAAAAGAGAAAATAAAAATCAAACACCATATAATAGACAAAGACAAGGTGTGTTTTATTTTTATTTTTTATAGCAAAAGTTTTAAGGGGAAACTTGACATTAAACCAAAACATAACCAATAATTGCTAAAAAAATTATGTATTTAGTATTATTCGATTTTTTATTCGTCTCTAAATTATCTAAAAAATTAAATATTATTAATACTCATATCAGAATTTCATTTTTTCGAACAATTTCTGTCACAGAATAAAAAATTAAAAAATATCTCCACCATAAATTCGTACCCCTATTAAAATTATTAGTGTGTGCGAGAATTATTTTCTATCATATACAAATTTTATGTACGTGTGTTAGTGACACTCCTATAAAATGTTCTCGATTTGATACTTTTTAGAGGAGTGTTACAACTACAGACACAAATCTTTTTTTACTGATTCGATTTTTTGTTTCATTCCGCCTCTACCAAATATTTATTTTTTTCTTGCTTTAATTTTACTGTTCAGTAAAAATTTCTCATGGAATAGCACCTTTATGTCATGGCCGACAAAACATCCAAAATAAAAAAAGTGATTTTGCACGTCAAACATCTGTAGAGTATCTTTAATTCAGCAACATTAAAACCAATTTATCGCAATTTTTTATAAAAATAATAATACCCTTCCTAAATAATATTAAAAATATCACACCACAATTAAAAAATCAAATATTTTGTTTAGAAATATGTATTTATTTTGACAGCTAAAACCAAAACAAATCTTGGTTTTTTCTCCGTATGTTCACTCCATATGTTCACTGATGGCCTTTTGACAGAAAATATCCGGATATTTTTGACAGATGTTACCCCCGCTAACTTCACTTTAATAAAATATCCGGATTTTTTTTTATGACATCAGTGAACAACTTTTGTTCTTGACTTGGTATTTTAAACGTCAACATCACATTTTCTTTTGATTATTTTACTATTTTTTATTAATGTCATTGATTAAATCGTAGCTTTTCATATTATTTTAATTGTAATTTGCAAAAATTTTGGTATATTTTATGCCAATAAAAGAAATAATTTTCGGTTGTCAAAAAAAAACCAAATAAAAGTAGAGTTAAAAATATACCGATCATTTTAATGCGTTCGTTTTTTTGCTTAAAAAATATCCGGATATTTTTTATCCCTTGTCATCAGCGAAAACTGCTAGTGTGAAAAAAATCCGGATATTTTATTAAAGTGAAGTTAGCGGGGTTAACATTTGTCAAAAATATCGGGAATTTTTCTGTCAAAAAACCATCAGTGAACATACGGAATATTTGCGAGTTGAAAAATTTAAATTAAAATAATATGAAAAGCTTCAATTTGGAAATGATATTAATAAAAATAAAAATAATTAAAATAAAATCTGATGTTGACGTTTAAAATACCAAGTCTAGAACAAATGTCGTTCACTCATGTTATAAAAAAAATTCCGGATATTTTATTAAAGTGAAGTTAGCGGGGGTAAAACTTGTCAAAAATATCCGGATATTTTCTGTCAAAAAGCCATCAGTGAACATACGGACTTTTCTTTGGATTTTTTTGTTTTTTTTTTGACAACCGAAAATTAATTCTTTTAACGGCGTAAAAAAGTCGAAAATTTCTGCGAAATGAAAAATTTAAATTAGAATAATGTGTAATGCTTCGATTTGAACAATGATAATAATAAAAATTATTAAAATAATAAAAAGAAAATGTGATGTTGACGTTTAAAATAGCAAAATTATATGTCAAGTACAAAAATTGTTCAATCATGGTCGTGTTTCCTCGGGCAAATTTGGACGTGTTCAATCGGGCAAAAATGATAAAAAATATCATGATATTTTATCCCACCCTAACTTCATTTCGTAATACTGTACGTCAAACCCGATTGAACAACCAAAATTGGAAAAAAATTATAAATTGATTTTAAATGATACATTTTGTTTTAAATCGGTTTGTAAAATTCTGGTCGTGTTCAATCGGGCAAAAATGATAAAAAATATCATGATATTTTATCCCACCTTAACTTCATTCCGTAATACTGTCCGTCAAACCCGATTGAACAACCAAAATTGAAAAAAAATGATAAATTGATTTTAAATGTTACATTTGATTTTAAATCGCTTCGTAAAATTCAATAAACTCGTTTTGTCGTCAGGTTTTTAATTAAATGTTATATTTTCTAATTATTTTTTTTTTATAAATTATTTTGATATTGAAACTATTTGGTTTTTATCCAAATATTAGAGACACAAATAATTTTAGTTTGAGTTTTATTGTGTTTGTATTCTCAGACAAAACTACGAAACATAAATGATTATTTATGTTTAAATAAATAGGTGACTGTGTAAATACCATAAAAATATCTTAAAAAAGCAAATTTAATTTAATTTAATTACCGAAAATATCATAAAGAAAATAAATTCAAAAGCCTGAATTCCACTGTGAATAATTGACTGAACTGACTTCAAGTCGAAAGAAGACAAAAAAAAAAAAAATCCATTAGAGTGACAAAGATAAAGCATGTTTTTTTTATTTTTTTTTATAGCACAAATATCTTGATAAATTTTGACAGCGACAGCAAAAAATAAAAAATAAAAAAAATAAATTTTTGGTTATCACTTGGAGTTTTAATTTGGCTTTTTCACCACCAATAAATTATTTAAAAAAAAAACGATCACTTTATTAAATTGCCAATAATAGTATTTAGCGATATTATCACAATTGATCCCAATTTAACACAATTTACCTGTATACAAACTTTATATTTTTTTATTATCACAGCTATTTTAGAAGCAACCACCAAAAAAAATTATGACAATTACCATAAAAATAACAAACTTTTTAATTATCTTAGGATGCGGAAAAAAATTTGCGTTCGTACACAAAATTTGTGTGCTTATATTAGTTGGATAACCATAAAATGACTTCGATTTTGATAATTTTTGACCATAATTATGGCGATCCACTAATACAAACACACATTTGATGTAAGTAAAATCTTGACTGACTTCGTTTTGTGTTTCTTTCACACAACCACCGATTTTATATTTTTATCTCCCTTTATTTTGACTGACAAACTTTTATTCGCAATGGAATTCAGGCTAAAATTGACAGCAGGAACCCAAAAAACCAAGAGAAAAGTTGGTTTTTGTGTGATAAATGAGTTTAATGCCAAAAGTAATAAAAAATATCATGATATTTTTTATCATTTTTGCCCGATTGAACACTGGGTCTATAAACTCGTTTTGTCGTCAGGTTTTTAATTAAATGTTATACTTTTTAATTATTTCTTTTTTATAAACTATTTTGATATTGAAACTATTTGGTTTTTATCCAAATATTGGAGACACAAATAATTTTAGTTTGAGTTTCGTTGTGTTTGTGTTCTCAGACGAAATTTCCAAATATAAATTATTATTTATGTTTAAATAAATAGGTGACTCTGTAAATATCATATAAATATCTTAAAAAAGCAAATCCAATTTAATTTAAGTACCGAAAATATCATAAAGAAAATTAATTCAAAATTGACAGCTGGAACCAAGAAAAAAGTTGGTTTTTGTGTGTGATAAATGAGTGCGTTTAATGCCAAAAGTGATAAAAAATATCATAATATTTTTTATCATTTTTGCCCGATTGAACACTAGGTTTGATAAAATATATCATGATATTTTTTATCACGTTTTACCATAAAACGCACTCATTTATCACAAAAAAAATCCTTGAATTTTTGTCGTTTTACCTGTCAAAAAATCTTGTTTTTTTTTATGCAAAAGAAACTTAATTAATAATTTTAAATAATTTCAATTTCCATAATATATACTGGAAATATTTCATATTTTAAAATACTATAAAAAATTATAATTAATTTTGTTAAAGAAAAAAAAATCAGAATAAATTAAACTGTTTGACGTTTAATTTTAACTTCTTTATTTTGGTCGTTTCTTTGGGTTTGACATAAAATTTAACGGAATGAAGTTAGGGTCATAAGTCTTTCTTCTGTGGTGAAATATCAATTCTGTGGTACAAACACAAAAATCATGGCTTACGTAGTCATCAACGATTTATTATGGACATGATTGATCGAACACAAATGTAGTATTTGCAAAGTATTTGAAGGCTTTATTCAAAAAAGCGGTTGCTTTGAAGGAGGATATGACAATACATACAGGCGAAGTTTTATATACATGCCAACATTGTCCTAAAACTTTTAATTCATTTACATTCGCATCGCAAAAAAATTCATGGGAGAAATGCGAATCAAATCGGCGTTGTAAAATAATTCCTTTGAAAAGGGCTTGTAGATTAGAGATTTTGAAAATAAATTATTGACAAAATTTGAAGCCAAACATTTTTATTGAAGCAGTTTATTTCAATAAACCACTGAATTAAAAAAATTGTTTATATTCTAAATTAGTTTAGTAATTTAGCCCCTGGATAAAATATCTGAAAACTTTATTTTCAAGTTCCCTTCGATCCCTTCCCTTGTTATTTTTCGAGTTCTCCTAATATTGAGTTGAATTTGCAATATGGTTGGTTTGGCACATTTTCCGATTCAATAATTATAAATCGCTTGCCTGTCTTACAGTTCTTTATTAAAACCGTACCTTACTTTGATTTGGTGCCATACCAATAAATTTAGAAGTAGATTGGCCCATTCGGTTTTCGGTGCTTTCATCTTACCGTCATCACAAAAAATAATTTTCAAATGAATATTTTTTAAATCTGCCATTTCTTCGATTATATTTTTATTTTGAACGTTCTTAGCATGAAATTCAAATGTCGATTTAATCGCTTTTTGGGAGCTACTTCAAAAATGTACAAACAAAAGAAAGAAACATTGCTTACGAGTATTAACTTATTTTTTTATTTAAAAAAGAGATTTGTTACTATTAAAATCTATTTATTTAAAAAAATCTAAAATATTCAAAAATGCCGTTAGATGTGTATCCGGGTTACTATGTATAATATTTTTCTTCTTCCAAATAAATTCATTTAAAAACATTTGTATTCGATGCTTATTTATTTCACATCTACATCTATATTCCTGTTTCATCTGAGACAATAAACTCTTTATTTGCTTCAATCTAGGATATCCATCCTCATTAATACAGCTTAAAGGAAGGTTATCGATTCTATGCTCGAATCCAAAATCTTTAACCGCTGAAGTATATGAAGGATAGCCATCCGTAATTATAATCGAACCAGGAATTACGTGCTCTCTAAATAATTCAAGAAGTGTACTAGATTGACGATTTGGAACCAACTTGACTACAAATTTCCTGCAATTATTTTCGACTACTCCTCCCACAATCCATTGTACTCCTTTCTTGTCGTCATAGGCACTGGAAGGATTGCAAATGATTTTCCCACCATATACAGCTGCTTCATCAAACTGTACGACAACTCCAGGGCCTCCAATTCTACAAGTAAATTCTTGTACAGTCTCAAACATATTTGTTATTATATCCTTCACCTTAATATAAGTGTTTTCTGAGATGCCACATAACACTATCGCTTGGTAAAGATGGTAATTTAAAACCCAACAATATAAGCATCGTAAAATTTTTGCAAATTCTATCGTTACATTTGCAAACACTGTACCTTTTTTTAGTGAAAGCTTTCTGCTGCAGTCTCTAATGGTACATTTATAAACAAGGCCGTCGATTGAACTATTTAGAGTACGAATTTGCATTTGATTGTGACAACTACGACATGATATATTTTCTTTTATAATACCATATTCACGAAGAAACTGAATTGCTTCCATATTATTTTGAAATATGTCTGCATAAGGATCAAGTTTTAAAAAACTGTCAAAATATGGGTGTCGTTCTTCCATAAGGGTAATGATTAACAATTTATTCTTTGTTATCTGTGATAAGTAATATAAATACTTTATAATCGAGACGGAACATTTACTTCATAATTTAACTCACAAGCAGAATAAAAAAAAAAAATAGATGTAGTCTTATGTTGAATTCGATTGTAGAAAAATTTTCACGGTAAACATCATAGAGTTAAACAAATAGAGCTGAAATAAACAAACGTCAAGTCAAGCATCGAAAATGTGAGCGAAAAAAAGAAAAACTAAAATATATTAGGGCCGTATTTAGGGGCAAATCGATAGACAGACTCAACTACAATTTTTAGTTGTATGTAGTTAGTTTTTTCGGAATTGAATTCCGAAGCTGGTATTTTAAAACGACAGCGAATTTAGTTGGAATTTTAATGAAATTTTTAAACGTAGAATTATCCGGGATGCTCGGGACCGAACGTTTCCCGGATAATCAAAGATCCCGGTTGATCGAATTTTCCAGTTTTATAAAAAAATAAACAATATTCCTTGTGTTCAATCGGGCAAAAATGATAAAAAATATCAGGATATATTTTATCACCTTTGGCATTAAACGCACTAATTTATCACAACAAAAAATCAACTTTGGACGTGTTCAATCGGGTAAAAATGATAAAAAATATCATGATATTTTATCCCACCCTAACTTCATTTTGTAATATTGTACGTCAAACCCGATTGAACAACCAATATTGATAAAAAATGATAAATTGATTTTAAATGTTACATTTGGTTTTAAATCGCTTTGTAAAATTCAATAAACTTATTTTGTCGTCAGGTTTTTAATTAAATGTTATATATTTTAATTATTTCTTTTTTATAAACTATTTTGATATTGAAACTATTTGGTTTTTATCCAAATATTGGAGACACAAATAATTTTAGTTTGAGTTTCGTTGTGTTTGTGTTCTCAGACGAAACTTCCAAATATAAATTATTATTTATGTTTAAATAAATAGGTGACTGTGTAAATATCATATAAATATCTTAAAAAAGCAAATCCAATTTAATTTAAGTACCGAAAATATCATAAAGAAAATTAATTCAAAATTGACAGCTGGAACCAAGAAAAAAGTTGGTTTTTGTGTGTGATAAATGAGTGCGTTTAATGCCAAAAGTGATAAAAAATATCATAATATTTTTTATCATTTTTGCCCGATTGAACACTAGGTTTTTTCTCGGTTTTTTGGGTTCCGGCTGTCAATTTTGGATTAATTTTTTTTGAGCAATTTTCACTGCATAAAGTAAATTAAATTTACTTTTTTAAGATATTTATATGGTATTTACACAGTCACCTATTTATATAAATATAAATGATAATTTATATTTCGATTTTTTATTTAAGAACACAAACACAACGAAATTCAAACTAAAATTATTTGTGTCTCCAATATTTGAATAAAAACCAAATAGTTTCAATATCAAAATAATTTATAAATAAAACTAATTAAAAAATATAAACATTTAATCACAAATCTGACGACAAAACGAGTTTATTGAATTTTACAAAGCAATTTAAAACAAAATGTGACATTTAAATTCAATTTAGCATTTTTTATCAATTTTGGTTGTTCAATCGGGTTTGACGGACAGTATTACGAAATGAAGTTAGGGTGGGATAAAATATCATGATATTTTTTATCATTTTTGCCCGATTGAACACGTCCATTATGTACATATATGCTTAACACAGAAACAATACTGTTTTCAAAATTTAACGAAAAAAATAAAAATGAAAAATCCCGGTTAATCAATTGAAAATCTGGATAAACAAGTGACTCAAAAAATCGACTCTGTAAAAAAAAATCACGGATAATAGAGGTTGACGGATAATCGGATCCCGGAAAATCGAGTTTCGACTGTAAATAAAACTATAGTTTTCCGAACATGAGCTGCCAACATGAAAAAAATAATTTTCTTTTTTCCCATAGAACGTAAGCAAATTTATTTTGTGATGGAAACAAAACAACAGTTTTTTAGATGTGAGATTAGCTGTCAAGAGAAATTTTGTTTATATTATTAATAAGAAATTTTTAAAATGGAAACTATGAACTTTTGTGGCTACGTAGTCGTAGAAAATATAAACAATTTTGCAATTTTTATTCATGAATAGCAAATTACAAATCTGGAGTCTCGTTTGTTGTTGTTATTATTATCATAATTGACATTTTTAATTTTGCTGGAAGAGAGGTGTGGGTAAATTTATCAAAATATCTCAATTTCTCAAAATTGATTTTCATCAAAAAAAAACATGAATAATATTTTCACACAGGTACGCACAAAATTGCTGTAAATAATTTTTTATTGATTTACAGCAATTTTTTGTTGTACCATAGAATTCCACATAATAAACAGCAACAACAAACAATTTATGTATTCCCGAAAAAATTCGGTATTATACGTCAATTGTAAGAACTGTTTTAGTCACCGATCGATATCCATCCATGACTACTATCGTAACTATACAAATTAAAATCGACACTTTAATGTGGTTCAAAAATAGCAAAAACAGACAATGGAAGTGTTCAATCGGGAAAAAATGATAAAAAATATCATGATATTATATCCCACCCTAACTTCATTTCGTAATACCATTGAGGAAGGACTTTAAATAGAGAGAGATTTTGTGTGGGTAAAATATGCAAGGAAAAATAATTTCTGTTTCGTTTGGAGATTCTAGTTGTGATATTATGAAAGGAATATATAAATTTTAGTTGCATCTTTCTATTTCTCATGTTTAAAACCAACTTTTTTCTTGGTTCCAGCTGTCAATTTTGAATTTATTTTCTTTATGATATTTTCGGTATTTAAATTAAATTAAATTTGATTTTTTAAGATATTTATATGGTATTTACAACGTTACCTATTTATTTAAATATAAATAATAATTTATATTTCGAAGTTTTGTCTGAGAACACAAACACAACGAAACTCAAACTAAAATTATTTGTGTCTCCAATATTTGGATAAAAACCAAATAGTTTCAATATCAAAATAATTTATAAAAAAGAAATAATTAAAAAATTTAACATTTAATTAAAGCCCTGATGACAAAACGAGTTTATTGAATTTTACAAAGCGATTTAAAACAAAATGTAACATTTAAAATCAATTTATCATTTTTTTTTTTTCAATTTTGGTTGTTCAATCGGGTTTGACGTACAGTATTACGAATTTACGAAATGAAGTTAGGGTGGGATAAAATATCATGATATTTTTTATCATTTTTGCCCGATTGAACACGTCCATTATATGTAGCATGTTGATATTTTTAGCTAGAAAGGAAAGAGAAAAACAGTTGATTTTAATGTCATAGTTTATAAATCGTATATGTATTGGTTTACTGTTGGTTAGATCAATGCCGTCTAGATTGTATATACAAGCCATACTGCTAAAAGCAAAATAGTATATCATTCAACAAGCATATAATTAGCGCATTTCCTTGACAAATTTACAACAACAATTGCATATAATAAATCCCCGCAAGAATAACATTAACCCAAAAAAAAATTGAGTTTAATTAAACATAATTCTAATTCTTGGTTATGATACTTGCCACCAGAGTCATAATACATAGTAAATTTATATTTTATTGCGAAAGGTTGGCTTTTGTCAATTAAATCAAATTGGCTATTTTCTTGGAAAAAAATAAACGCCAAAATAATTCGAATTAAATGTTGGTCAACAAAATACGCTTATAGGATAGCTGTTATTCACGAAGATGAAGTTTACCGACACGAGCCGACAGGCGAGTGTCGTAAATCATCTGAGTGAAATAACAGCCATTATATACGAGTAGAATACGATACTTTGTCCACGACCGATAAAAAATTGTGTTTTATTATCAAATCCTTTAAATAAACCTAAAATAACTTCCGTCGACATTTTGACGTCTCAGTTTAATAATAATGAAAATGGCAAGAGACTACTAGATAAAATTTCCAAAAATGAAATTTTTATTTGGCAGTAGTGAATAATAGAAGAAGGGACTACTAGATAAACTAGCAGTGAATAATGGATATCATTATAATTGAAGAAACACACGTATAATGATTATATTATACGTTAGTCGTGGACAAATTATATTTTTTTATTTTCATCGACATAACCCGGCTACTCCACCTGACATAAAATTTTAAGATTACCATATCTTGTAACAAAAATATAAAAAATGGCGTCGGGTAAAAAAAAAATCGTCACACTTATATGTATTTTAACGATTCTTTTTTGGCTGCCACATTTTTAATTATGTATTTAAAAATATCTCAACAAAATTTTTTTTTTTTTGTGGAAGAAAAAATTTTTGTAAAAAGTTTCTAACTACAAATTAGAAAACTTCCATTCGAAACTGGTAACCAAATTTTTGAATCCAGCCAAGAAATGTAAAATTTTGGTATACAATCAAGTTATGCCTTCTTGGCAGCAAATGATTGTATGACATATGGCAAGTCGTTGCGATTTCGTGTCTCCACTAGCAACTGTTCGAATTTTATTGGTATAACTCGATGTTAATGGCAGGTGGAGAGTCGGTGTAACCTAGATGGCAATTAACATTCGAAAAATAAAAGAGTTGAGTTTTATCTCTGCTAATTTTCTGCATAATTTAAAACTAATAAAATTATTAATAAAATAATGATTTAAATATAAATAAATAGGCCCGATTCTGCCTTCCAAAATTTTATGTTATGTTATTTTTGTTTTTTCAATATAAATTCATATAGGAAGCGGTGAAATAAAATAACATAACATGAATTTTATCGTTCCAGAATCGGGCCCATTAACTAGAAATGTAACATGAGTTGAAAAAATTTATATGAACTATTTTTTATTAATAATTTTAAATTATGAAAAAATACGCGACGTACCTCCCTTTATTGCGCTTAATACTAATTTATTTTTTATATTTTCACATGTTTTAATTTCTTCGTTCTAAAGTTTTGTTCTCTTTCATTTTTCTAGCGTTAATGCCATCTGCAGAAGATTAATGGAACTGTCGACATAAATTGAGTGACGTAGTCTGTAGTATGGTTAGTATATTCAATGCCGTCTAGAATATACAAGCCATACTACTGTCTACGTCACTCAATTTATGTCGACAGTTCCATTAATCTTCTGCAGATGGCATTAATGCTAGAAAAATGAAAGAGAACAAAACTTGAAAACGAAGAGATTAAAACATGTGAAAATATAAAAAATAAATTAGTATTAATCCAAGCGCAAGAAAGCGAGGTTGTACGTCGTGTGTTTTTTTCATAATTTAAAATTATTAATAAAAAATAGTTCATATAAATTTTTCCAACTCATATTACATTTTTAGTTAATATTTATTTATATTTAAATCATTATTTTACTAATAATATTATTAGTTTTAAATTATGCAGAAAATTAGCAGAGATAAAAATATGTACAACCTTCCTTTCGTGCGCATGAGATAATACTAAATAATTTTTTTATTTTTGAAATGTTTTATTCTCTGTTTCTCTCAACTTTTTCATTTTTCGAATGTTAATTGCCATCTAGGTTATGTCGCTGAATTAAAAAATAATAATTTTTGCTTTTAGCAGTATGGCTTGTATATTCTAGACGGCATTGGTATATTCTAGACGGCATTGATTATACTTACAACTACTAATACCGATTTTCCATCGTCATAACAATGTGTTTACATTTGCTTTCTTGCATTGCGTTTCTCTGCTTTCAAAAAACCAATCGCCGTTTAGACGAGGTTTCTTGAAACGGGTTTCTTTTGAATTAATTTTCTAAGTATGTGTAAAATTATTCCACAAACTTATGGTAAACAAAAAAATATTATGCCCTTGAAATATTTTATATTCCGTTTTTGTTTGTATTAGTGCCAAGCAATCCGAGAATTAAAAGTTTTTTTCTCCAAAAAAGAATTACAAATTTCCCCATCCTAAAATGAGTTTGTAGGTAAAGAGGAAAGAAACGTAATGCAAGAAAGCAAGTGTAAATTGGCTTATAGTATAATAGTATAATAGTATTATACTATTAACTACGACGATGGAAATCGAAGTTGATAGTATAATAGTATAATTATAATATTTTGTTATACTATCACTGGCTTTACACCGTAGATAGTATAATAGCAAAATAGTATAATACTATTTTACTATCTGTCATAGTCGGTTTTAAACCGCATAAAATGTTCATAAAAAACAGAAAATTAAAACAAAATAATGAAAAATTATAATTTCCCAATACACATAAATATTTGAAGCCTAATTTATGAACAATACACTGTTACAAATTTTCCTTTTATAATAAAATAAAATATAATAGGTATTAAAAATGATAGCTATCAAATTAAAATATTATATTTTATTTTTGCTATTATACTATCAAAACATCGGTTTTACACCGGATAGCATAATAGTATTATACTATTTTGCTAATATATTTGCTATCTACGGTGTAAAATCGATATATGTATCTATCAAAAATATAATAGGTAGCTAATTGTGTTTTTAACATTTGTAACGAAATCCCCAAGGGATTTCGTTAACAGACATGAGAATAGTGGTCTGATGCGGTATAGTAGCTGGCTAGAGCTCACGGTGCGGCGTGGGGATTCTCAGACATATTTCTCATGCTTGAATAACCGCATGACAATAAAATTGGAGGGACAAAGGAAATTAAAATTACGTTGCCACGGCCTCAGCGGCAAAAAGAAAATGATAAACTGGGAGTGATCGATCCGGAGTGACCGTCTCAATCCCAGGCGATCACCGCCGTAACTGCCACACGGGCCTCCCCTCATCGGCCCGCCTACTGCTACCGATGCCATTTATGAAGGAAGGACGCCCGCATGATAATCCCAGCGACAATTCCCCGGAACGGAGACTGTCACACCGACGCGATCAACTCATATGGCGTGCCGCCCTCCAGCACAGCCTGTCCTGGAGGAACGAACGGCACGCACGGAAAAGGGTGGAAAAGGGCCGACCCTTCACATGACCACACCCCACATCATCCGATCAATTATTTATTTACACGCACATGGTGCGGCGTAGCACACTACCGTAGGAAATTCAAAGAAAAGATTTTAAGCTATGGTAAAAGAGAAAAACTTAAAATTAGGCTAAAACTGATGAATGATAAATTACGTTAAAACTGATTCTACGTTAATGTTAGATTTCACTTTCACTATCACTGTTTTTTAAGAAAATTAAGGAAAACACAAAAATACCTGAAAAAAAATGAACCGTTATGGGGTCGAACTCGAACCACACCCAATAACGGACAACCGAGCAGAAGTGAAGAGAAAAAGAACGGAAATTCCAAACGCAATCAATCAAAATGACGGAAAAAGAATATAACCGGACAATAATTACTCTGAGTGGGGTTTTCACCAAATCGGTGCACCACCACGAAACGCCGAAAACAAACGGTAAAAATAATAATATATATGTACAATATAATGAAAATAGAAAGGAGAAACAACCTGTTACAAACTTAAGAAACTTAAATTTACTTAGCCAGATTGTTTATCCCTTAATTATTTTACCTTGTTGTTGTAAAGGCCCGTCCGACCAACCGCAACCAGCGCCGACGCAGGATCCCCCTCACACAATTGATTGCCCTGCCTCCTCGGGCGGGAATACTGTCTCAATATCACCAACAACACTTTTAATAAATTTTTTTTTTTTTGTAGTTTTATTTATTCGATTCTTGTTGTAAACATCGCACTGACTTTATGCTGTTATGTGTAGTTTAAAAATTTATAATTTTAACACATTTGTTCGTTTTATTTATTTATTTATTTATATTTTTGTACAATATTTTAAGTCTTTATTTAACTTTAATAGACAGCATCATCATATAATTTCAACAAATCAGTTGAACACAAAAAAAAATAATCCAAACGAAATTGGTGATCACTAAACGGTAACGTAGTGTAGATTGAAGAACTGTATATCCAACCACTATTTAACCAATATTAAGCAAGCACACCCCAAATAAAATATACGTGGAATTTTGTTAAAATAGTTTTTATTTCATATTTTATTTAGACTACTGCAACATTATAAATTAATTCACGATTTTTTTTTTCGTGCCAAAACTAAATTACATATATAAACTTTATTTATATATTTTCTTCTTTTTTTTTTTTTTAATATCAATTAATACTGTATTATATACCAAAACTTGACTCAATATCACAAAAAAAAAAAATCAGATTCCGACTAATTTATTCCAAAATAAAAAGTAGCCTCCTTTATAAAAAATTAAAACTAGAGTTTTTAATTTTTATATACAAAATATTGACTTGTCGTCAACAATGCGAAAAACTAGACTCAATTTATTTTATTAAAAAATTTTTTCAGACTTAACGTCAACAAAACTCAAAACTAGACTGTTTAATGAAAAAAAATATTTTTACATCAAAAAAATCAGAAAAATTTCCCCCTCCTATTTTCTATCTCGCATCGCTGTCTGTCCCACTCGTTGTATTTGTGCACATGTTCATCATTTATTTATTTTTTTTTTTTTTATTATTGTAAAATCTTTATTAACATGTATATTGTTTTTTTTTTTTTTTTTATGTACACAAATACAACGAATAAGACAAACAACGACGACGAACACATGTACATACTTATCTGTACGGCTGCATCGGATTCATGTCCAATACACCGATCGGTTCTATCCCCACCCAGAGCAAATATCACGCGTTAATCTAAGCCAATGATACCAGAAAGAAAAATAGACTATTCCAGATTGAATATTTTAATAACCAAATATTCCATCTCATACTACATAATACATGTACACACACCAACTCGCAAGAGATATACAGGGTGGCTGAGACCAAATGTTACTAACTTCACTCTGCTGTCATTTGTGTAGTTGTCATTTTCGCGCATTAATTTTTTGACAGATTGAAGTTTGGTTAGTTGTTTATATGTGGTCAATAAATAATTGTTCTAAATTAATATCTTAATAAAAAAATCGTAATGGAATTCAAACGTAATAGTGTAATTGCACTGTATTTGGGTGGAAATTCACAAACAGCAATAGTTCGTCAGCTCCAGCATTTGAATGTGAATAAAATGTTTGTGTATCGAACCATAACTCGATACAACGAAACTGGTAGCATCGCTAAACGCAACAGAGGCGGTCCTAAAAAGACAGCAACATCAAAAGAAATGATACGAAAGGTGAAGAAACGAATCCAACGAAATCCTCGTCAAAGTGCCAATCAATTAGCCGCACGTCTACATGTTTCACGATACAGCATTCAAACCATATTGAAAAATGAACTACACTTGAAGCCCTACAAGATACAAAAAGTTCAAGATCTTACGGAGGCACAAAAAAAAGTTAGGCTTGAAAGAACACGAGCATTGAAGGCCTTGGCCGAACGTGATGAGATTCCAAAAATTGTCTTTTCTGATGAGAAAATTTTCACCATTCAACAGCATGTGAATAAACAAAATGATCGTGTTTGGTTAGAGGACAAGTCCAACGATAATTTGGACACAAGAGTTGCCATGCGCAAGCAGTCACCAGCTTATGTTATGGTTTGGGCTGCAGTTACTGCAGATGGACGCACTCCTCTGGTTTTCATCGAACATGGAGTCAAGGTAAACCAAGAGATGTACCGCCAAAAGATCCTAAACGATGCTTTGCTACCTTGGGCACGTAAACACTTTGGTACGAACCGTTGGACATTCCAACAGAACTCGGCACCGTCACACAAAGCTCGAGCGACACAGCAATTTTTACAAAATTGCGTTCCGCGGCTGATTTCGTCGAAAGAATGGCCACCATATTCACCAGACTTGAATCCCATGGATTTCTCCATATGGTCCATTTTGGAGAGTAAGGTGTCCACTAAAAAATACGAAAGTGTTGATGCATTGAAGTCAGCTCTTGTTCGAGAATGGAATAAAATTCCGCAAGCCCACGTTCGGTCAGCATGCAATGCTTTCTATGGAAGACTGAATCAAATAATCAAAGCCAAAGGAGGTCATATCGAGCAGTAACATGTTTTTCATAAAATGTAATATGTTTTCAACATATTCCACGAAATTTCAATAAAAAATAATCAAAATTAAAAAAATTACAGCGTTTTCATTTGGTAACACTTGGTCTCAGCCACCCTGTATATGTTTGTACATGACAATATAGAAAACAAGTAAATGAAAAAAATTTAAAATATATTTACATAGCAATCGGTGAGAATATTAAATTTGAATTTGGAAAAGCATAAATTAGAGCATATGTACTGTAACGGGCGCGTGTCATCCCCGTTACAAAATATACCTAATTCCCAAGAAAATAATCCAAGGAAATTGCATCCCACCTTTGAAGATATTTTCTTCTCAAAAACAAAACAAAAAAAACCAATAATAATCCCCATGACAATGTCCGGATGCAGTTAACATTCGAATTACCTTAGTTGAGTTGTATCAAATTTGGTTGTACAACAAACTAACGTAAAATTCTATGTATTCTAGTGGCGCGTGCCCATACGAATCATATGTTTTATTTACGTTTAATTCATGAATTTATTTTCTTTGCACATTAAAGTGTCAAGTTTCGGTAAAAAAAAAACGTAAATACATTTTTTTTTCTTTTTCTTGTTGTTGCACACGCGATTTTTGTCAAGCGTGTGTACAATACTTTAACCTTCCTTTTTTTTGGTTTTCTTTAGCGTTTATTCACCTGCGGCTAATTGAAACCCAAATTGAATTTAGTTTTTTTTTGTTGTTTTTGGGCAATTTGGGCAGTTCATGTGTTTATACATTGAACAAACACGTGCCGAATATTTGCAATTTTAGCATAATCACGAATAACCAATGAAGTATTGGAGGGGATAAGAATGCGTTTTTCTGTTGATTGGTCAATGTGAAACATAATTTTGTTTTTTTTTTCGATCAGCAGAAAAATTGTATAAAAACCTCGCCAATATTTTATTTGAGGCTTTTTTAGTTTTTGTGAGTCTTGTGGTTAAGATTTGAGCGAGGAAATTTTTGGTGATTCGCGTGGTGTTAGTTAAAAATAAATTCAAAGTTGTGAATACATTTTTGTTTTCAACTCTAAATTACTTCGTTTTTGTTTTTTTTAATTTGAGGAGGATTTATCCGGAATTTTGGTAAGTATAGTCGAAAAAAAAAAAAAAAAAAATGATTACTAATTAAAGCGGTACCGGTTGTTGGGTGTCTGTGGACTGTCCCGTATGGGAGGGGAGACGGCAAGTGCTTTGCACTGTTCTCCCTCTGTCTACAACACTCAACAACCTAAATTCTTACTAACATTTGGTTAGGGGCCAATGGCCAACTTTGTTTTTTTTTATTATTTTGATTGGATTTACAGATGAATCTGTAAATCATCCTTGTTTTCCTCCCCCCCAAACAAAAAAATAATTTCCAAATGGTAGGCCACATATTTTTAACCATGTGGCTGATCCGTTTTTTTTTCTCATTGGCCTACTTTTCCCTTTTCTTTGGTTGTTATCAACCACCTTTTTTTTTTCAAAAAAAACGACTTTAACTAGATCTTAAGGGGAGCTACCATCCCCCACGACCAAATTCCTCTACCTGACTTGAGCACCGGGATTAAGTCGTGGTAGCATTCCCCCCTTAAGGTAATTTTGTAACGACTGGATTTAGGTCAAACTAAATCTAGTCACAAACAGTTACAGTACATACAACACCATGGTGGTCATGGTATTTTATAATTAAAGAAAAATTTCAAATCATTTGAGCGTTTGGAATTTTCGGAGAAAAAAAAAATTTTCACTGTTCCAAGTGGAGACGTATGCCAGTCGTAACACATTGTAAATTTATCTAACAGTGTATTATTTTGAAAATTCGTAGATTACCGTTCGATTTTTTTTTTGTGGTAGTTTTATTAACCAATGCGTACGCTTGGTTATTTTTAATTATTTTTTTATTATGAATATACGTACGTCAAAATTTTCAGAATAGGAATTAAGGTCGATTTATATTATCAGTTCCTTTCAGTTCCTACTCGTATCGTGTCAGACAAAAAAAACATTGTTACATATATTTTCTATAGGAGTATTTATATTATCCTTTCCTATCCGTTCCTACTCGTACCGACACAGACACATATTGTTGAAAAGAATGTTTTGTCTGATATCTGAAGGCGAAAAAATACGAAAGAATAGCGAAACAAACAAAAATTGTAAATTGTTACTACCCTCCAGA
Organism: Tipula vernalis; assembly: GCA_958295665.1. Taxonomy (NCBI): domain Eukaryota; kingdom Metazoa; phylum Arthropoda; class Insecta; order Diptera; family Tipulidae; genus Tipula; species Tipula vernalis. Next base: position 231,028,834 of record OY282560.1, read on the forward strand.
CCAGGTGTATCATAAACGTACGGTTTACGAAGACTTTGCTATACTAAGGTGTTCGTAAACGTTACACTAAAACAGTACGAATATAGTACGTAATGTGTACTTTTGTCACATGAGAAGTGAAACAAATTTGCGAAGACATTTGTATGTATTAGTATGTATAAAAGTGTTCATAACGTGTACGCTTAATCGTAATGTTTACGAACTACTTAAGCGTAACATTGACGAACGGTTTAGTGCGAATTGCCCCATTTAATTAGAATAAAACAATTTTTTTAAATCTTATCTTTTATTTGTATTTTTCTTCAAGTGAGTCACAACACAAGACACAACGTGCCAAATTTGTTAATTAATCTTTTTCTGAAATGAAATAAAATGTTTCAATCATAGATGAAGTACTTCGAGTATTATTTAAATACCTTTCAAAATATTCATTATAATGATTTTTATATGATATTATGGATATACATAGTGCTGCTCTTGAATGCCACGAAAAACTAACAATAATTATCAGAAGTTTTTATATTTTCACAATACGACAACTTTAATTTAATTTGTACAAAAAAAAATTGAAACTAAAACAAAGCCGCAATATATAATTGACAGCACTGTGTATAGAGAATGTAAATGTAGCAGTGTATTATAAAAAAAGCGTTCGTAAACTGTTCGTACGCTGTACATTTTTGCTGTATACATTTTTGCGCCGGGAGGGTAAAACATTTTTGTATTTTTGTGTGTTATCTTTACTCTATACGTAACCCAAAGATACGAATATATAATGATAATCATACGAAGAAAATGCCTGAATTGAAAGGTACGGATAGTATAAATTGATGATGTCTGACACGATACGAGTAGAAACTGAAAGGAACTGATAATATAAATCCACCTTTATACCTACGTTCACATTAAAAAACTATATTGGTGGTTGGTGCTAACTTCATCGCGTGCGATGGAAAACCGACAAGGAATAAATAATTAAATAGTATTAAACTATTATGCTATTATACTATTGACGATGGAAAATCGGTATAACATAACAAATAATTATAATTTCTCTGTTTTTGTTTATAAAATGCAAATCTATTACATGTGTCATGTTGGACAATGAGATAATAAAATATGTAGTCATTTAAACAAAATCAAGACTTGTCTCCAGTTTATATTAGTAGTTTTTACTTTAGGATTTTTTGTTTTATATAAGTAAATTAAATTCAAGCTGCTGACAAATATGTTAAGCTGAAAGAAAAGTATTAAACCTTTAATAATATGAATGTCGCTCGTTTTGCCACCGATAGCAATCAAATAAAATTCTCCAACTGAAATTAGAATTAAAACTTATGTATGGCTGTTTGAGCCAAGTTTTAATACAAAAACTATTATTAAATTAAAATAATTCAAAAGTAACATTTCACTATCAATAAATCATGTTTATTGTTTGTTTGTTTTTAAGTTTGCTCAGGTCAGATCTTTCAATCCATAAGACCAGTGAGTTGAGAATAGCCCAGATTTCCAGAGACCACTCAGGGGAGGTTTTGGAGAGTTGAATAGAAAGTGTGTATTGTTGAATTGAGATGTATCAATTAGATAAATTATAAATTAATTAATTAAATTAAGCATAATTATGTAAAATAAAACTCAATAATTAAATTAGATTAAATGAGAGTGAAAATTATTAAATGAAGATAATTAAAAAGAAAAATGAAGGAATACATATTGATATTATTAATAAAACTTAAGAAAATTAAATATTGGGCCCGATTCTGGAACGATAAAATTCATGTTATATTATTTTATTTCATCGCTTCCTATATGAATTTGTATTGAAAAAACAAAAATAACATAACATAACATAAAATTTTGGAAGGCAGAATCGGGCATAATAATTCATAATAATTTTTTTTTTTTTTTTTAAATTATATAATATTAATAAGTCTTCGTAATATAATGTTTTAAAGCAAATACAAATAAAAAAAAAATAAAATAATTCCAAACGAAAACATCGTTGTGTGAAAATGAGTCAATAAAAATTAAACGTAGTCTTAATTCACAGTTTGTAATTAATTTTATCCACAAAATCACACAATATTTTATATTCTTCCATTCTCTGATCCTTTAAGATATTTAATAAAGATTTTCTGTACAAAAGTGGAAAATTATTTCTTATATTATATTGTTATACTATATATGACACAATTGTTAATAATATGTTCGTTATCTTCAACGGTGTTGCAAATCTCACAATTAGGTGTAGTTTCAAGAACCAAACGGAATTTAAATTTTTTGTTAACTGTATGACCCGAGATTAATCTGTAAACTAATCTGGTTTAACAGGATGTGAAATTAGAGTCTTTAAATAGGAAAGATTATCTTGGAGAAGGACAAATTTGTTTATAAAAATGACCAGATGAATTACACATCGATCTGCAGATTTCCTCCTACTTATGATTCATAGATCTGGAGATATTATTAAATAAGTCTGTAAGAGTAGGTTAATTATCAAGAAAATGGGTAGGAGAAAAAACTGCTCTTTTAGGTAAGCCATCTGCTACAGTATTTCCTTTTAAGCCACAGTGACCCGGGAACCAATGAATGACAACATTTTTAATTTGATTATGGCCGGCAGTGTCAATAATTTGATTTTCATAGTGTCTATTTGTATCGTGTGAAAGAGCCGTTTTTAAGGAAATACAAGAGCTCTGAGAGTCAGTAATGATGATAATATTATTGTTTTTGATAATTAGTGATATGGTAATTCTAATTTTGATAGCAATGGTTTCGATATTTTTAATATCAGTAGGGTTATTTAGTTGGATGGCAAATTTCTAATTTTTAGCCTCGACGAAAATTCCAATTCCGGCTTTATTATTAATTATAGAACCATCTGTGAAAATTTTTGCAAAGTTATTTTATTTATTAATTTCAGCCATAAATAACACATAATGTTCAGAATGGTTAATAAGATTTTTGTTTGTAATTCTTTCAATACATGTTATAATGCTAAAATTAGTGGGAGAAGTTTGTTTTATATGAAATGGTTTAATTTAGGAAAGAAAGAAGTCATTAAGTTTAGGAAGAGATCTGTTAAATTTAATGTCGTTACCAATTTTGGAATTATGGATTATATAGATTTTTTGTAATATAAATGAATGATTTTTTAATAAAATGCAGATCTGAAGATGTTTCTAGGGATTCAGATAAAATAGCCGGAATCAGAGTAGTTCTTGAAAAGCCTAAACAAGCTCTCAGACAAGCATTTTTGATAGATTGACAGATTTTCAGATCTTTTTTATATTTGGTGTCTGTAAAAACATATGTGTATTCAAGTTTTGATTTAACGATTGCTTTAAAAATATTTATCATTGTTTCAGGATTTACACCTCCATTAAAATGGGTGAGTGTTTTAAGTAAGTTAATAGAATTGGAAATATTTGCTTTTAAGTTCGTGTAATGATTTGATAATGAAAGTCTGTTATTTAAAGTTGTACCCAGTATTTTAGTAGTTAATCTTTCTTTTATATATAGATATTATTAATTTTTAAATTTAGAGATTTGGAATTATTTTTATTAGTGAATAGACTTAAAAAGTGAGATTTTTCAGTGTTAATTTATAATATTAAAGATTGTAATTTATTCGTTAATGAGAGTAAGTAGAATCTGTTATTAATTATAAGTTATCATGATTATCGGCAGAAATTACAATGCAAATATCATCGACGTATTGGAAAATTTTTATATAGGAGTTATTAATGTCGTGTAAAGAAGTGGTATATATATTAAAAAGGATAGGACTCAAACAGCTACCCAGAGGAATGCCTTTATTAGTGTAGTGGGTGGAAGCATGATTGACATTTTGAATAGATATAATTCTATTTGTAAGAAATTGAGAAATCCAATGTGTAATGTTATTAGGGAAATTGAGATTTTTAAAGATGTTTAATAAAATATTTTTATCTACATTATCAAAAGCTTTATGGAAATATCAATAAAACAATTTTTTGTTTTGTTGTTTGAGTTAGTTGATGAAATTTAACATTTCAATAAAATAGTCAGTGATACTTTTGTTTTTTCTAAAACCAAAATTGTAATAGTTATTGGAGATTACATAGATGATCATTAATTCTTTTTAAGATGAGTTTATTGAAGATTTTCGAGAAAATAGGTAACATGCAAATAGGACGGTAGTTAATAATGTTTCTATCATCTTTCCCCTTTTCCAAAATGGCAATTGTGTATGATTTTTTCCATTTTGTAGGGTAAATCTGATTTTGCCAGATGTTATTAAAATAATTTGTACTAATATTGATTAGGTTAAGATTAGTGGAAACTAATTGCTTAGTGATTTTATGTGAGATTTTATCATATCCTGAGCAGTATTATTGGAGTTTTTAATAATGTCAAGAATTTCAGTGTTTTTAAACTCCGCGGGATTAATATTAGGATTGAGGTTATTAGAGGGATTAGGAGAGGAGTCAAAGGAGAAAGGAAAATTGTAATTTAAAAATGTATTTGCTAGTAAGGGATCTTCTAAAATTTTGTAGTTGGATTGTTTTTTATTTTTAATTTTATTAATATTATTCCAGAGATCAGAGTTATTAGTTTTATGATTGATGCTCATCAAAAAAATTTTCCAAGACTTTTTCTTTTCTCTTCTTATTGTTAATTTAAGTTTTTGTACAGATTTTTTTAATTCAATAGTGGTAAAAATCTTTTTGTTTAAATTATAAATTAGTTGTTAATGTTTTTTAATGTTCCATAGTCTCTGTAAAAGGTCATTCCATCCAGGTTTTGGTTTGAAAGTATTTTTACTTGTGATAATAGAGGTGTTTTCAGAAATTAATTTTTCTAGATGTTCTTCAACATTACATTTGTCATCAATAGTATTTAGATCAAAATCTCTCAATACTTTTGACCAGTTTGTGATTTGTTTTGTTTGATAATAGTTTAGTTTGAAGTCAATAAGTATTATATAATAAGATGGTCACTTCCTAAATTAATGGGATCAATTTTCCATGAGAGTTTTTCGATTAAATTGATTGAACGCAAAGTAATGTCCAGTGCTGAAGAATGGGAAAAATTTAATTAAATTTGATTCAATAATAATTTAATGAAATTTGATTCAATAAATAAATTATTATTGAATCAAATTTCATTAAATTATTATTAAAATCTATCTGTTTGGGGACTTTTTGTTGGATACCAAAAAGGTGGCTTTTGGCTTCTTTGAAACTTGATTTATTTATTATCATGTGCTCCCTAATCTGCTTCTGTCTGAATCTTTCATTGCACTCCGTCAATGAGTCCGTCAAAATATTCGTGGAATTTGAAGAGAATAAATTTCATTGGTTCCTTTGTTTTAAATTCATTAAATCCGTTGATTATTATTGATTGGTCAACAGTATGAGTATTGAACAATGTTTCGATAACCGGTTCTATGCCCTTTATGTGTTTGATTTGAACTAATTTGGGGTTTATGAAGGATTTATTTGATCCGGTGTCGATCAATAATTTCAGAAGGTGATCTCGGGTTTTAATTTCTATGTAGGGTATGTGTAACCTGAATGGTTATTCATATTTAGGTATCCGATAGGTTCAATGAGGCTTTCTGGTTAAAGTCCTCATCAGAAATTTCATTATCCAGAGTTTAGACGTTGTTTTGTTGAGTTAGTTCGTGAAAAGAATCATTAGGATTTAAGTCGTATAGTTATTATTAGTTTCATTGTATTCTGTGTAATAGTCATAATCGTATATATTTTGTTCATCTGAGTAATATGTCCATTGATAGTTGATTTGTTCTTCAACATTGAATAATTCCTGAGACTGGAATCTCAGTGGTATATTAGCATGGAAGGTGTGGTGAAAATTGCGGTTGTTGTCCATATGTAGGTTGTTTGAATTTATTAGAATTTGAAGATGTCTCCATAGGTTCAGGCTGTAACGAATGCCTGTTGGCATTTGTTACATCTTCATTTTTCATCAATTAAATTCAAAATTCCAGAAAGAATTTTTTTCTTTTTCTATACTGTATACAGTATTCATACCATTTTTGATTAGACCCTTAACATTACTTTTTTTTTTTTTTGCAATTGTTGGATATAAGAATTTTTTTTGTACTCGAATAGATCAAATTGCACATAAATAACAAACTACTACCTGCGGTAGATGACCGTGAGTCCAAAATAAAAATTATTTACACATATCAGCATAAACAACAACACACATGATAAATGCAAACAAAAACAAAATGTTTTAAAATTAAGCTGATTCAGAAAATTAGTAATTCATTTTTTTTCTTTGGTGGGGGAGAATTTGCTGATTTTTGGTTTGCTAAATTTTGTATAAAAAGTGGCCAAAAATCACAAAATGATTATTAAGTTCTGGGGGCCTATTCTCGAATTCCACATCCATTTTCCACATGTGGACATCTGTCAAAGTTCACACAAAAACGTTCGAAAATTGTAATTCGTATATAAAACACATGCGGCATGGACATTTTCCTATACGGGGAATTTTTTCACATGCTTATACCCATTCGGAAATATTCCCTTAGTACCGAAAAAATTCAAGTTTTATGAATTTTGACAAATGTCCACATGTGGAAAATGGATGTGAAATTCGAGAACAGGCCCCCTGGGCATTCAAGTTGAATGTAAAGTTTATTGTTGATAATAAAAATCTAAATCAGCAACTAACGGTGTGTTTTCTTTATATATAAAAAAAACGAGCTGAACAATAAAGGAGATAATATTGTGATAAGTATGGTCGTGACTAATTTGTAAACGGGGCCCGATCAGTAGCAGGTCAATTAACAGCCTCAGTAGAGGCAGGTGGAAGTGTGCTTTAATGAGCCGCCGCTCTTCAGTTAATTACGTGCTACTGATCTATTCTAAAGTACTAACAAATCCCTCATATAGGGAAGTAAATAGTGTTGTTTGAATCCCTCATATAGGGAAATAAACAGTGAATTTTTGTTCCTAGTTTTTTTTTAAATTATGCTTGGCTAGGCCCAAGTATTTGTCCATTCATGCTGGACAATTGATTCCGTTTTTTTAATTGGTCACCATAGATGGGTCCAACCGTACGTCTTATTATGTTTCTACTTCTGATCTCCATGATCACCCCTTTCTGCTCCCTACAAAATGCGGTATAACAAGGTACATACACCTTCCATCAAACCCCACGAAAAAAAATTACCTTTACCGGCTTGAAGCTGCAGGTAAATGGCGCGATCGGTCAAGGTTTATGGACAATTTCTATAATGAGTCGAGGTTCTAGAATCCCATTTCTATCGCACTTGTCGAATTTCATCAAAATCATTCAAGAAATATCCAAGTTCCATTCTAATTGGCCATATTCAAGAACTTCATCTAAAAATCATTTGAAGGTCCCATTTCCATCATACAAGTCGAATTTCGTCAAAATCGTTCAAGAAATAGCCAAGTTTCATCCTACTTGGGCATATTCCAGAACTTCATCTAACAATGATTTGAAGATCCCATTTCCATCATACAAGTAGAATTTCGTCAAAATCGTTCAAGAAATAGCCGAGTTCCATCCTACTTGGCCATATTCCAGAACTTCGTCTAAAAATCATTTGAAGGTCCCATTTCCATCATACAAGTCGAATTTCATCAAAATCGTTCAAGAAATATCCAAGTTCCATCCTACTTGGCCATATTCCAGAACTTCATCTAAAAACATTTGAAGGTCCCATTTCCATCGTACAAGTCGAATTTCATCATAATCTGTTGAGAAATAGACAAATTCCATACTACTTGGCCATATTCCAAAATCTTATCTAAAAATCATTTTAGAATCCCACATTTAGTCAGTATCGTATTCAAATGTATATTGCTGGTTGGCCACAATAAATATCCCATAACCCAATGAAAACCCATCGTTAATTTGTTAATAAAGAAAAAAACAAATAAACATATATTCCCTTTATTCACCGGTCGTGATTCAACTAATACCAGTTTAGCTCTAAATATGTAAACAAATGATCATTTTTTGTTTTATGACGACACTCTACTCTAGTATTAAAGGAGACCTTGTAACAATTTGATATGTTAATTGTTACTGGTGTTGCAATGTATATCGGATATTGATTAATTTTTGTTAATTGTCCCGGAATTGCGTTTTTCTTTTCTTCAAGTATTTGCTACTGTGCACTTTTTCATTTTATCATACTTCCCCATTTTCACCCAATAATACAAATTTTGAATTTTTGCATTTATATTGGTAGATCATTCGATCATTCCGTTATTTGGATGAGTATAAATATATCGACCGAAAACAAAATTTTTTTTGGGAGAAGAAAAGTTAAGTCAGTGAATGCGGTCCCTTAGTCGGAATAATATATTTAATTTTTTTGAGATTTAAAATAAAAATAAAATTAATGAAAAGTATAGAAACGTTGGAGTGTTAGCTTATTTAAAATCGTGTTGAAAATAAAAACTTTAAAGTTGATAAAATTTAAAATTTTGGAGTGGAAGTGTTTAGGTAGCACCTTATTTGTGCCCCAAAATTAAGTTATAAACAGGGAAAAAAAATTACTAATAATAAAAACGTTTTATTGAAGTGATGGTAGAGCAAGGCTCTAAGAGCATAAATTCAATAGTGCAAACGTAAAACAATAAGTGCAAGTTCTTATATATTATAGTTTGTGATAACGAAATCGTTTATATTGAATACACAAAATTATTTAGAAGCATTTTTTTTCCGTTAAGTTTTATTATTAAGACACTGTGTGTGGTTAAATAAAACATTCATTCACAAAAGAAAAATCGAACCGTTACCTCAACAATACGGTTGACCGGTAGTGTCAGAGAAAATAAATTTCGTTTTCTTTAATGCAATTACCACTAGTTGGTTAGTAATATGTATTATAATAAATGAATTAAATAATACGAAACCAATAATCTGTGTTAAAATAAAAATTGTAATGCCCTAAATATAAACTGTTGCATATTTACCAACAAAATTTATAAATAAAAAAAAAAGAAGAAAATGTTATAAAAGTTGTAATCATTCATAAAACAAAATTAAATGAATTATTAATATTAATAAATGAATTATTAATAATAAAAATAAAATAATAAATAAAATACCAAAACACCAATTTTATTATTACATACAACCACCAGAAAACGGATTTTTTTTTTGGGTGCATGTAGTTCCGCTACATTTCCGTCTTGCAAGGGTCATTTCATCGTCGTTCGCAACCGGAATACATCATCATCAAGGGGTGTTTACCTTCTATCAGTGTGTGTATTGTAGTGCATTTAATTTTATATTTTAAAATTGGTTAAAAGTAATGTAAGGCGAATTTGCTTGATATTTTCATTTCTTATAAGTTCTTATTAAATACTATTATTGGTTTCAATTTTTTTTGGTGTGTTGTGATAAAGCAAACGAAACAAAACAAAAGAAAAACATTGCTTGAAATGCCGGTGAGAGTAAACGGATTTTAAAACCGAACTCGATTTCCAGAAAATTATGGTAAGTGACGTTTCTCTATTTTTCTTTTTGAATGTTTTCATTAAATATGGATAAATAATAAATTAATTGGGTGGATGATTCATTGAGGATATGCGGTGATTGGAGTCGAGATAATTATTTATTTTTTTGGGATGGTTGGAAATGGAAAGAAAAAAAAACTCACGACTAAAATACCTCTGAAGGCTGAGCTCAGGTTAAGACCAATGTAGTGTAAAGTTCCATTCTCAAACATCTAACAACACGTAAGTGTTTTATGTTTACGGATGACTTTCCTTATTAAACTCATTTTTATTCATACCGTAACAACCTTTAAATTATAACAACAAGTAAAAAAACGAAAAATAAAAACAAACACAAAAATGGTTCATTCGCTTTTTCTCTATTTATTTACAAACACGTGGCAGAATTGTGTGACGTCATGAACACGTGGCTCGAAACATCGAGTTAACCTTGCTTGAATCATGCTCACCGGTGTACCAGCGCATACTAACTAGTTTAACAAACGAAAATTTTTCTGAATGCATATTTTTGACCTCGCTCAAAACAATCTCATATTAGTTGAAGAGTAAATTTGGTCAAAGAGAGAATTATGTTTTTGTGGTTTTAAGTATATTGCGTAGGGGCTCACTGTATTGTTCGAAATATAATTTCTACACCCAAATAGGTATTTTCTACACCCAACTAATTTGAATGTTTATTTATTCGACATGAGACGTCTCTATGAAATCTATTATAGTTTTTGATAATACTTTGTTAAACGCTACTTCTTGATAAGTTATTGGGTTTCTGTAAGGAGTAATCAAATATTCTTTACAACCATAACCACCATCACCAATCAATAAATTATCGCCGAATTCCCCACTCTCAAATCGGTGTTTAATTGACGAAAAATTAAAAATAGTCTGGTCATGTGCGGATCCATGCCACCTGTACAAAATTTTATATTATAAAAAAGATTTATCAAGTTTATCTCAAGTTTACCTTGCAACCAAATCTATAAATTTGCAATCCGCATCACATATTCCCTGCATATTAATTGAAAAGAATCCTTTCCGATTTCTATATATTTCGGCGTTGTCTCCTCCTGGCGATTTAATTGGAATATGGCATCCATCTAGACATCCAATACAACGTGGAATCAAAAACTATAATAGATTTCATAGAGACGTCTCATGTCGAATAAATAAACATTCAAATTAGTTGGGTGTAGAAAATACCTATTTGGGTGTAGAAATTATATTTCGAACAATACAGTGAGCCCCTACGCAATATACTTAAAACCACAAAAACATAATTCTCTCTTTGACCAAATTTACTCTTCAACTAATATGAGATTGTTTTGAGCGAGGTCAAAAATATGCATTCAGAAAAATTTTCGTTTGTTAAACTAGTTAGTATGCGCTGGTACACCGGTGAGCATGATTCAAGCAAGGTTAACTCGATGTTTCGAGCCACGTGTTCATGACGTCACACAATTCTGCCACGTGTTTATAAATAAATAGAGAAAAAGCGAATGAACCATTTTTGTGTTTGTTTTTATTTTTCGTTTTTTTACTTGTTGTTATAATTTAAAGGTCTCCTTTAATACTAGAGTAGAGTGTCGTCATAAAACAAAAAATGATCATTTGTTTACATATTTAGAGCTAAACTGGTATTAGTTGAATCACGACCGGTGAATAAAGGGAATATATGTTTATTTGTTTTTTTCTTTATTAACAAATTAACGATGGGTTTTCATTAGGTTATGGGATATTTATTGTGGCCAACCAGCAATATACATTTGAATACGATACTGACTAAATGTGGGATTCTAAAATGATTTTTAGATAAGATTTTGGAATATGGCCAAGTAGTATGGAATTTGTCTATTTCTCAACAGATTATGATGAAATTCGACTTGTACGATGGAAATGGGACCTTCAAATCATTTTAGATGAAGTTCTGGAATATGGCCAAATAGGATGGAACTTGGATATTTCTTGAACGATTTTGATGAAATTCGACTTGTATGATGGAAATGGGACCTTCAAATGATTTTTAGATGAAGTTCTGGAATATGGCCAAGTAGGATGGAACTTGGCTATTTCTTGAACGATTTTGACGAAATTCGACTTGTGTGATGGAAATGCGATCTTCAAATGATTTTTAGATGAAGTTCTGGAATATGGCCAAGTAGGATGGAACTCGGTTATTTCTCAATCGATTATGATGAAATTTTACTTGTGTGTTTACAGAGGAATACCATTTTTTGAACAACTAAAATTGTTGGTTAGAAATTCGATATGAAGTTTTGCAAGTATGTCAAAGGTGTTAAAGATTTTTTCTATTAGATTGATTATTTACTAGAAGATATTTTTCCGCAAATAAAAGTAAATTATTTAAAAAACACTATTGATTGATATATAATGTGACTAAAGAAATAAAATAAACTTTGTTTAACTCTTAGCCCTATTATGGTTCTCACCTCACCGAAAAATATCACACAAATCTAGTCACATTTGCATAGTATTTCTCGGTGAGGTGAGAACCATAATAGGAGTAATAGTTATTATTAAACATTTTGTTATTAATTATTAATAACATTTCATGTTATTCATGATGCTACAAAGAAGCAAACTACTTATAGGATCAGGCCGAGTCTATACTCCATGATTGTCCTTGTTCCGGAAGGACTTTGAATTTGGTATTATCAAAAGCCCGTGGAATATCAATGAATGAACATAATAGTACCTCTTTGTTCCGGAGTGTGTCATCAATTTAAGATGTCAGGTCACGTGAAGGCGTTGAATCTAATCTACTGAACCGGTATTTTATACAAGGTTTGGTTTTCAGAATAAATAATGTGCGGCTAATGGATCTGTAAGGCCTAACATCCTCAGGGGATCTTTCCACCATTTCTGGAATAAAAATCACACGCACATCCCTCCTGGTATAGGTAAATCTAATTTTAAAGCAAAGTTCCCAAGTTTTCATGGATTTCCCTATTTAGAGAAAACGTCAAAAAATATTACTATAGCTTCTTGATCGACTGATCATTTTAAATTGTAGTCTAATTAACGAAACTGTAGTTAATATCCCTGTAAAGTGTAAAATGAACATAATTCTAAAATAAATTTATGAATCAAACAAGGGGTCTATTCGATCAAAAACTTTTCATTTTGCATATATCACTTATTATGTTAATTAATATAATTATCACTTACATTTAATATTACTTTTACCTAATAATACATATATTTCATTAACTAATTTGCTTAAGTATTAGCGGTTTTTGTATAAAATACTTATTTAATTACAATTTCAATTGTACAATAACCGTGCTGCTTATGTGCTTTTATTTATCAGGTGTTAGATATGTTCCATGATTTTTGCTAAAGATAATTATCATCACATCGTTCTTGACGTCAAAATTGATTCGATTTGAATTATTATTCAAACAGTATGAGATCGACAAATTTTTGATATGTTGGCTTTAAAAAATTAAGTGGAAAATTAAAGTACTGACTCCAACATAATCGCTTTTAGTAAGCTTTCAACGGCTTGGAAATGGGTGTCATTGGGCGCTTTCAGGTCCCGCAACATGTTGGCTTTCAAAATTTACTGATGGGCAAAATGACATTCGATACATAACATTGCCATGGAATTTTCGATAAATCGGGGCATTCAGAAAACAACAGGGCTATTTTAGTCAACATGCTTGTGTAGTTACAAAAACAATTTCGAAAAGCTGTGTTATGGCCGAAAAACATGACTGCATGAATAGGTGTAGTACAGAATTGTCAATTTCGTCATATTTAGAACCCTTTCTGCTTTATTACTAGCATTTTTTCGCTTTGCCTATACTAATTTTAAATTGTATATTAAAAGAATTCTAAAAATTAGAAAGACTAGCTCTTGCGCAATTCAAATAGAGATTCTTTTCAGCCAATCTCCAATATGCTTCTCAATGCTTATTGTATAGAAAGTGTTTCTAACCAGCTTTGCTAATTGAGCGACGGTGCGACAGGTAATATTTATTCTAATGCCCCCTCATTTTACTTTTTATTAGCTCAATTGTTAGTAAAATCCCCCAAACAAAGTTTATTTTATTTCTTTAGAGTCACATTATTTCAATCAAAAGTGTTTTTTAAATAATTGCGGAAAAATACCTTCTAGTAAATAATCAATCTAATCGAAAAAATCTTTAACACCTTTGACATACTTGCAAAACTTCATATCGAATTTCTAAACCAAAAATTTTAATTGTTCACAAAATGGTATTCCTCTGTAAACACACAAGTAAAAATTTATCATAATCGATTGAGAAATAACCGAGTCCCTTCCTAATTGACCATATTCCAGAACTTTTTCTAAATATCATTTTAGAATCCCATTTTTATCGCACTTGTCGAATTTCGTCAAAATCGTTCAAGAAATAGCCAAGTTCCATCCTACTTGGGCATATTCCAGAACTTTATCTAAAAATCATTTGAAGATCCCATTTCCATCATACAACTAGAATTTCATCGTACTCGGTTAAGAAATAGCCAAGTTCCATCCTACTTAGCCTTACTCCAGAACTTCATCTAAAAATGATTTGAAGATCTCATTTCCATCGTACAAGTCGAATTTCATCTTAATCAGTTGAGAAATAACCGAGTTCCTTCCTAACTGACCATATTCCAGAACTTCATCTAAATATCATTTTAGAATCCCATTTCTATCGCACTTGTCGAATTTCATCAAAATCGTTCAAGAAATAGCCAAGCTCCATCCTACTTGGCCATATTCCAGAACTTCATCTAAAACTCATAAAACTCATTTGAAGATCCCATTTCCGTCGTATAAGTAGAATTTCGTCAAAATCGTTCAAGAAATAGCCAAGTTCCATCCTACTTGGCTATATTCCAGAACTTCTTCTATATATTATTTTAGAATCCCATTTTTATCGCACTTGTCGAATTTCGTCAAAATCGTTCAAGAAATAGCCAAGTTCTATCCTACTTGGCCATATTCCAGAACTTCATGTAAAAATCATTTGAAGATCCCATTTCCATCATACAAGTCGAATTTCATCAAAATCGTTCAAGAAATAGCCAAGTTCCATCCTACTTGGCCATGTTTCAGAACTTCACCCAAAAATCATTTTAGAATCCCATTTCCAATGCACCTGTCAAATTTCATCATAATCTGTTGAGAAATAGGCAAGTGCCATCATTCTTGGTCATATGTCAGAACTTCTTCCAAAAATCGTTTTAAAAACCCATTTCAAACGCACATAAAAAATTTCATTATAAGCGGTTGAGAAATAGACAAGTTCCATTATACTTGGCCATATTCCAGAACTTCATGTAAAATTCAATTTAGAATGCCACATTTAGTAAGTATCATAATCAAATGTATCCTCCCCGACAAAACAAAGAGAAAAATGATATTATCGTTATAACTTTTTTTAAAGTTATTTTTTTAAAATTTAGATTTCTGCTAAATTAAACTAATTATATTTCATATAAGTTACATCCAAAGAAAATATATATGTATCAGTAAAATTTAAAAAAAAAAATCAGTTTCCTTAAAAATTTATTATTTCATGCGATAAAACAAAGAGAAAATTTTTATGAATTCAAATATGGCAGTTTTTTTAAAATTAATATTTAGTTCGATCGCCTTGGGCTTTAATAATTGCAAATATTCTTCGCGGCAGAGAATCATATAATTTTTTGATGAACAATATTGGAATTTTTTTCGATTCTCTTATAATCGCTTATAAGCTCTTCTACGCTTTCATACTGTTTGCCTTCTGGATATACTTTTCGGCAAAGGTATCCCTATATGTCTTGAATTATATTCATAGCAGGCGAAATTGCTGGCCACTCCATCAACTCTACATTTTCCGTTTTAAATATTGATTTTACTATGTGTGCAGTGTGAATTGCAGCGTTATCCTACTGAAAAATGAAATTGTCGGATTCCAAAACCTCTCTAATTTTGATGAATTGTGTGTTTAGTAACTCAACATATTTAGTGCTATTCTGTCGACCACTGATGAACACTAAATCAATGTCACCTGACTTTGGAATGGCGCCCCAAACCATTACAGATCCACCTCCCATTTGGCGCTTTGACAAATATAATTGCTGCTTTCTTAGGTCGTGATAATAAAAGTCGAAACCGTCGGAGCCATCTAAATTAAATTTTTTCTCGTCAGAGAAAATGACCTTGTCCCATTTATCTGTCCAAGACATATGCTTTTGTGCCCAGTCAAGTCGTGCTAATTTATGGTGGTGTTTCAAAGCAGGTATTCTTTTGATTTTTTTCCCGTTGTATATGCTCAGCTGACCTTAGAAACCTTTGAACGCTCCTTACTGATACATATAATTTCAAATCACACTTTATCGCTGCAGCAAACTTTATAGAATTAGAAGAAGATCTTAATATGAGCAGTTTAACCTTTGGAGTGATAGCACTATTTCTTCCAACTTTCGGTTTCTCGTAATTTTCTTCAAATTGTTGCTTGAGATATCGATAAATGGTTGACAATCCCCTGCCTAGTGCTTTGGAAATATCAGCTGCTGACCAATTTTTCCGCTGAAGTTCATTTATTTTGTCCACTTTGGACAAATATGTTCGTACAAATCGTAGAAAACGTTTTCATTTTTTCTGGAAGTTGCATATTGCAGTGACTATCTATAGAAGTAAATATATTTAAAAAAGAATAAAAAAAACACAACTTACCGTAAACAAAATTCAAAGAGAACTGAGATTCTCTTTGTTTTGTCGCATTGTTTTAAACAATTTTATATTCCAGTTGCGTTATTTAAAAAATTAACCAATCAAATATAGATCTTTTATTACGTGAAATGAAGAGCCTACCATAGTGTACCAACTAGACTATAATCATAAACTAAAACGCAATACTATTTTTTTCTTTCAAGAAATACTTAAATTCTCTTTGTTTTGTCGGGGAGGATATGTAATTCCCAGCTTGGCACAACAAATAGTTCATAACGCAATGTACACCCATGTTAGTAACATAAATTCGCTTTATTTTCATATACAAAATATGAACTCCAGCCGAAATATGTAGTTTTTTTTATTCAGCTGGGAAAAGGTTAAATAAAGGTTAAAAAATCCAAAACCAATAACAAAAACTTATTAGGAAACTATATTGTATATACGAGGAGCGTTTATTTTCTATGTATCCAGATCCATAATGTTTTTTATTTATTTGTTTCAAACTATCACAAATTTTGTATGAATTGATGTACGTACTCACACATAAAAATTGTAAACACAAAAAATAAACAAAAATAAAAGTAGTGAGAAATGCGAATTTTTGTTCGATTTGTTTTTTAAATTTTTATACTTGTAGAGCATACTCAATTCAGTCAAACGCAAATCAAGAAGAAGTAAGAGGTAAGAAGAAATTAACAGCAGAGAGTCTGATTTAAAGGGATTAAGAAGATAAAGTTATTACAGTTCTACTGTATTTTCCATTTGTTGTTGTTGTTTTTTTATTTTTTGAAAATAAATGTTCACGAGACGTCTTGGTATTACATCGTTTTTGGTGGAATTTTTTTCAAAGCATAAAAATTTTGTACTGCTTTCTGACGTTCTTCTATTGTAGTGGGCATTCGAATAAACTGTTTTCCTAATCTGGCGAAAGCTTTTGAAACTGCATGCACTGTGTAGCTTACAGTTGATTGGCTTATACCAATCAAGTCTCCAGAAACTATCTGAAAACAACCAATCGCGTAATAACGTAGAGCAATCATGATTTTTTGCTTAACCATCAAAGGTAAACCTCTATTATCAATATGCTTCAGATCCTTTTCCACTAACGTTTCCAAATAACTTAAGGCTATTTTCGTAAATCGGAATCTTTTTTTAAATTCCTCATCTGTATAAAAATCTTCTGTGATTCGTTCTTTGTAGCATTTTTCTTTTCGGACACAGTTATTTTCTAATAAATAATCAGAACAATCTGACGCGGATGATGATATTGAAGAAAATGAAGAATTCATTTTAGAGTAAAATATTTTATTTATTTGTTAACAATAAAATAAATATATTTACACTGATTTTATGACAATTATATTTATAAAGATAAAAATATTGTTTTTGACGTTAATTTCGTAATTCGAACACAATTTACAATAAAACAATTTTATTTTCGAAAATTTGTAACAATTGTTTTAGTCGCCGATATCCACGACTATAGTTGTAGCAACTGTTTGAAACAGTTGTTATAGTGAGGTTTATAAATACCAAAAGAGTTGCTTTAGTAACAACAGTGGTTCTAGTGCGGACTATAAATATGGCCCTTAAAGTTCACTTATTAATTAAATGTTTACCACGTGCTTTCAATATTCTCTTCTTTTATTACGAGTAACTTTAATTATTATATGTTATACGTATTACTGTTATTTATTATAGGTCCAGATTATTAAAATAATCCGCTTACAACTGCGCCAGTTACGAGCATGTCGGGTGACATTAAATAATTATAATTTTTTGACGTAGGACTACGTCTTTGTTTTCATTATACATGGAGGGTAAATCAAAATTTTAATGTGATGACGCGCGTTACGGAAATGACGTATTTACGAAATTTATTTGATTTAAGTAATGTCTCTTGTTAAATATAAATGTAATGTTTCAAAAACTGTAAAAATCCAACCAAGCTAAATAAAAATTTGTGGATTGAAAAATAATTAAAACAACAAATTATTAATATGTATTTTAATTTCAATTTTAATTAAATAGTGATGAACTTGATCAAACATGCCGCAATTCAACAAATTTTTATTCTCATTATGTAAAATATTATATGCTGTATAACCTACTCGTATGGAATCTTAGAAAAATGTATAGTCGTAAAGATCAGACCGAAAAATGTTTAGGTTTGCGAGTTATGGGACTTCAAAGTTTCCAAGTGACCGGAAACTAATTTGATTTAATACGACCAGTACCAGTGTAGCAAACAACGTTTTTGCATATGTTATATTTCCAATTTACAGGTCGAAGTTTTCTAACTCAATAGCGTAAGTGATATAGGTGTTTACCTGTTAACAACAAACCTTGAAAACAGCAGGCTTCTTTTCAGGTAATATTATTTTTATTTCATAACTTAAAAAATGAAATAAAAAAAAACACAAAATTGAAAATTGAAAAACATCAATTTTTGTGTGGGTAAACCTCCTACAACGCGATACTTTTACAACGCGATTTCCCTACAACGCGGCTCTCGAAATGCGAGAATTTTCCTTTAACGCGGTACTTTTCCAACGCGATTTCGCTACAACGCGGTTAAAAAATCTTAAAAATTTTCCTACAACGCGTTACAATTTTATTGTTTTCTCAATAAATCAACGTACTCGTATGTACGTACAAGAGTTTGTATGTTTTGCGGTATGTATGCGTTGCACTCAAATACAGATTTGTGTTGGTGTTTTTTTTTTATTCTATAAACAGTAAAGACCTAAAAATATGCATTAATCTAATTCATAACACTTTATCATATGCCTATGCTGGGACATTATATACTCAAATAAAAAGTACGATTTTATGGCTAGCACTGTGAAAAAAATTGATGCTCTATAACGGTTTCACTCAAATAAAAGAATGTTCTTTTTAGATTATTTCTGATTTCGTGTCCGTTGTTCAGTAGTGATTTATATTTTAACTAGGTATGCACCTTTACCTAGCTGATTTTTTACCGATAATTCGTTGAATATTTAATTATTACATAATTTGTTTCACAATAGAATAATTTAGTGAATACTAATTTAATTAAGTTATTAAGGTAAGGTAAGTGACTTTTAAAATATCATAAACAAATTTCATTTTATATTAATTTATAATTTTTAGTTCCTAATTAAAATGCCAAATGCAAAAAAGACAACGGGTTTAAAAGGGAAGTTTATTTCACTTGAAACTAAAATAAACATTTTGGATCGTCTTAAAGTACAAGAGAGAGCATCAGATGTTGCTAGATTTCATAAATTAAATGAGTCGACGATTAGAACAATCAAATTAAATGAAGAAAAAATTCGAAAGTCTGTTGAGTCGGGCACGTCCGTTCTGGCCAAAATTACTGCTCGCCCAAGAGCAACCATAATCGAGAAAATGGAAAAAGCCCTTGTTGTTTGGATTGGCGACATGATAAAAAAAAGATTACCTTTAAATAAAAACGTCATTAAACAGAAATCATTAAAATTATTTAGCCATTTGAAACAAACTTCGCAACCGTCTACAGATGAAATTAACCATCAGTTTGTTGCCAGCAATGGATGGTTTGAAAAATTTAAAAAACGTCATGGCCTTCACAATGTAAAGATCCAGGGAGAGAAAGCCTCAGCTGACACCGAGGCTGCTGAGAAATATCCTCCAGAATTGGCAAAATTTATTCTTGATCAAGGGTATTCGGCAGATCAGATCTTCAATGCTGATGAAACTGGATTGTGGTGGAAAAAAATGCCTTCTGGAACCTACATTTCCAAAAATGAAAGAAGTGCTCCAGGATTTAAAGTTGCCAAGGATCGGGTAACATTGCTTTTATGCAGTAATGCGTCTGGAAATTTTATCACTAAACCAATGTTAATTAACCGATCCTTAAACCCACGCGCGATGAAAGGGTGCAATAAAAATGATTTTGCCGTGTATTGGAGAGCTAACAAAAAGGCATGGATGACGGCTGTTTTATTTAAAGATTGGTTCCATAACTGTTTTGTTCCTGATGTAGAAGCCTACTTGAAAAAGAAGAACTTGTCGTTTAAAGTTCTATTAATATTGGATAATGCGCCGGCACATTCTATCGATTTAAGTCATCCAAATGTTCAGGTTGAGTTTTTACCGCCCAACACCACTTCAATTTTACAACCGCTCGACCAAGGTATTATTGCCACATTCAAGTCGTACTACATTCGCAGATCGTTCGAATTAATTTTGGAAAAAATTGACACAAACGCAAATATTTCAGTTACCGAAGTTTGGAAACAGTTCACAATTTTAGATTGCGTGAAAATGATCGCGTCAGCACTTCAAGAGATACGGCCTTCTACACTAAGCGCATGCTGGAAATCATTGTTGCCAGACTTGGTGCGTCAGGAAGAAGAAGTTCAACCAATAACACGATAGTCAACTTAGCACATAAAGTTGGTGGAGAGGGATTCGAGGATATTTCAATTGACGACATCTTAGAATTAGTAGAGGAAAACGAAATGACTGAAGCAGAACTAGTTACTGTAACTACCGATCCTTTACCTCAATCAGATAAAGGTAGCTCAGAAGATTCATCCGACGAAGAAGAAAAAAACATAACACTGAGAAGTGTTAAAGAAAGCTTAGACATGGCGCAGGAATTAGAAGATTTCTTTTTAGATAAAGACCCTATAGCGGAGAGAGCAGAATTATTTAAAAATAATTTTCGTAACTGCTTATCGGCCTATAAGGAAGTTTATAAAGATTTGCAAAGCAAAGCTAGACAATCGTTAATAACAGATTTTATGAAACAAACGACTGTTGAATCCAGAGACGAAGCGGAGGCGGTTCTTGAATCAAGTTCAGACAGCGACATTATACCTCATGAAAAACGTTCCCGAGGAACAATCGTATTAAGCGACGAAGAATGGGAGTAGAAATTTCATATTTCTTAATTTTTATTTCGTTACGATTTGAATTTTTTTCTTTTTATATTAATTTATGAATTTATTAATAAAGTATTTTATTTATTTGTACTTGAAATAACTTATTTTGTATTTTATAATGCAATATATATGTGATACCAAAACTATCAAAAATCCATTTTTTTTATTTAGAACATAACCTCAATTTTTGAATGAAGTCCATGTCTTCTACAGCGCGATTTCTTATAACGCGGCATTTTTCAGGGACATATCTATCGCGTTGTAGGAGGTTTACCTGATTGTAAAACAATGAATATAATAATATTTTGTAATAATAAATTTTGTAGAACTGATAATCAACATTTAGGCTGGTACAAATTATTTCATTCGATATTCAATTATGTACTTAAAATAAACTTTCGGGTTCGATTCTCACTTTTTTATTTTTATTTTGTAACGGCATTTCATTGCGGCATAACGAATTGAAAAACATAAAATTTTTCCAAAGGATTATGGCAATCCAAAATTCTACGATAAACGGATCCTTGAACTACATTCCAATTAGTACAACACCAATAATTAGAAAGTTGCAATCGGAGCTAAAACACTTAAACAACCATAGGGTGAAAACCACCTGCAACAACATAAGGGAATTCATCGACGTCATGGCCCTCAACGTTCAAAGTTTGTTGGCACACAGTGGAAACATGGAGAGCGATGATATGCAGAGAGCAGATCTGTTAATTATTAGTGAAACTTGGCTTGATAACGATTCGAGTATAAATATAAATGGATTTCATTGCATACGCAAGAGCAAGCGGTATCACGATATACGAAAAGGACGGCGCTCTAGTTGTAGCAGTATCACACATATTTACGAATATTCACAATGGCTATGACAAGTTTGGTGATATCTGTGGGGTGGAAGTGGCCATCAACAACTTCAAAGCGATTGTACTTTCTGTTTCCGAATACGACGCAAAGTGCGAATTTTGCTCAATTATACGCCGAAAGTGACATCATCATCAAAAGAGAGACAGCTGGACACGATTTCGATTATATGCTGTGTGGTGATTTTAACTTGGATGTTAAAAAGGGGAAAAAACTCAAAAATATACAGTATAAATTTGGTTTCAATTAAACTATAAATAAAGTTGTTTCATTTTTACGTAGTCCTACGTTAATAGCTCGTGTCTCGGATACAAGCTCGACGGTTGTTTTTATAAGCTCGAGGGATTTTTCTTCGAGTGAGACTTTTTATTTATTTTCTTTTAGTTACAAATATGATGTTTGTCCATGACTAACGTATAATATACTCATTATACGTATGTTTCTTCAATTATAATGATATCCATTATTCATTGCTAGTTTATCTACGAGCCTCTTCTTCCATTATTCACTACTACCAAATAAAAATTTCAGTTTTGAAATTTTATCTAGTATTCTCTTGCTATTTTCATATTCTTGCGTATTTTGTTGACCAAAATTTTTCGAATTATTTTGGGTTAATTTTTTTTCCAAGAAAATAGCCAATTTGATTTAATTGACAACAGCCAACCTTTCGAAATAAAATATAAATTTACTATGTATTATGACTCTGGTGGCAGGTATCATAACCAAGAATTAGAATTATGTTTAATTAAACCCAATTTTTTTTTGGGTTAATGTTATTCTTGCGGGAATTTATTATATGCAATTGTTGTTGTAAATTTGTCAAGGAAATACGCTAATTATTAAATTATTTTAGGTTTATTTACCTTCGTGAAATTGGCCCAAAATTCTATCCCGAAAAATTATGATAGTTAACGTTGGCAACACCACTTCAAATCTTATGAAACAAAGTAAACTATCATAAAAGAAAAATAATGGACCATGTAATGTCACGATAAATTTCTATAATAAATTTCTTTCTCAACTATTAGTTGAGTTGAAAAGATGTCAATGAAAACTAAGATTAGGTAAACACATTTTACAGAATGCTCCATATTATGGCACCATAAATTCTTAAGTTATTTTATTTCACCGTTTCCTATTTGAATTTACATTAAAAAACAAAAAATAATAATAATAATCCAATTTATAATGTCAGCCCAAAAAAAATTCTATCGTGATAGCAAAATTTATCACGACAGATTCTCAGCCCAAAAATAAAACTATCATGGGGGAAACATACTAGAATAACTAAGGAGAACTTTGTAAATTTTCGAAATTCAGCTGAATATTTTCTGAAGTTCTGTATTGTTAGCACCAATCTCCTGATGATTTTTTATTAGGCCTATCAATTGTAAGTACTCTGAAACTTTTTCAGAGTTTTGTGATGGGAATAGCATGGTCAAATATGGCCGCAAAACCTTGTGAGTCGTATTTAATTTGATTTTCGCAATTCAACTGAGTATTTTCTCAAGTACTGTGTTGTTGGCACCAATTTCTTAATGATTTTTTATTAGGCCTATCAATTGTGAGTACTTTGGAACATTTTCAGAATTTTGTGATGGGGATAGCATGGTCAAATTTGGCCGCAAATCCTTGTGAGTCGTATTTAATTTCATTTTCGCAATTCAACTGGGTATCGTCTCAAGAATTTTTTTTCTGGTACAAGCCACATGTGTCGTATTTATCATAATGTTTGTAATATTTTTATTTATTTATTTTTTTTTTATATTTTTTTGGTATTTTTTTTTTTTTGTTTTACATTTTTGTAATCCATAATGTTAAATTACCAAATTATAAATAAGAGACAATTCAGTTCATCAAATTAACGAAAATTCACAAATTATGCTATTTATTAGCATAAATAGTATTAATATTCAATATTTCAAAAGAGTTGAGTGTGATTTATTTATTTAAAGAACTCCTAATTGATTGTGTAAATTATTAAGTGTGGTTTCACTTTATGAGCATAACATTTGTCTTTAAATCATCATAAAGATCCCAGAAATTTGCTTTTTTGCAATAGGCCGTATAATGTTTTGCTGTTTGATTGTAATGAACTAGGGAATTCAATAAAAATATTGTTCCGTTCAATAATATGGTTGATGGAATGTCTTTAATTGAAACCATCGGTTGGTTATGACAATTTAAATATTCTGTATTGATAACAACAAACGAATTTAGCTCGATTGTTTTAGCAGTAACTGTTTGATTGCAACACGGCTTTGAGGGAAACGCAATAATACAATTTTGTAAATTTGTGATACCTGTTTTTTCCAATAGTTGCAGGTTTCAGGGTTTTTTTCTTTTATTTCTTTGGTGCAAATCGAGTAATAAAATTCTGCTGTGAGGCTGGGTTGTTTCTTTAAAATATAATCTGACACCAGAGTGACATTTGACTCATAATTTGTCAAAAGTCCAAAATCATATCGTAAACATTTTTTAATATTATATAATGAATCATGACGTACATCTTCAATTCGATTATAATTGTGTTCTGTACACATAGGATTTATTAACTTGTGGAACGGAAACTGTTCATTACTATAAATGTTTTCTTTGGTGATTCTAACATTACATACACATTGGGCAAATGAATCAAATGCGCAGGTATTCTTATAAATTGAATTTTCTTTCAAAGAACCGTTTCGTAAAAATCCTATTGCATGTTGTTGTGTTTCAATAGTTTTTAATTTTTTTGAAGGTGTTAATTTGGAGTCTGATTTCATTAACAATTTGGTCGATATTTGTAATTGTTCATCATCCGTTTTTGGACCTTGAGATTTTAAGAGATTTATTTGTTTTGAGGTCCCCTGAGTCCGAAAAAGTGGGTTTCGAAATGGTGTCTGTCTGTCAGTCTGTCAGTCTGTCAGTCTGTCAGTCTGTCAGTCTGTCAGTCTGTCAGTCTGTCAGTCTGTCAGTCTGTCAGTCTGTCAGTCTGTCAGTCTGTCAGTCTGTCAGTCTGTCAGTCTGTCAGTCTGTCAGTCTGTCAGTCTGTCAGTCTGTCAGTCTGTCAGTCTGTCTGTGTCCTCTCTAAAATGTTTCCAAAAATTAAAAACAAATAAAAATCAAAAAAAAAAATTTAAAAAAAAAAATTTAAAAATTAAAAAATTTAAAAAAAAAGTTATAAAAAAAATAAAATTTTTCAAAATTCTCTGTTCGTTAAAGAAAGTCGTGTGTTGGCCACACCTCAATTTTTTTACTAAATTTCAGTATATTTTTTAAATCAAAATTTGATTGCATCCGCGAGCCAATATTTTTCGGTTTCCATATTTTCTTCTTTTCCAAGCTGTCTAACAAAGTTATTCCATTAATGCTTGATTTTAATGAAACTTGATTTTTTAAACTTCTTTTTGGAATTTTTGATTTATATCTGTCAAAAATATATAGATTTCTTTGATGAATTTCTTTTAATACTCGTAAGCATTTTGTTGGAAGCTTTCCCAAATGTGATGCTTCGCGACATCGTCTTTTAAGAATGGCAAAATAATTTTCGACCTGGTTGTTAGACCTGGTCGGTTTCGATAGTTAATTGTGACCACATGGGTAAATAAGTGATGTGTTTTTTAATGAAATTTTCTAAAAATTGAGGACTGTAAAATGTATTTATTGGAGATTTAACTAATGATTCGTCGGAAATAAATTTCATTAAAGTTCTGGAAAAATGGACTTTGTTTGAAAATAGTTTTAGAAAAAAATTCATGGGTATTATACGTAGTAAAAATACTAGAATCGCCGGATATCTCTTAATCAATAATCAGAGATTCTAAGGGAGCTTTGATAATTTTATTGAAAGCATTGACGGTGATTTGACTGGTAAATTTTGATTTTAAAAGAATTACAAACTGCGCAAATATAATTTTCATTTGACTGTAATCTCGAATAATAAAGAAAGCTGACACAATCTCCTTGACAAATTTGTTTGGGTTTGTTGTTGGCCGAAAATGACGATTTACATCTCGCATCATATTTTTCATTAAATGAGCACAACAAAGATGAACCTTGACGTACTGTAATAATTTACCATTAGTGTAGTGTGTGATATTTTCATAACAAATTTTGAGATATTGAACAATGTTCAAACCATTAAAACTTTTGAGTGCACCACTGATTTGGGGGTAACTAAAGTCAGTTACTACCACATCAAAGACAGGCCAAGTTCTTGACTCTTCAGTTACGAAAATTTTAAAAATGTTTAGGACGGTTAAAATCGTCTCAAATGAATGACTTGCGCTGACAAAATTGAGAATGGGAAACGGATCACAAGGATCATTAGAATTTTGTTTCAGCGGTATAATAAGTGCGTAATAATATACAGTTGGAGATTCTTTGTTTGGAGGGCATACAAGGCCACCAGTACCATCCATATAAACTACAAGTTCCTTTCCTTCCATTTGCCGTTTTGCCATCTTTAGAATGTCCATTTGCATTTTGCTGTAAGCTACCACATAAAACGGAGAAATTGATAATCGCTGGATATATTGAGTAAAGCGTGCGGTTTTTTGTAGCTTTATTTCTTCATAAATATCTTTTATATTATCTGCATCGTTATCTTGTTCCTTCAAAGCAATAGACTTGATTTTTCTTAGCACATCTACGCTTTTACATTTACCGCGTCTTCTTGTTTGAATAGAGATTCTGTTAATTGCTCCACCGAAGATTCAAGTAATTTTTTTTTTTAAATTGGTTCTTAGCAACTTCGTAACTGATTTACATTTCATGAAAGGATGAATAATTTTATTTACAGAAAATTGAACAGTAAATTTATTGGGCAATAACTGACCTTTATTTGATAGTAAATATTTCCGGCATTTTAAACCCGCTTTTTTATATCGATGTCCACAATATGCTCGAAGGGAAATGGAATTTTTATTAACAGTGGAATCTTTAATATTGATTAAACACCCTGTCATTTTTGTCAACATTTCTGAAAATATAAGGTTGTACAATGATTTGTCAAATTTTCGAGCAGATTCATCAAATATTATTTTCCATGTTTCTTCGGGTATCTCAAGCACTTCATTTAAATCGTTATACTTCCGACTAGGAGTTTTCTTTCTTAAACTTTTAAAATTTGAATCGATTTCCAGTGGTTTTGAGATCGCATAATATTGAGATGTGTTTTCTTTGTTTTCAGAAATATTTATTATTTCGGAAAGTTCAGCCGAATAAGAAACACCACTGGAACTTGGAAGATACAAGCCTGCTTCTAACTCAGTTAAATTTTCAGGTATTGTTGAGCGGACCTGTTGCAGTATGATTTTATATTAGAAACCATCTGATTATTTAAATTGTAATTAATTTCTTCTAAAGAAAGACATAGTAAATCATTTACGGGTTTACTTCCCGATTCATTTACTGTCGCTTGTTGGCAGTTACCTAATTCACTGACATTGTATGCGTCGACAAACTTGGACTTTATTTTCATATTCTATAAATTATAAATTTTTCTCCGATTTATATTGGAATTTTTAATTTGCAAGATGATGCATATATTATGCAGTAATTCACAATTATGCCGCGGAATTTTAACATTTGTTAAAACTCCTTCATATAGTGTACTTAGAGCATTGAATAATTGCTGCGTTCCATTTGACGTGGCAAAGTACAAATAAGTACTTGGGAGCAGATGGTAAATGGAACGCAGAAAAATAGTTGCGAAAATAAAATGTATTTTAAAAAAAATTTACGTGCAACTTGGAAAGTTGGAAAATTAATTATTAATTTGAAAACTGATCAGGCATTTCTTACCGATTAGTTGTACTAAATATTCTGGTAACGAAGTCGCCATAAATTCAAAAAGCAAACTACTCATAAAATTTAGCAAGAGTAGCTGCGTGCAGTCAGAAGTACTTGCTTGTGTGTACTTTGCCACGTTAAATGGAACGCATCAAATATAGACTCATTTAATTTATATAAATTTTGCTTTGTTTTAAACGATTTGTGATTTACACGTTTACTATTCAATTTAGTTTAGAGCAACAGAACACAAGATTAGCGCGAATAAAATGAATATTAAATTTCAGTTTATTGAGAGACAACATTTTTTTTTAAAAATAAGACTAACATTAACTATTGAGAATAATTCACGGACAATTCGAGCAACAATTAATCGAAAAATATTACGCCAAATACAAAATAATGATTTTATACCACTATTATCAACAATAAAATAATGTGGAGTTCTATGCAAGAAAAAAATTGCTGTAAATCAAGAAAAAATGATTTACAGCAATTTTGTGCGTACTATGGGAAAATATTATTGATGTTTTTTTTGATGTAAATCAATTTTGAGAAATCGAGATATTTTGATAAATTTACCCCCACCTTTCTTCCAGCAAAATTATAAATGTCAATTAAGATAATAATCACAACAACAAACGAGACTTCGGATTTGTAATTTGCTATTCATCAATAAAAATTACAAAATTCTTTATATTTTTTACGACTACGTAGCCACAAAATTTTATAGTTTCCATTTTAATTATTCTTTTTTAATAATACAAACAAAATTTCTCCTGACAGCTAATCTCACATCTAAAAAATCTGTTGTTTTGTTTCCATCACAAAATAAATTTGCTTGTACATTCTATGGGACCCGTTTAAAATTGCTATATTTCAAAAATTCCATAGAACTCGACATTAAAATATTAAATTAAAATCAAATTGGATTGCTGTTTTTAAAGTGGATTTACAATGGCCTACTCCAACAATATAGACATGTTACTTGTAATGCAAGGTATATCGCTATTTGGCATAACTGACAAAACTTTAGTTGATGTAACATATGTAGAAACTTGAAAGTATTGATAAAAAACAAAATAACACAAAATTTAACGAGTGTGAAGTTTTCAACAAATAACAAAATGTTTAAATGTATTAGTGAATAAATGCAACAGCAGGCAAATAAATTGTTATTTCGAAATATTTGAGAAAATTAACTAAAAATAAAATTATTAAAATATAAATTTCCCAATTTAAAAGAAATATATATGTTCCTCAATTTATATTTTCAATTTACTTCGATAAATTCAATGAAATAAGATTAAAATTTAAATGGTAATTTCTGTAAAGTTCATTGTATAGAGGATTGGCCAGCTCACAGAGTTTTTACCGGGATTTGGATTATGTGAGTAACATATTAAGGGGTGTTCTTTCAAATAAAATTAGCCCATTCCGATATGATGGATTATAGACCTTGTTATTTAGGTTGATAAATGGCAACTTTTGCATTTTTTATATGGATTTAAGTGGTTTACTGTATAGAGGATTGGCCAGCTCACAGAGTTTTCACCGGGATTCGGCTTTTGTGATTAACATATTAAGGGGTGTTCTTTCAAATAAAATTAGCCCCATTCCGATATGATGGATTATAGATCTTGTTATTTAGGTTGATAAATGGTAACTTTTCATTTTTTATATAGATTTAAGTGGTTTACTGTATAGAGGATTGGCCAGCTCACAGAGTTTTCACCGGGATTTGGATTATGTGAGTAACATATTAAGGGGTGTTCTTTCAAATAAAATTAGCCCCATTCCGATATGATGGATTATAGATCTTGTTATTGAGGTTGATAAATGGTAATTTTTGTATTTTTTATATGGATTTAAGTGGTTTACTGTATAGAGGATTGGCCAGCTCACAGAGTTTTCACCGGGATTCGGCTTATGTGATTAACATATTAAGGGGTGTTCTTTCAAATAAAATTAGCCCCATTCCGATATGATGGATTATAGATCTTGTTATTGAGGTTGATAAATGGTAATTTTTGTATTTTTTATATGGATTTAAGTGGTTTACTGTATAGAGGATTGGCCAGCTCACAGAGTTTTCACCGGGATTTGGCTTATGTGAGTAACATATTGGGGCTAATTTTATTTGAATGGGGCTAATTTTATTTGAAAGAACACCCCTTAATATGTTACTCACATAATCCAAATCCCGGTGAAAACTCTGTGAGCTGGCCAATCCTCTATACAGTAAACCACTTAAATCCATATAAAAAATACAAAAATTACCATTTATCAACCTCAATAACAAGGTTTTATTAGATTTTTCAAAAGCACGTTGCTTGATAACAGGCCGATGTCTTGGCCGAGTAACTAGCGAGCCTATTAGATCAGTCAAATTCGAATCACATGTACGAAATATACTAATTAAAACCATAACAGCTGATAATGCTCTGTGGTATTTTTCAGTCTAATGTTATTATGATTAGTTTATTTTGTATACGTAACTCAACAAAGACTGATTTAACAGGCTTGCTATTTTAACAAAAAAATTCTCAGTAATAACTTTGTTTAAAATTTGGCAAGTTATTTTAATTTACAAAATTGCTTTTACCGACTGTTTTACTAATACATGTAATTTTTTTTGTTAATTTAACAAATTTCGTATACGTATACGAATGTGAAGTTTCCGACAAAAATAACAAAATAACAAAATATGTATGTATACGAAATTTGTTAAATTAACAAAAAAGATATAAGTATTGGTGAAACAGTCGGCGAAAGCAATGTAAGAAAATTCTATAAAGAGATACCATCTCAAACGCAAAAAATATAAAATAACCATCAGTAGATTGTCTTAAACCAGTAAATTATAAATTAAAAATTGGATTATGTACATAAAAATGTTAAATAAAAATAATAAATTTAACACTATCTATTTATAATAAATGGGTTCACTTTGGTGCAATTGAAAATTACAACAACAAAAAATTGAAATAGTTTGTTAACTGTTCCGAAATTGGCCAGCACACAGAGTTTTCCGATGGACATGACGCATATGAGGAGTTGGCTAGAGACATACTCTATCAAAAAAACATCGGTGGTTGGGCATACGATGGGGTTAACCCTTTTGTTATTGAGATTGAAAATTGAAAATTACAACAAAAAAAAATTTAAATGGTTTGTTAACTGTTCCGAAGATTGGCCAACTCACAGAGTTTTGTTCAGTAGAGACATACTCTATCAAAAAAACATCGGTGGTTGGGCATACGATGGGGTTAACCCTTTTGTTATTGCACTCGAAAATTGAAAATTACAAAAAAAAAATGTAAATGGCTTTTTAACTGTTCCGAAGATTGGCCAACTCACAGAGTTTTCCGATGGACATGATGCATATGAGGAGTTAGCTAGAGACATACTCTATCAAAAAAACATCGGTGGTTGGGCATACGATGGGGTTAACCCTTTTTTTATTGCACTCGAAAATTGAAAATTACAAAAAAAAAAATGTTAAATGGTTTTAAACTTTTCCGAATATTGGCCAACTCACAGAGTTTTCCGATGGACATGACGCATATGAGGAGTTAGGTAGAGACATACTCTATCAAAAAAACATCGGTGGTTGGGCATACGATGGGGTTAACCCTTTTGTTATTGCACTCGAAAATTGAAAATTACAAAAAAAAAAAAATGTAAATGGCTTTTTAACTGTTCCGAAGATTGGCCAACTCACAGAGTTTTCCGATGGACATGATGCATATGAGGAGTTAGCTAGAGACATACTCTATCAAAAAAACATCGGTGGTTGGGCATACGATGGGGTTAACCCTTTTGTTATTGCACTCGAAAATTGAAAATTATAAAAAAAAAAATGTTAAATGGTTTTAAACTTTTCCGAATATTGGCCAACTCACAGAGTTTTCCGATGGACATGACGCATATGAGGAGTTGGCTAGAGACATACTCTATCAAAAAAACATCGGTGGTTGGGTATACGATGGGGTTAACCCTTTTGTTATTGCACTCGAAAATTGAAAATTACAAAAAAAATAAATTTAAATGGTTTGTTAACTGTTCCGAAGATTGGCCAACTCACAGAGTTTTCCGATGGACATGACGCATATGAGGAGTTAGGTAGAGACATACTCTATCAAAAAAACATCGGTGGTTGGGCATACGATGGGGTTAACCCTTTTGTTATTGCACTCGAAAATTGAAAATTACAAAAAAAATAAATTTAAATGGTTTGTTAACTGTTCCGAAGATTGGCCAACTCACAGAGTTTTCCGATGTACATGATGCATATGAGGAGTTAGGTAGAGACATACTCTATCAAAAAAACATCGGTGGTTGGGCATACGATGGGGTTAACCCTTTTGTTATTGCACTCGAAAATTGAAAATTACAAAAAAAAAAATTTTAAATGGTTTTAAACTTTTCCGAATATTGGCCAACTCACAGAGTTTTCCGATGGACATGACGCATATGAGGAGTTAGGTAGAGACATACTCTATCAAAAAAACATCGGTGGTTGGGTATACGATGGGGTTAACCCTTTTGTTATTGCACTCGAAAATTGAAAATTACAAAAAAAATTAATTTAAATGGTTTGTTAACTGTTCCGAAGATTGGCCAACTCACAGAGTTTTCCGATGGACACGACGCATATGAGGAGTTAGGTAGAGACATACTCTATCAAAAAAACATCGGTGGTTGGGCATACGATGGGGTTAACCCTTTTGTTATTGAGACCGAAAATTGAAAATTACAACAAAAATTAATTTAAATGGTTTGTTAACTGTTCCGAAGATTGGCCAACTCACAGAGTTTTCCGATGGACATGACGCATATGAGGAGTTAGGTAGAGACATACTCTATCAAAAAAACATCGGTGGTTGGGCATACGATGGGGTTAACCCTTTTGTTATTGCACTCGAAAATTGAAAATTACAAAAAAAATAAATTTAAATGGTTTGTTAACTGTTCCGAAGATTGGCCAACTCACAGAGTTTTCCGATGGACATGACGCATATGAGGAGTTAGGTAGAGACATACTCTATCAAAAAAACATCGGTGGTTGGGCATACGATGGGGTTAACCCTTTTGTTATTGCACTCGAAAATTGAAAATTACAAAAAAAATAAATTTAAATGGTTTGTTAACTGTTCCGAAGATTGGCCAACTCACAGAGTTTTCCGATGGACATGACGCATATGAGGAGTTAGGTAGAGACATACTCTATCAAAAAAACATCGGTTGTTGGGTATACGATGGGGTTAACCCTTTTGTTATTGCACTCGAAAATTGAAAATTACAAAAAAAATTAATTTAAATGGTTTGTTAACTGTTCCGAAGATTGGCCAACTCACAGAGTTTTCCGATGGACACGACGCATATGAGGAGTTAGGTAGAGACATACTCTATCAAAAAAACATCGGTGGTTGGGCATACGATGGGGTTAACCCTTTTGTTATTGAGACCGAAAATTGAAAATTACAACAAAAAAAAATTTAAATGGTTTGTTAACTGTTCCGAAGATTGGCCAACTCACAGAGTTTTCCGATGGACATGACGCATATGAGGAGTTAGGTAGAGACATACTCTATCAAAAAAACATCGGTGGTTGGGCATACGATGGGGTTAACCCTTTTGTTATTGCACTCGAAAATTGAAAATTACAAAAAAAATAAATTTAAATGGTTTGTTAACTGTTCCGAAGATTGGCCAACTCACAGAGTTTTCCGATGGACATGACGCATATGAGGAGTTAGGTAGAGACATACTCTATCAAAAAAACATCGGTGGTTGGGCATACGATGGGGTTAACCCTTTTGTTATTGCACTCGAAAATTGAAAATTACAAAAAAAATAAATTTAAATGGTTTGTTAACTGTTCCGAAGATTGGCCAACTCACAGAGTTTTCCGATGGACATGACGCATATGAGGAGTTAGGTAGAGACATACTCTATCAAAAAAACATCGGTTGTTGGGTATACGATGGGGTTAACCCTTTTGTTATTGCACTCGAAAATTGAAAATTACAAAAAAAATTAATTTAAATGGTTTGTTAACTGTTCCGAAGATTGGCCAACTCACAGAGTTTTCCGATGGACACGACGCATATGAGGAGTTAGGTAGAGACATACTCTATCAAAAAAACATCGGTGGTTGGGCATACGATGGGGTTAACCCTTTTGTTATTGCACTCGAAAATTGAAAATTACAAAAAAAATAAATTTAAATGGTTTGTTAACTGTTCCGAAGATTGGCCAACTCACAGAGTTTTCCGATGGACATGACGCATATGAGGAGTTAGGTAGAGACATACTCTATCAAAAAAACATCGGTGGTTGGGCATACGATGGGGTTAACCCTTTTGTTATTGCACTCGAAAATTGAAAATTACAAAAAAAATAAATTTAAATGGTTTGTTAACTGTTCCGAAGATTGGCCAACTCACAGAGTTTTCCGATGGACATGACGCATATGAGGAGTTAGGTAGAGACATACTCTATCAAAAAAACATCGGTTGTTGGGTATACGATGGGGTTAACCCTTTTGTTATTGCACTCGAAAATTGAAAATTACAAAAAAAATTAATTTAAATGGTTTGTTAACTGTTCCGAAGATTGGCCAACTCACAGAGTTTTCCGATGGACACGACGCATATGAGGAGTTAGGTAGAGACATACTCTATCAAAAAAACATCGGTGGTTGGGCATACGATGGGGTTAACCCTTTTGTTATTGAGACCGAAAATTGAAAATTACAACAAAAAAAAATTTAAATGGTTTGTTAACTGTTCCGAAGATTGGCCAACTCACAGAGTTTTCCGATGGACATGACGCATATGAGGAGTTAGGTAGAGACATACTCTATCAAAAAAACATCGGTGGTTGGGCATACGATGGGGTTAACCCTTTTGTTATTGCACTCGAAAATTGAAAATTACAAAAAAAATAAATTTAAATGGTTTGTTAACTGTTCCGAAGATTGGCCAACTCACAGAGTTTTCCGATGGACATGACGCATATGAGGAGTTAGGTAGAGACATACTCTATCAAAAAAACATCGGTGGTTGGGTATACGATGGGGTTAACCCTTTTGTTATTGCACTCGAAAATTGAAAATTACAAAAAAAATAAATTTAAATGGTTTGTTAACTGTTCCGAAGATTGGCCAACTCACAGAGTTTTCCGATGGACATGACGCATATGAGGAGTTAGGTAGAGACATACTCTATCAAAAAAACATCGGTGGTTGGGCATACGATGGGGTTAACCCTTTTGTTATTGAGACCGAAAATTGAAAATTACAACAAAAAAAAATTTAAATGGTTTGTTAACTGTTCCGAAGATTGGCCAACTCACAGAGTTTTCCGATGGACATGATGCATATGAGGAGTTAGCTAGAGACATACTCTATCAAAAAAACATCGGTGGTTGGGCATACGATGGGGTTAACCCTTTTGTTATTGCACTCGAAAATTGAAAATTACAAAAAAAATAAATTTAAATGGTTTGTTAACTGTTCCGAAGATTGGCCAACTCACAGAGTTTTCCGATGGACATGACGCATATGAGGAGTTAGGTAGAGACATACTCTATCAAAAAAAACATCGGTGGTTGGGCATACGATGGGGTTAACCCTTTTGTTATTGCACTCGAAAATTGAAAATTACAAAAAAATAAATTTAAATGGTTTGTTAACTGTTCCGAAGATTGGCCAACTCACAGAGTTTTCCGATGGACATGACGCATATGAGGAGTTAGGTAGAGACATACTCTATCAAAAAAACATCGGTGGTTGGGCATACGATGGGGTTAACCCTTTTGTTATTGCACTCGAAAATTGAAAATTACAAAAAAAATAAATTTAAATGGTTTGTTAACTGTTCCGAAGATTGGCCAACTCACAGAGTTTTCCGATGGACATGACGCATATGAGGAGTTAGGTAGAGACATACTCTATCAAAAAAACATCGGTGGTTGGGCATACGATGGGGTTAACCCTTTTGTTATTGCACTCGAAAATTGAAAATTACAAAAAAAATAAATTTAAATGGTTTGTTAACTGTTCCGAAGATTGGCCAACTCACAGAGTTTTCCGATGGACATGACGGATATGAGGAGTTGGCTAGAGACATACTCTATCAAAAAAACATCGGTGGTTGGGCATACGAAGGGGTTAACCCTTTTGTTATTGCACTCGAAAATTGAAAATTACAAAAAAAAAAAAATTTAAATGGCTTGTTAACTGTTCTGAAGATTGGCCAACTCACAGAGTTTTCCGATGGACATGACGCATATGAGGAGTTAGGTAGAGACATACTCTATCAAAAAAACATCGGTGGTTGGGCATACGATGGGGTTAACCCTTTTGTTATTGAGACCGAAAATTGAAAATTACAACAAAAAAAAATTTAAATGGTTTGTTAACTGTTCCGAAGATTGGCCAACTCACAGAGTTTTCCGATGGACATGATGCATATGAGGAGTTAGCTAGAGACATACTCTATCAAAAAAACATCGGTGGTTGGGTATACGATGGGGTTAACCCTTTTGTTATTGCACTCGAAAATTGAAAATTACAAAAAAAATTAATTTAAATGGTTTGTTAACTGTTCCGAAGATTGGCCAACTCACAGAGTTTTCCGATGGACATGACGCATATGAGGAGTTGGCTAGAGACATACTTTATCAAAAAAACATCGGTGGTTGGGCATACGATGGGGATAACCCTTTTGTTATTGCACTCGAAAATTGAAAATTACAAAAAAAAAAATTTAAATGGTTTGTTGACTGCTCCGAAGATTGGCCAACTCACAGAGTTTTCCGATGGACATGACGCATATGAGGAGTTAGGTAGAGACATACTCTATCAAAAAAACATCGGTGGTTGGGCATACGATGGGGTTAACCCTTTTGTTATTGAGACCGAAAATTGAAAATTACAACAAAAAAAAATTTAAATGGTTTGTTAACTGTTCCGAAGATTGGCCAACTCACAGAGTTTTCCGATGGACATGATGCATATGAACAATTAGCTAGAGACATACTATATAAATAAAGTACTATTGGTTTAAAAAAATTAAAAAAATGATTCGTTTTATGGTTTGCGGGTTGCTTAGTGTTAATATTATAATTAACATATATTGTAATATTTTAATTAGTGGAGCGAATTTTAATTTTTGATATAAAACAGTATTGCCGGATTAACATACTGTTGGTCTGTCGTTACAACAGAAAATGTTTTCATGTCGTCGTGTATTTCCCAATTATTATTTGGCCTTTTAATTATGGCTGTGTAGTGTTTCAAAATTTGGCTATAATTTAGGATTGCTTTTAAACTGAAACCTTCCATATCCAACTTAATTTCTGCCTGAATTTCATTAATTTTTATATTATAATTAATATTATTGAAAGATTGCACGTCTGCTATAGCAATCCCATAATGACTAATTATTTTATAGACAGTTAAGTTACCACCACATCCAGAGCAAGTTAAGGATCCAAATGAGATTGAACTTTCAACATTGCGAAGTGTGTTTTCGTTGACCGTAAAGATGTCAAATTGTAGGTAGCAACTGTAAGAATTTCTAATTCGAACCAGGGGTGCTATTCTTGAACCATTACGAAAATTTTCGTAACCGAAAATTTTCGTAATGCTGTTTTCGTAATAGTAATGGTGAAATCATAATTTAGTATTCTTGAAACCATTACGAATATAGCGAAGAGAGGAAAAAAGGAATTATAAAATTTCGAGAGAGAAGATGAAAATGTAAGTTACTAAAATGGTATTCTTGAAATCCGGATTACGAAAATTTTCGCAACGGAACGTTACTAAAATTTTCGGATGGTTTTTTTGTTTCTTATTGCATTTCGTAATGAAATCATTTAGATTTTTGTTTTAATTATATTCATATAAGGACGTTCATAAAACTCAATAATTTCTGTTGATGGTTAAATGTAATTAATGTATTTACATTTCGATAAATATTTATTATTTTATTACCACAAAAAAAGGGTACCTATTTGCTTGTGGTATGTTTATTATTTTCTTAAAAATAAGGGTAATAGCAAATAGAGTAATAGCTACAATACTAATGGACAATTTGGGATGTATTTTTAAATGTCGCGTGTTGTAATTGGAATTGAATTAATATACCGTCACAGGCGGCTAATACTAATATGGTACGTAAAGTCATACAATCATACCATCATACCATAATAGTATCGTACGACAATATGATCTAAAATCATATCGTCGTAGAATCTTATAACAATGCCACTACATAAATAGCCGTGACATTAGTCTACAAAAGTCAAATCCCCAATATAAAGAGGGGAATAAAGATTTTTATTTTCCTATGAAACGTAAACAAAATCATATTGGAATTATTTTGTGTTGTCTTTATTTTCAATTTAAAAGAACATTTTTATTGATAAATATAAATAATTTTAAATTAAATATATCGAATTGCAGCTTGTCCACAATTTTAATTAAAATTAATAAAATTTTAATTCACAATTTTGCGTTTTAGTAAACTGATTTTTATTCTCAAACATCGTGCTTTTTTAAAAAATTTCATTTCGTAGATTACTAGATTAGTTTTAGTACTTTACCAATGCTACTACATAAACACGAAGCCTAACGATTTCCCTAAAAAATCAATTTACTAAAATGCAAAATTGTTAATTAAAATTTTATTAATTTCAATTAAAATTCTGTACAAGCTGCAAGATATACAATGTGTTTCGTCGTCAATTGACCAGCCGAAAAATTCGGAATATTTAAGTAAAATTATCGCAAAAATCCTTTAAAGTGGGTGTCACCTTTTCAAGTTATGGGCTCGATTTTAATTCTATTTGCGGTTTTTGAAAGTTTATGAGTCACTTTATTTGACAGGTTTTAAAGAATGTAAAAAATTACGGGAAAATAACATTTTTTTTTACTTAAGAAAACCTCTACTTTTTAAAAAAAAAAAACAACTGTAAGTCGAGAAAATGTCCCATTAAGTTAATTATTATTATTAATCTACAGCAAAATATCTACAAATTGACAAAACTTTGTTACTAGCTAACTCTTAAAAATACCGCGCAAAAATCACCTAGAGAAAGTAGGGAATTTAAACAAACAAGATATTTAAATTAAAGTCAAAAAATTAAAAAATTACTGTTTTATTAATAATCAATAAAAACAATTTTTATTACAAATTATTAAACTTTTTTAATTAAATGACATACTCGAAATGCTCTCCACCCTCTTGTAAACAAACAAAGGCTCTTCTGATCACACTAGTTGTTGTCCAACGTAATTGTTAAGGGTTGCCTCTTGTTTCTGCTGCAGCAGCGAAAATTATTGCTGTTAGCAATAAAAATCTAGGGGCATAAGATCAGGGGACCTTGGCGGCCATGCTACAGGACCTCCTCTACCGATCCACCATGGATAATTTTCATTCAAATGATCACGTATTATCTTTGCAAAATGTGCTGGAGCTCCATCTAATTGCAGCTGCATTCGGCTGCTCCTCAACAATGGCTTCCATGAGCAAAGACAACGTGATTCCTGAAAATTCTAATAATACTTGTTGATCAAGCCTGTTTGGTAGTATGTAAGTTAATCGTGGATCATTCCCGCCCATACATTTATAGAAAATTGGCTCTGGAAAGCTGTCTCCCTTGCAACGTGTGGATTTTCGATGGCGCAAACATGGAGGTTTCTATAATTTGTTATACCCCCCTGGTGAAAGTAGCTTCATCTGTCCACAATATTCTCATTATAAAATTGACATCACTTCTTTGCTGTGAAATTATCCAGTTACAAAAAAACTGATCTGGCACGATGGTTCACATCTCCCAGATGTTGAGCACGACGGAAGTGATAAGCAGTAAGGCCTTCTTGACCTCGATATGCCTAATCTTATCGACAGGCGACTGATACTTGTCGTAGGGTCAGCGCGTATTAATCGTAATAAATCCTCTTCCAACGTGTACGTTAATATTCACGCTGGACTCGTGTTGTTGTTGGAATAATCCTTGTTCGGAAAAACGTCGATGTATTGCAATGAATGTCCTATACCCAAGTACTGGCCTGCTGGATATCGACGCCCGTATTTTTCGACAGCAGCGCGTGCATTTCCATTACAGAACAGCTTTATAAAATGCATATCGGCTACATGAGAAGGTTGTAGATCACGCAAATGTGTCATTATAATGATTAAGCGTTTACTTAACACAAACTGTCCTTTTAATTATCACACAACCTTAAAATTGTTAAAATACAGAACACTGAGAGTACATAGTATCACACGATCGGTTAGCGAACAACTGAACTATTTATTATTACTTACCAATTTGAGTTTTCGATCATTTAAAAGATTTGGTTAGATAACATCACTATACCTAAACAGCTACAAACGCCATTTTTTCGACAAATTGCTGTTCGAATATTTTGTGAGTTGGTAGTAACAATGTTTTGTGAATTTGTAGATATTATGCTGTAGATTAATAATTATAAATAAAATAACCATGTCAAGGGACATTTTTCCGACTTACAGTTCATTTTTTTTTAAAACGTAGAGGTTTTTTTAAGTAAAAAAATTGTGTAAGTAAAAAAATGTAATTTTCCCATAATTTGTTACATTCTTTACAAAAACCTGGCTTAGTGTGCAAAATAACCAATAAAGTGACTCATAAGTTTTCAAAAACCGCAAACAGAATTAAAATCGAGCCAATAACACACAGTATCACCAACACACAAGGGGTCACTTGCCGACAAAACAGATTGTATTTAATTTAAAATTATTTCTATTTATCAATAAAAATTTTCATTTAAATTGAAAATAAAGGCAACACAAAATCCCATATGATTTTGTTTACGTTCCATAGGAAAATAAAAATCTTTATTCCCTTAACACCACTACAAGTTTTTTTTTTCATGGCTTTTTATGTAGTGGCATTGCATAGGATCATAGCATCGTACTACCATAGCATCAAACCATCATGCCATCATACACGACATAACATTATATCATCGTGTAATCGTACCATCATACAATCATATGTCGTACCATAAAAACAGATTTTTGGAAAAAAAAAATTCTAAATCGGATAAGCGATTCTCGAGATATCATGGGTACAGACATCCAGACGTCCAGAAAGACGAACATATTATTTTTTTTTGCTTTTTCGGAATCAAGGACTTTCAAAACGTCGAGAAAAGTGGTTTTGGATCAAACAAATTTTTGGCCATTTTTGACAAAATTTCAATACATTGGTCTTTTTAGACCGAAGTAATTTTCCCTTTAAAAGAAAAAGTAGCATACACAATCATTTTTAATATATTTAATTTAATATTAAATAAATAAGCTATATTGACAAAAATTCACAACAATAATTAATTTTAAGTAAAGAAAGCGTCCGCTTCGCTTAATATTCTCGGTTATACTAACATTTTTTATCATCTCTTTCGAAATCTTCTTAGTTTTTTATTCCTCTCTTCGTAATTTTCGTAATGGTTTCAAGAATACTAATTTATGATTTCACCATTACGATTACGAAAATATTGTGCATTACGAAAATTTTCGTAATGTTTGAAGACAGGGCATTTAAAATGTTAAAACAAAATTATTCCAAATTAACTTAATGAATGAAAATCACACTTTAAATTACACATTGCATTAATTAATTTCAAATCATTACAATTTTAACAAATAAATATAAAAGTTAAATAGGCAATATCTTTAAATAACATATTTTCGTTGTATTGAATCCCTTATTCCATTTTTGTCCGCTATAGCCAATTGCCAATTATGAAAAATCTCATACCCTTACACGTATTGTTTAAAATTAGAAAGTGGTGAAGCATTAAAAAAAATATCCCAAGATTTAGGTATACTATACGACATGTAAATACAAAAATTTAGAAGAAAATATCCTTTTGTTTTAGTTAGGTAGTAAACAAAACCGAATGCATATAAGTTGTTATATACATTGTTATCTCGAAATAAAATACATATTTTTAAGAACACGTGAAACAAAGAAAAAAAAAGGTACGCTTTTGCTTTCACTTTTTTATAAAATATTGAGAATAGAAAATATTGAGTTTTATGAACATCAATATAATTAACACAAAAATCCAAATGATTTCATTACGAAATGCAATGGGAAACGAAAAAACCATTACGAAAATTTTAGTAACGTTCCGTTGCGAATATTTTCGTAATCTGATTTCAAGAATACGATTTTAGAGTTTTCGTAATACTTTGACACTAACTCGCAATACGAAAGTTTTCGTAATGGTTCAAGAATAGCACCCCAGGTCTTCTACAATACATTTTTGATAGACTGATGTGGGTTGGGGTATCAATTTATCTATTAAGTATGTAATTTGACATTCTGTATCTAGTATTTTGGTATTTCCGTGATGTTTCACAGAGTTTATTCCTTCGAACACATCGAATAATATGTTCGTGCGTGTGTCATACGTTTCAAGGTGGAGGGTTTTCGATGAAATAATTTTAGAAATAAACGTAAAGAACTCTGAATTTATTTCGTTAAATTTAATTTTTAAAATTTCATTGTCGATACCCATGCAGACAAAAATTTGGGTAAGAGAATCAAACCCACATGTGTTGACCACCGATATATTTTCTTCACCGTAAATTTTAGAAAAACCGTTTTTTAATACAGGCACTCTTTCAACGTTAAAGCCTTTGATTTTCCCGTCATTTTTCGGAACAGCTTCAAAAAATTTCTGATTTTTATATCTGTTTAGAACGTTCCTACCGATATGTTTTGGTGAATTATCTAAACGCCTAATCTTTTTTCTCCACTGCTCTTCGGTGCTCATATTATCTGAATTACCTTTACGTTTAGTAGTTTTCGGGGTTGTTACTAACGGTTCGGGCATTTTTATGGATTTGATTTTTTGTTCGCATCTATATTTTAAAATATTTACAACGCGACCTATTTTCATTCGTTTGTTTAGTAAATAATGGTTTTTTACTGCACTAAACCAATTTTCTACTACAGCGTTAGATATATTGCCGCTGAGACCAAACTGATTCGAAAAAAAATTGGCCCATAATATTACGTACGAAAAATATTTTTTAATTAAAAATTGTACGAAGTCATCACAGAAAAATTTATTTACTTTTGCGCCGCGCTCTGTTTGGATTTTTATTTTCACTTCTTCGTAAATTGCCCAATATTTTAAATAAAAGGGGTTTGTAGTAGTACTTTCTGGCCAAATGTTGATGCTGTGATTGATCTGTTCTTCCGACTTAGAACCTTCAAAATCAGCATAATGATCATCATACAATTTACCTAATTTGTCAATGAACATTTTGTATGCTATTTTACTACTTTTAGTAATTTTAGGTGAGCACATGATACAGCAAAATTGTCTGAATAACTCGTCTACACAACTTATAGACTTGGCGCAAAGCATAGCGCAGAAAAAGTCTAAGAGTAAGTTTCGGTGGTCAGCAACTATATTAGGCAGCTTTTTTTTAATTTGGACTGTAATAATATTAATAAAATGTGAACAGCAAATAAATATAGGTATAACTGCTCTTTTTAATAGCGACTGATTTTGTATCAAATTAAAATGATGCTGAATATATTCAGTCATACTCATTAAATTAAAGGTATTATTTATTGCGTTTATTAGAGCCCATGACCAATCAACGACAAAATAATGATCTTTTAATGGTTTAACATTGATTTCAATTTCTTTCCTTACGTCCAACAAAAATTTACTTAAAGTCCAAGCGTCATGCTGGCACGATATAAATTCGGCGATTGGAATAATATTACAGTTAACTTTTATAACACAAGCGTAATATAATATTCTTTTGTAGATATGTTCTTTATGGCAGGTCGGTATCTTAACAATGCCTCCGGTTGCATCAAAATGAATTGCTTTAATTGTTTCTTGTTTTAAAAGACAAATTTGCTCATTTCGCAATAGCACCACTTGTAGAGGTTCTGTTACA
Source organism: Tipula vernalis (assembly GCA_958295665.1). NCBI lineage: Eukaryota > Metazoa > Arthropoda > Insecta > Diptera > Tipulidae > Tipula > Tipula vernalis. The sequence continues at coordinate 231,072,599 of OY282560.1, forward strand.
GAATATATATACCGATTTGTTTTAGTCTGTAAACAACATTGATAATAAATATCCACCAAATCGCAATCTCGCACAAGATCATCTCTTTTGTAAAATTCTGATTTTATTTTTCTTAAAACTGCTGGTGTGGTCATGTCCTGAGTATTACCCTTTTGATACAGTTCCAGTTTAGTTGAACTTACCAAATCCAAATATGTGTTGTGTGCACTCTTGTTTTCCGAAATTAATTTCATTTTCTGTCGCCGTAATCCACGATATTGCCTAAATACCTTTTCGGAAGAATGAATAATTTCGCCTTCGTTGCCTCTGGTGTAAACTCGCATTTCATTATTTTTGAATGCTTCAAATTTATATTTTTGCTTGTGCAAAATGTCTTTACACGACCCATACACTACAATTTTTTTATGTTTTTTAGAAAGCACATGCATAGTTTGAAAAGTGATAACACACGGATTTTGATGTTCCTTTAAAATGCGATGAATTAATTCTCTTATTTCGCATTTGGTGAGGAATTCCAGAGGCTCGTTAAAATGAACCGAAAATTTCAAATTCCAGTTTAAAATTGGATTTTTTAAAACCTTTACATTGGGGTGTATTGGAATTAATGATAAGTCTTCGTTATTATTTATACTAATGACCGAATCGTTATTATCAAAATTCTGAATTTCTTTCTGGTCTATGAACTCTAAAACGATATTGTTGGAATCGCAAACTTGATTTTCTGTCATAAGCAAATCAAAATTGATGTCTGTTACTGCAATAGCATTGGTAATGTCAGATATGTCTGTACTATTTAAAACATCAGCTTTTGGTGATACAGAAAAATTTATATTTTCAGCTGAAAATTTACTACATTCTGTATTTTTGCACGACTCGTTCAATGAAGCCTGATTGTTAATAAATTTCTTATACTTTTGCCAAGTATAGTATAAATTGGAGATATTTTTAAGGTTATGTTTGATATGCATAATGTCACACAATCTTTTCATTTCTGCTGTATCATTTCTAGAAAACGTGAAATGTTCTGGATTTTCATTTATGCCACATAATGCTTTAAAAATAGCCTCTCCGTTTATATCGTTTCTCTTCTTTTTATAATTATGCTTCTTAATAGGCGCCATTACGTAAAAAGTTAAAAACAATTATAAAATTAAAAAATAATTGTAACTCTAACTTACAAAACTAGTAGTGAAAAATTAGTAAAAAAAATTTAAAAACACTAGCTTTACTACAATATAAAAACAAAATTAAAACTACCAAAAATATTCAGAAAACCAACACCAAAAATTCAACCTTAAATATAATATAAATTACAAAAGATCCCCCTTTTTAAAGGGGAACACTAAACTATAAACCTATTAAACACTAAAATGCCAACACGTGCAAAAATCCAAAAAAAAAAAAAAATTGTATACAAAATATGTATATTCAATAATTAAGAGAGTCCGTTAGATAGCCAAGGTCGAAATATTGTCAAAATTATTTAAAAAATGTAATCAGCAAAAAGAATATCCAAATAAAGCCGGGTCAAAAATTTATAAAATGCAAATCCAATTATCACAAAAAACTTTGTTAAAATACAAAAATCACAAAAATCACCACTAGACACAAAAGAAATCTTCGATTTTACAAAATAGAAAATTAATTTAAAATATTACACGAAACCTTACATCGAATTTTATTTTTAAACAGAAAAATAGCCCTTTAAATGACTAAATAAAAATAAATAAAATAATTTCAATTTTTTTTGGTAGTAATTTTCAATTTTCGATCTCAATAACAATAGGGTTAACCCCATCGTATGCCCAACCACCGATGTTTTTTTGATAGAGTATGTTTCTAGCCAACTCCTCATATGCGTCATATCCATCGGAAAACTCTGTGAGTTGGCCAATCTTCGGAACAGTTAACAAACCATTTAAATTTATTTTTTTTGTAATTTTCAATTTTCGAGTGCAATAACAAAAGGGTTAACCCCATCGTATGCCCAACCACCGATGTTTTTTTGATAGAGTATGTCTCTACCTAACTCCTCATATGCGTCATGTCGATCGGAAAACTCTGTGAGTTGGCCAATCTTCGGAACAGTTAACAAACCATTTAAATTTATTTTTTTTGTAATTTTCAATTTTCGAGTGCAATAACAAAAGGGTTAACCCCATCGTATGCCCAACCACCGATGTTTTTTTGATAGAGTATGTCTCTACCTAACTCCTCATATGCGTCATGTCCATCGGATAACTCTGTGAGTTGGCCAATCTTCGGAACAGTTAACAAACCATTTAAATTTATTTTTTTTGTAATTTTCAATTTTCGAGTGCAATAACAAAAGGGTTAACCCCATCGTATGCCCAACCACCGATGTTTTTTTGATAGAGTATGTCTCTAGCCAACTCGTCATATGCGTCATGTCCATCGGAAAACTCTGTGAGTTGGCCAATATTCGGAAAAGTTTAAAACCATTTAAAATTTTTTTTTTTGTAATTTTCAATTTTCGAGTGCAATAACAAGAGGGTTAACCCCATCGTATGCCCAACCACCGATGTTTTTTTGATAGAGTATGTCTCTAGCTAACTACTCATATGCATCATGTCCATCGGAAAACTCTGTGAGTTGGCCAATCTTCGGAACAGTTAACCAACCATTTAAATTTTTTTTTTGTAATTTTCAATTTTCGAGTGCAATAACAAAAGGGTTAACCCCATCGTATGCCCAACCACCGATGTTTTTTTGATAGAGTATGTCTCTACCTAACTCCTCATATGCGTCATGTCCATCGGAAAACTCTGTGAGTTGGCCAATCTTCGGAGCAGTTAACAAACCATTTAAATTTATTTTTTTTGTAATTTTCAATTTTCGAGTGCAATAACAAAAGGGTTAACCCCATCGTATGCCCAACCACCGATGTTTTTTTGATAGAGTATGTCTCTAGCCAACTCGTCATATGCGTCATGTCCATCGGAAAACTCTGTGAGTTGGCCAATCTTCGGAACAGTTAACCAACCATTTAAATTTTTTTTTTTGTAATTTTCAATTTTCGAGTGCAATAACAAAAGGGTCAAGCCCCATCGTATGCCCAACCTCTGATGTCGGTTTTATTTCAACTATTTGACATTTTACAAGTTTTATGCAAAATACCAATTTTTTTACAGACTATATAATCGCGTACTAATACATATAAAGCTTTTGTTATTTGTTGAAAACTTCACACCCGTAAAATTTATATATTTTCTGAATACTACCAAATTTATTTTATTTATGGAAGCATGTGTAATGAATGAAGAAAGAAAAAACACAACTTCCAGGAATATAAAAAACGTTGTACATTAATGAGTATTGAAATTTGATCGTAAGTTACGCTTGTTAAATGGAACGTTAGGTAGGTAATAAAACATTTAACTTGGTTATGAATTGAACCAATGAACACACTAATTTATTAAATTATTATTATTAAGGATTTCCACTGAAAAAATAACTGTCAGGTACAAAAGCTACTATAAATCAAAGATATTGAATCATTTTAAACGAACGAAATAATAAAACAGCAAGTACGAGTATAAGACGCACAGGAATGGACCCTTCAAACTTGAAATGGTTCTATCTGAATATGCTGGTTGGATATTGGTGTAAACAATACAGAACATGAGAAAATACTCAGTTGTAGTACATACTCAGTACTCACAATTGATAGGCCTAATAAAAAATCATCAGGAGATTGGTGCCTACAACACAGAACTTCACAAAATATCAAGCAAAATATTCAGTTGATTTGCGAAAATTTACAAAGTTCTCCTTAGTTATTCTAGTATGTTTTCTTTCCCATGATAGTTTTATTTTTGGGCTGAGAGTCTGTCGTGATAAATTCAGGATAGAAATGTTTTTGGGCTGACATTATAAACTGTGTTATACATCTTTTTTTGGGCTGACACGAAAGTATGAAACATTTTTTTTTTTGGGCTGACATATTAAATTGTATCACGATACACCTTTTTTTGGGCTGACACTGAATCAAAAAGAAAAATGTTATTTTAGTGTTACCCCTGCCTTTTTTTGGGATGAATTTTGGGCCAACTTCACATACATGGTTTATTTAAAGGGTTTGATAATAAAATACAATTTATCCACTTTTGATATATAATTGCCCGATAACTATGCTGATTGCAAATAAAGAAAATGTAAAATAACCCATTGTTATTGTATAACCCATGCTGCTAGGGGCAACGTGAGTTATATTTGGTATAACAAAATGTTGAGTATTCATTGGAAAATTATTCGTAGTCAAATTGAATGAAAAACTATATTTCAAAAATTAATTAAATTAAAGTATACCATGACAATTTAAAGAATGGTCACTATGATAAAATGTATTTCAAAATTCAATGCTCCACTGTGAAAACACAAAATGGAACTATTTCTTATTAATTTACGAAATTAATTTCAACAAAAGTGGATAAAACGTAGTATGCCACTCGTGAGCAAAGAGATATTATCCACTCGGGATAATGTCCCACTCCGCTATCGCCTCGTGGGACAAACTTATCCCTCATGGATAATATCTCGTTTTGCTTACTAGTACCATAAATAACTATTTTTATCGGTCGTGGAAAAAGTATCGTATTCTACTCGCATATAATGGCTGTTATTCACTCAGATGATTTACGATACTCGCCTATTATAATATTATGCTACTAAGGTTAGTAAAATGAGAATAACGTGGCGTTGTGTCATTATTTATTATGTTTTCGATGTAATGTTTTATGCCGAGTTTGCATAATGCATGAATCAACGCGCTTGGCGTTGTGTATTATTATTTTCGTTCTATACATATTGATGATCATGTTGTTTTTATATTTATTATGTGGTTGATCACGTTATTCTACATATTTGTTGATTGGTGATCCGCTAACAATGTAAAAGGTTTCGTTGTTGTTTTTGTATCTGTGAGTCTTCTTACGGGAACGGTAATAGAAGTGAGCGGATATGACTACCGCTCGCACCGCCTTAAATACGGCTCTGCACAAAAAGTGATTCCTCGATGCTTTGGATTAATTAACTACATTTTTAGTCAGCGGCGGGGACCGAACTTGAGACCGCGGCATGATAAAAAACACTTTTACGTATGGAACCGAAATTCACTTCACATAGATAATAGCAAGTAAAAACAACTTTAGAGCCTCAACGGAAAATAACACTATAATAATACCATTTTATTGAGGTTTATGTAGATACATAATATATTTATTAGTTACAACGCTAATTTTTATAAATAATTTTTATTGTTTATATGTACTTACAACTATAAATTATTATTTTATTTATTCATGTTTTTAAATGTATATATTGTCAATGTCATTTCGATTTCAAATCAGAACACAATATTATTTATTGTCGTAATTATTTATATATTTATTATTTATGTTCTGACCTTAAATAACAAATTTAAAGTATAGTATTTATATTTTTTTTCTGGTTTAGGTAATAATAATAATAATAATTTATTTAAATTATAATATAAATAGACATAATTATTATTTTCTTTTTAATTTTCTGGTCTAAAACATTTCTTTATTATATTAACATCATAAATTATCCCCTGTCATAGTTTTTTTTAAAAACAAAAAACGGAAAAACAACGTCTTAATTATCTGGGTAACGTTTCTTTCTGTTTTTTTATTTTTTATTTTAAAGCTATTTTAGATATAAAACTAATTTGATTTCTATGTATAACACAATAACTAAAGCATCACATAAATTTCTACCACAGTCATATTTTTATTTTAAATTATTGTTTTAGTTTATTTATTGATAATTATTAATATTGTTTTCTACTCGTGACAGATAAAAGAAATGGAATACAAATGTTTTTAGTGGCATTTTTAAAAGTTGCATGGAAGTTATTGGCTTTAAGTAAATTTGTAGGAAGTTTTTTAAAATTTACGTAGCTTATTTTAAATCTATAGCGATAAAATCAGGATAAATTAGCATTGCTCATTTGGCTAATATGAAGTTTATAATTAATGACCCACTAAATTAAAAATAACAAAAGAACTAAATTAGTATTTCCATGCATTATAAAATTAAATTATTTAATTTAAATGTTTAAAAAAAGTTGTTTAAATCGTTGATAAAAATAAATGAAACCGATATGAAATGTAGGTAATAATCCGTAAATAAATTTGTAGTGTGTTACAGATAGGCCTTGTAATTGTCACAATTTGTTCAAACACCACATGCAGTATTCAAATAAATTTGGTTATAATATGTATGTAATTTTATTTTTGTGTTTTGGATATTTTGTTGTAATATCTAATTATATAATAATATATATTTGATTAGCATAATATATGCTATTAATTTATAATATTGTGTTAATATTTAATGTTTTATGCAACCATTAGATTGTATTTATACATATATACATATATATATATATATATATATATATATATATATATATATATATATATATATATATATATATATATATATATATATATACGAGTATATATATATATATATATATATATATATATATATATATATATATATATGCATATTTAAAAATAGATATTACTTATATGTGCATATATTCACATATATAATATATAAACACTATTATTTTAAAAGATTAAAATTAATTTATAAAAAGAATATTCTAGTTTATAGTATTTCTTGGTTTTCTATATTACATAAATTTTTCTAAAAGCGCATCTGAAATACATTTTTTTTAAGCGTTATAAAAGATTTTATTTATTTTATTTTAATATAATGTAGTATATAGTATGTATATATAATAATCATTATAATAAATGTATATAAATTATGATTTTATTTATGTGCGTTTTGTTTATTTAAAACAATAATTTTTTTTTAAAGTAAACTGTAATTTTTCTAAAACTAATAAAAGTTTTTTAATTTGGTGAATTATAATAATTATTAATGGTGAAAATTTTCATTATATTTAATTATGTGCATTATCCAACCGGTGCAATAAAGTTCGGCACAAAAATTAATAAAGTTTTAATGGTTAAAAATTAATAAAGCTTTAAACACATTTTTTAAAATCTAATGTACAAACTCCTAGGTCCTAGGTAAAGTATTTAATTTTGAATTGGCTACTGTGTTATAGTTTAAAGGTAAATAAAGATGTCTGAGCCAGCGGCCACCTCAGCAGCATTATTTGATTTGGTGTAGCTGACTAAACATATTTGTACATCCTGTATCACCAAATGTTATGCCACGCTAAGCCCTACCGCCATGGAGGCATTCAATAGAGAAAAAGGGTTATGGAAAAGACTCGAATATTTGGAAAAAGACAAATATATTTATATTATTACCTTTTGAAGTAAATAAACGAAAATTTCTTGACTGAATTATTCCTCGTGAAATTATCGGCAAAATAGTCAAGATTTATTAACATTTCGATTTAATCGATAAGATGAATAAATATAGGTATAAGGCATTTGTTAGACAGCTTTTTTTGCTTGTGCTAGCTTATTTGCGACTGGGGAATAAATTAAATGTCTTTACGTCACTTCAAAATTACTCGTATCTTTCCTGTTTTGATTTACTTTTTGTTTTCATTTGGATTAAGCCACAATCAACAAGCTAAACAATCATTTCAAATAACATTCAGATTTAAATTCTCAAATAATTTCAAATCAAAATTCTCGAAAAAAATCAGAATCATCAATCAAATAAATTGGAAGAATTTCGCTCGTCACACTTTCCCATTGTATCCATAAAATAACTTCTTGAAATTGGTGAATTTACTGAAATTTTGAGAATACATTTTCACGAAATAGTTTTAGGATGCTCTGTTATTTACTGACGTTACAATTTAGTGTACCTCGACTAGACGATTAGACAGGCAAAACGTTTAATTTTAAATTGAATAGAAAGGATTTGGCGACGTATGGCGGTATAGGGGTGTTACATAATATGTACTTAACAAAGGAATTACAACTATAATTTGTGGTGCGCTTTTTGTCTAATAAAATGCGGTCAAAGTTTTGATTGTTTTATCATTTATAAATATGGGTTAATCGTTTCGTAAAACAAATATAAATGTGATATTTTACAAATAATGTTTGAAATAATTTATTTTTACTGCAAAACTCGTTTTAATAATTTTTAAAATTAAATAAATAATAATTACGAATTTAATATTTTAAGATTATAATTGGTACTAATTCAAAACTTTTATTAGTTTTAAAAATATTTATAATAAATTTTAACTTTTTAACGTTAATTATTTTTCTTCTTCTTTCAATTAACATATATGTAGTTTTTTTGATATTTTTTTTATTTCTTTTTTCATAAATTTCTAAATAATTTAGTTAAAGCTGAAACCCACGCATTATTGTTTATAAATTATCATGTTTGTTTTTAATTTAGTATTTGTTTTGAATAAATGCTTCTTATAATTTTTTTGTTTTTAAATTTAAATCAACATTTAATTTTTATTTTATTTTATTTTATTTATTTATCACATAATTGAAATCATCAAGGTGTGATAAAGCTTTTGCTTTGGAATAAAATATCTAAACAGTCACAACCTATAACATCATCAATGAAATACGGATTTATTATTTTTGTTTATGTTTAAAAATATAATTTTTTGGTTATTCAGATTAAGTAATGGCACATTTAGAATTTCATTTTGAATATATAGTATGTATTTGTTTTGTTTTAATCTACAAATTGTGCAATAAATTATAAACTTTACTAAATGAATTGATTTGGTATTTGGCTAGATTTTCAATTGAAACTATTCTATGAATTTGGAACGCCAGTTAATAATCACCAGTTCATCTAATTTTGATGGGGGGGCGTATATACATAACTTCAAAAAATGCAAAATGATTTTGATAATTTTGAGCCTTATAAGTTAAAACTTTTAGAAATTTCGCTATTTTCCAATTTTTTCGACTTGGTATGACCATTTTACCATTGATCTTTTCTTTACCATTTTACGAACAATCCGATTTAAAAAATTTATTCCTAACTGGCTTGGAACGTCATACTACAGTAACGTCAAAAATAAAGCGGAATCCCAAGTCCTCCTATTAGCCGAAATAGTAAATATAAAGCGTTTCCAAGTGATGCATGTAGAGGAGAAGGAAGAGCCTGAAGAAGGAAGCTAAAGGAGAAGGAGCTAAAATCACCGAAAATAAGAAAAATTGTAGCTAAGTGCTGCTATTAAGTAATATATGCTATAATATATTTGATACATACAGTTTGAAGAGTACCAGAGAGTGTGTTCTATAACTGGTTCTATAAAGTAAATACTTCACATGTAATGTGAGATATTTACAGTATAGAACCAGTTATAGAAGACAGACAAACGGAAGTCGGTGTTACAAAATACCATGTAAAGAAACTTCTGTAAACTTTCCGCTCTGTTGTTATGTGGCAAATTACTTAAAGTAGCAGTTGTGAACTCAATAAAATCACACTGTTAACTATAGAGGGGGCGTTATATGTCAGGGAATAGAAAAGGGGATTAACTATAAGATAATGGGCGCTTAACAGCTCCATGGATAAGTTTATGCAAATCGGGCAAACCAATATGAATTGTATAGTCCTAAACATGAATTTTATAGTCCTAAGCGCATCGTAGCGGTAAAACACGCGCTGGTATAGCTATTATTAAAAAGGAATAAAAGGAAGAACTTGGAATAATAGTGACAGAAACAACAGAATACTCGCTATATAAAGCTAGAAGAAAGCTGAAAAGACTTACACTTTAATGTGCTCCTATTCGCCTTTCTGATGGGAGCTGCGCAAGAAGCGATGCAGATAAGCTGGACATATTTGCTGAACCTCTTAGCAAAATATGTATAGACATAACAAGCAAATAGGAAGTCCAGAATTGCAACTTTTTGCAGCAGAAACTTCAGAATTCCAATCGATTAAATACAAAAAGACTGACGTAAAGCGAATGATTAAGGAACATGTAATTTTAAAAAAAATCTCCTCAGCAACATTTGAAATGTGTAAAAATACTTAAGAAACTTCCGGACATTTGTATTAAATTAATAACAAACATTTTCAACGGTTCAGGTTCCAGAAACCTGGAAACGTAAAGACGAAACAAAAGTAAAGTGGTATCGGCCAAGCTTGCGATCCAACTAACTCAAAGCATTTTGAAAACAAAAAAATTATAGTTCAACAACTTAAGAAAATTCTTCAAGAACAAAAAATTGTAACTGATCATCATTTTGAATTTACAGAATATCACTGTGGAACAAGTCTTTAGAGTCTTATCAGAAATCTCCCTAGAACAAGACAACTTCTGTCAATCAATAGGGTTCGAAACCTATTAGTATTTCTAAGGTGGGATATTGTACGTAACATCTCTTTCGATTTGAATTCTATAGAGTTTATGTCTCTTGTTTCACATTTCTTTTGCGATCTATGTTTGTTGCGTACTTGAAGTAAGCCTTGAAAGATCAAATCGAACTTGTTATTGATGGGTACTGTAAAGCCAGCTGTGGAAGTCATTTGAATGAAATTGTGTTCCATACTTAATCGAAATGTATGCTCTTTCTAATAAAACAAACTGCCTTGAAAAATATTCATTCGTCTTTGAATTTAGAGCCAAATTAAATTGTAAACTTTAGATGGACCACTCTTTACATAAGTAAAACTAAGTACATATAGTAACCATAAAAATTTTCGACCTTGATATTTTTGGAAATTTATATGTTTTGAGGTCCCTTGAGCCCGAAAAAGTGGGTTTCGAAATGGTGCCTGTCTGTCTGTCAGTCTATATCCTCCCAGTGGATCTTATTTCAAATCGGGAAGCCGGAAGTGGCTACTTCCTTGGCCCAGAAGATTTATTTTCCAAATATCTTAAAAAGAGGGAGGTTTACAGATAGACTACTAAATACAAATGTTTCAATTTGTAACCTGTTTTTTCATAAATTGGGAGGTCTCATAGTGAAAATCGGCCAACCAGAAGCGATCACTCCCTTTTACATTCTTTCACATAAGTAAAATAAATTATAGCAATCATAAAGATTTTCGACCTTGAGATTTTTGGAGATTTATCTGTTTTGAAGTCCTCTGATGTCCTCTCGACAAAATGGGTTTCGAAATGGTGTCTGTCTGTCAGTCTGTGTCCTCTCTGCAGCCTAGATGGTTTAACCAATCGAACTGAAATTTCATTATTAAGCGTTCTACAGAAATTGGGAGGTCCCAGTGAATTTTAGTCCAAATCGGCCAACCGAAAATGGCCACTCCTTAAGTCCAGAAAATTTATTTTGCAAATATCTTAAAAAGCATAAGGTTTACGAGAAACTACTTAATACAAAATGTTTCCAAAAATTTAAAAAAAATAAAAATAAAATTTCGCAAAATTCGCTGTTCATAAAAGAAAGTCGTTATAATAAAAACATAATAAAGTATTCAAGAAGCAAAAATATTTCAGCTGGCTTTGTTTATCGTAGGATACAAAATGTGGAACAAAATAAGGAAAGTTCTTAATTTTTTAATGGAAAAGACTACTTTTGATTGTGAATCATATTGTAAATTGTCTATGGTTGCGGAGACAAATTTACTGTACAGGTAGGTATGTATTGTTTTGAATGTGGTCTATCAGTTAGATGAAGACCCGCGAACCAGCAGTAACAATTATTTCAGAACGTTATCATCGAAAGTAACAAATAATTAATAAGTGCGATAATATTTAAATTAATTAGTGAAATTTGGAACCAAAAATTTAACAAACCAGTTGAGCTACAAGTTAAAACGAAACCAGATCAATTTTCATGATTAAGCATTCATCTAATTATTGCACAACTAAAAGTAAAAAAAAGATAAATTATAAGAATTACTTTTTGTGTGCCATTGTTTTTTAAAATTAATCTTATACAAAACATGTAGTTTAATTTTTTTTAAACTAAATCGTTTATCTTCATTTAAGAAAATATTTTTTTGTAATTATGATCATAATATTTTATATTTATAATATATATTTATATATATATATATATATATATATATATATATATATATATATATATATATATATATATAACATTTAGTATTTTATAATTATTTTATATTTTATTTATTTTTTAATCTTTATTTGATTTTTTTTTAATCTTTATTTAATTTATTTTATTTAAATAACAAATTATCTAGGAAGATAAATATCACAAAACTCAATATAAACGTTATTTAATTCATTCAGTATAGTGATTATTTTTAATATATTACATTATTATATCAACATTCTCATTTTATTTATTAAATTAATATAATATATTTATGTCTGTTTTGTTTTCATAATAAAATATAAATTGTTAATATTTATATGATAGAAGCAGTATAATTTTATTTTATTTTATTTTTTATTGTCATTTTTCCATAAATTGTGACTATAATTATAATGTAACATTTGTATTATAAATATTTATTTTATCTTTATTTATATGAATATAGAAATTAGGTATATATAAGCATATAAATATATATACGTTATATTTAATATTTATGTTTAGATTTATATATTAATATCATTTGTTCTAACAATTTTTTTTAATATAATATTTTATTTTAGAGGTATACGTTTAATACAAAACCTAAAAATATTTTTTTATCTGAATTTTGTTTTTACATTTTTTATTTATTGTCTAGAAAAGCGTTTTCCATTATTATCATAATTTTTTGGTTTAAATAATAATCAATATAATATAAATTTTTAATTTGTTCTTTTTATTGTCCTTTATTTATAAAATAAAATTATACACATTAATACGGTATAGTTATATTTATTGTTAATCTTATTTATAAATATTTATATATATATATATATATATATATATATATATATATATATATATATATATATATATATATATATACATATATATATATATATAAATATTTATATATATATATATATATATATATATATATATATATATATATATATATATATATATATATATATATATATATATATATATACACTATGTATATGGGTCATTCCACGGTAATACATACTAAAGATACATGTTAAACCGAAAGTGGTCTGACTGAAAACGTCCGAGATAAATTCAACATGTACACGGCGGCTTGACTGAAAGCAAAGATTATTAACAAGAAGATCTTCTTGTTAATAATCTTTGCTTTCAATCAAGCCGCCGTTTTAATGTTGAATTTATCTCGGACATTTTCAGTCAGACCACTTTCGGTTTAACATGTATCTTTAGTAACAGTCAATTTTTCACAATTCCCAAACTTCATCCTTTACATTTTTTTTTTGTTTTTTTCGTATTTCTCATTCAAAATAACGGGATACATATTTTTTATTTTTACCTTCGGTTGTCCCGTTATTCGATATTTTAGTTTTGACGATTTTTCAAATCGAATTTTTGGCTTCTTCTTAAAATGTTATGTTTTCGGTTCTAAGTAAAGTATCTTCAAAGGGTATCTTTTAGGTCGTAGTGCTAGCCGCTTTTGGGCAGGGACGAAAAAAAAAAAATAAAAAATCTTCAAAGGGTCGTACCATTTTAGAAAGGAATTAGTACGCAATTTAATTTAAGCTAGTACCGTTATCTTAGATGTTATAATCAGATCTAGGTTTATATTTTGGTCGATAGATGGCAATGTCAGCAAAATCTTAATATACTCAAAACAGCATTTAACAGTTAAAATAGCAGCCTTTCAGAAAAGTGTTAAAACTGAATTTGTTCTTGTCCTAGTTTACCTAGCAGAGAGCTTCAATGTTCAAAAAACGAGTTTTTATGTAAAAAATAATTATATTTGATGTGAAAAATAATTTAATATTTTTATAGACTACAAATAAACGATTTAAAATAGTATACATTTTGGAATAATTTAGCTACAGTTTGATCACCAGAGGGCTGTAAATCTTAAATTTATGGATTTTTTGTAATAATAATTACCAAAATGGTTTAGGTATCATAATAAACGAAAATTTTACTAATAATTGTTTAGCTTATAATTCAAAGAAATATAAATCCCGAAATGTTCGGTTTGCAGTTTGGCCACCAGAGGGCTGCAAAATTGGAAATAACGTATTATTCAAACTAAAAGTTGTCAAAAATTGTTAGATATCACAATGAAAGTTGAGTTACATTACAATCATACCTAATAAACCACTGATTCATCACTGATCAAAAAATTGAAAGAATACAGTTTTTAGTTAACTTATATTTAAAATCAGTTTTGACCGAAAAAGGTCTATGCCTATCAGATCCCAGCATTACTTGTTGAGTTAGACGGATATTTTTCAATGTGTTATCCTTTGATAGTTTTTTATTAAGTTTCTTTTTGGTTTTTGCATATTCTATTTTACTTACATAACCGAAATGAATAGATTTCCTGTTGCTTTTATCTTTACACCATTCAAAAAATCCTTCTGCTGTATTAAAAAGGCTCTCGTCAAAACTTCTCAAGGACCACATTCTAGCAGTCCTTTTAATAGTGCTTCCAACAACTTCTGATGGTCCCTTACCGTGGCTTGTGACAAAGAAGTTCCATTCAAAGTCAATATTGAAATCTTGTTGATGAAAGGAAATATTGGCAAAGTTTTTCCTGTTCTTAAATTGCGATACAGCTCCATCCGAAAAATAATAAATTTCAGAGAAACTATCTTGATACACTGTTTGAAGAAATTCTTGTGGCAGTGATATTATTTCCGGTTGACCTGGAGTATTATACGACCGTGTTGAATATTGTGATGCAACTAGATTTGGTAAAACTACAACTTCATTTAAACGGTACAATTTTATGCTGCATTTGTTACAAATTCTTCATTTGTTATTTCACGATTTAAAAACTTTTGAGCCCGTTCAACTGATTTTGCACTAATAGCTCTAGATTTGTTTGTCAAATTTTTGTGATTTTCTAATTTTATTTAATCGTGGCGTAAAATTTATTATTTTTCGGATGGAGCTATATCGCAATTTAAGAACAGGAAAAACTTTGCCAATATTGCCTTCCATTAACAAGATTTCAATATTGGCTGTGAATGGAACTTCTTTGCCACAAGCCACGGTAAGGGACCATCAGATGGTGTTGGAGGCACTATTAAGAGGACTGCTAGAATGTGTTCCTTGAGAAGTGTTGACGGGAGCCTTTTAAATACTACAGAAGGATTTTTTGAATGGTGTAAAGATAAAAGCAACATGAAATCTATTCATTTCGGTTATGTAAGCAAAGTAGAATATGGGCAAACCAAAAAGAAACTATCAAAGGATAACTTATTGCCTCTGATATAAATTCTATTAAAACTAAAATGTTTTCGAGTTCTCTTTCTGTAAATTAAATTTTTTTGTAAAAATAAAAAAAAAAATGTGTAAAACTTATTGTAAAAATAAGATTTCTTCTTTTATTTTAATTATTCTATAAAGAAAATAACAGCTTT
Organism: Tipula vernalis; assembly: GCA_958295665.1. NCBI lineage: Eukaryota > Metazoa > Arthropoda > Insecta > Diptera > Tipulidae > Tipula > Tipula vernalis. The sequence goes on from OY282560.1 coordinate 231,088,002, forward strand.
TGCGCTTTCAGCTCTTCTTCTGCTGACAACAATTGTGTAGCCTAAGTGAGGCACAGACTTTTTCGGTATTAGTTAACTAAAAAGTGTATTCTTTCAATTTTTTGATCAATGATGAATCAGTAGTTTTTTAGCTATAATATTGTAAATGAACTTTCATTGTGATATCTAACCATTTTTAACCACTTTTAGTTAGAGAAATACATTATTTCCAATTTTGCAGCCCTCTGGTGGCCAAACTGAAAACCGAACGTGTCGGGATTTACATTTTTTCGAATTATTAGTGTATAAGCTATATAATCATTAGTAAAATTTTCGTTAATTATGATACTTATTCAATTTTGGCAATTATTATTACGAAAAATCCATAAATTTCAGATTTGCAGCCTTCTGGTCACACTGTAGTGATGGGCTATATCGATCATTTTTGTTACAAAACATATGAGAAAATAAACAAAACAGAAAGAAAAAGAACGAATCACTATCACACTGATAGTGATATGCTAAATTTACACTATTTTTAATCGTTTATTTGTGGTCTATAAAAATCATTAGGTAAATTCCTATTAACTGTAAATATTCAATTATTTTTCACAACAAATATAATTATTTTTTTACATAAAACTCGTTTTTTTAACATTGAAGCTAGGTAAACTAGGACAAGAACAAATTCAGTTTTAACACTTTTCTGAAAGGCTGCTATTTTAACTGTTAAATGCTGTTTTGAGTATATTAAGATTTTCCTGGCAGTGCCATCTATTGGCCAAAATATAAACCTAGATCTATCTGATTATAACATCTAAGATAACGGTACTACCTTAAATTAAATTATGTACTAATTTAGGCTGAACTAATTTTTTTCTAAAATGATACGACATTTGACGATACTTAGAACCGAAAACATAACATTTACGTGGAAGCCAAAAATCCGATTTGAAAAATTGTTAAAACTAAAATATCGAATAACGGGACAACCAAAGGTTAAAAAATAAAAAAATATGTATCCCGTTATTTTGAATGAGGAACACGAAAAAAATAAAAAAATTAAAATGTAAGAGATGAAGTTTGGGAATTGTGAAAAATCGACTGTATTACCGTGGAATGACCCATTTATATTTATATATTTATTTATATAAATAATATTTATTTTAATTCATATAAAAGTAGATTTTTTTCTTTAATTATTTAAAATTAATATAACTAAATGTCTAGCTGTCTATATAAAATCCAATATATTATGTATATGCTTTATTTTTTATTAATATAGTTTTTATTTTACATTTTATTGTCAAAGTTTCATTAAACTATGCATTTTTCGGTGATCCGAGACTTTGTTATAAATATTTTGTCTTTTTTTTTTTTTTGTGTAGCGTGTATATCGCGATAAATGCTATCTCTTTAGCAAACAAACAAAAATTTTGAGAAAGTATTATTTGTTACTATCATCGACAAGTAATAATTGAGACGCTTTTGACAGTCGGCCATATTCATTGTAGATTTCTCTGCATTTAAGAATAAATCAAATTAAAAAAAAAAAAAAAAAAAAAAAACATCTGGCTTGTGGTAAAGCATTCAGTCGAGACTCGGAGATGTACATATATGTAGGTATGTAATAACACCTGACTGCAATAAATCATAATTTTGAGACTTTTAAAGTGTCAATTTATGATTTAGAACATAGAGCAAGTTTGGACCACGCATAATAATTTTTATTTTGATTATTATTGTCATAATATATATTATTATATATTAATAAAATATGTTTAAATATTTTCTTTTTTTTGTTTTTGTAAATAAATTGTTTTATATATTAAAATTATTTATAAATATATTTTTTTATTTATTAATTTTTTTTATGTTTCATTACTTTTTATTATAAAATAAATTGTATTATTTATTATGTAAATGTATGTATGTATATATATAATGTATTTTATAAATAATTATACATAAATTGATTGTAATTAATATAATTTTCAATCGATTATAAAATAATAATAGAATTTAATATTTTAATGAATATTTTATATAATATTGTCTTTAATATAATTATTTTATTTTTAGTACAAATGTTGTATAGTTTTGATATGCGCGTCTTTTTCGAATAAAAATCATCCAGCAAGCGTTTTTAAAAGTTTGAGATGATTTTAAATCGAAAAAGTTATTGTCATTCCTCATTTTATTTATCGAATATTGTAATTAATATATAGGTAGCATATATACCTTTTAACAAAAATTTTTTTTTGTTTATATAAAAATATTATCAAATCAAATTTTAAATTACTAATTATTTTCTAAATTTTTATTACAAAAAAAAACTATTATCTTCGTTACATTATTATAATTATTTATTTATTTTTGGTACATAGATGTATATGTATTGTGAGATTATTTTATGCTTGTTAGATTGACATTACAACATTGGTTTTAAGGACACCTTGACAAAACTGCTGTATACAGGTTAAAAACTATATATTTAAATAGTTTTTTAAATTATTGTCGGTTTCATATAATATATTTTGTATAATTTGTTCCAAATAATTTTTGGTTTTTCCATTTGTGTGATAATTATAATTGACAAGGTTTTTTTTTATTATTTAAACAACATGAAAAAATCAATAATACATTTTTGGTCATATAATTAAAAAATATACATATTATTATTTTATATATGATATGATATGAAAATTATAATTGCTACTATTACAATGATATTGGAGAAAAAAATAGTGCAAACCACATTTTTTTTTTAAAAAATACCAATGCAAGCTCATATACGGTTCTTGATAAAATATATATTTTTACTTTTAGTTAAGATATGTTAAATAATTGATATAACGATTCATATTTGTTTGCTTTCTGTGGATATATTATAATTAACGTTTTGATTTTGTTTGCCATTTAATTAAAAAAATTATCACTATGATTGTTCGAATATTTATGAATTTGTTGCATAATCCATGGTATATATTTTGGAACATTTGCGTATACACCAGGAAGACGTGGATGTGCACACATAATGCCCCATGATACGATTCCACCGACAAACCATCGTTCACGGTCATTTGGATCTCTACATAATAGAGGTCCACCAGAATCACCCTATTTATTACGGATACATGTTTATTCAATTAAAATGAGTTTTTATTTTATTTAATGGGTGTTTATAGTGTAAGTTCAATTTATTACTTAGTTACTTTGCTTCAAAATACTTTGTAAGGACATTGTTGCTAGGAGTTAAAAAAATTTGTAAACAAGTCTAATTTATACTCTAGAAATTTACTAATTTTATATCAGGGATTCAGAGCGGAGCGGATTGAAGCGAGGAGCGGAGTGGAGCGACTCGATTTTGATCGGAGCGTGGAGCGGAATTGGAGCAATTAATGTAGGAGTCAAAATGAGCGAGGAGCGTTTAAAAAATTAAATATATTTTCGCTACCCCAACCTTACTTCCTATATTTCCTTAATTATCTTTCTAGAAAATTTGGATTTTAAACTTAATAGAAAAACACAAGATCACTTGTACGTTTTTCTTTATTTGGGGTTAATATATTTCTACGCCAAAAATATAACTACTAGTTATAACTACTATCTGTTTTTGAGGACATCCGTTTTATAAAGCTTAATAGCTTTAATTAAATTAAATTTTAACAATTACTTACCGAACATTTATGTCTATGAATTAATTAATTTTGTATTTATTATTTTTGATTTTCTGTGATATACAGTATTATGAATTATTATAAAGTTATTTGATGTTTTATTCATTTCCGCGTTGGAGCGGAGCGGATTGAAGGAGCGAAGCGGAGAAATCGGACAAATTTTGATTGGAGTGAAGCGAGAGTAGAGCGAGTTTCTATCCAAGCGGAGTGAGAGCGTTAAACGTTAATTTTTGGCAAACAGTAGTGGAAATATCTTAACACCGGATACTCCAGTATTCGAGTATTAAGTATCTTAATACTGGAGACTCGAGTTCTCTAAAGGATGAACAGGCAATCCTTGACTACATTACACCTTCTCTATGCTTCGAGAATGCTTTCGAACCATCTTTCCTTCAAGGGATCCTGTAGGGACGGGTCAATATCGGAAACCGAAGCTTTGCATTCTTCACGGACGGCTCCGAGGTATACGGCAAAGTGGTAGCTGGAGTATTATCATATACGTGATAAAATAAATGTGAATATTTCTGTTCATCTCACTCATTACTGCAGCGTACACCAGACTGAGGTGATATCGATTGAAGAGGTCTTGACGTGGTTGAAGCATAATGTACACAAATGACTTCTATAGAAGTTGCTTGGACGAGGATGAGGAAGAGAAGTTGGTTCACTTCCTTTGCTCATGTTCGGCGTTAGCATTATGCAGAAGGCACAAATACTTGCGTAAGTTCGAGATGGACAATCTGTTGGATCTCAAAAACAATAAAGTGCGAAATGTTTTACGCTACATAAGAGCGCTCTAAGTGGTTTCAGTAAGGGTGAAGGGAATATACTCTGTCGAATCACAATGGACCGTCACCGGTCTAAGTGTGCCTAAGCATTTCACATCATGACTTTTGATTATAATGCGGAACATCAGGATAGGCCTAATTACTGAGAAATATGACTCGATTACTCCATAATGAAAGTTACAAACTGGTGCTGGGGCTCTAGCAAAGATTATTCGTACATATAACTGTAGTGTAATTGTTAAATTGATTAAATTTTGTGATCCAAATAAAAAATCTTATGACCAAATTTTGGATAGTTTCACATTCTATTTCAATTTTTCAATTTTCAATTTTTTTCTTCGCCAAATGTGTTCGTTTTGCTTTGAGTGCATCGTTGAATTTGTTCAATAACGCACTTAATGCTCGCCTGTGGTTATTTTTCCTTTTTCTAGATAGTCGATGGAAATCCATGTGTCTCCTTTCCAGTTGGGTTTTTGGTAGTCTTTAACCAGGTTCTACACACTGTGCAGACTGTTTTCCAGACTATGGTGTGTGGTGGTGAATCCATGTTTCATCAATAATTATTAATCGACGAATGAATTCCCCCTTACTATGCTTTAATATGTTCAAATATTGCTATGAAGTAGTAACTCTTTCAAATTTTTGATCGGTGGTGAGCGAACGCGACGTCTTACTTTAAGCTTTTTCATACGCAAATGTCCATGCAAGATATTTTCTATGCGTTCTTTTAAAATATCTTAGATGTCAACAATATTAATCAACTTCACTTTAAGATCACTCCATACAACACCATGGATTTTTCATCATTTCTGGTATTGTCACTTCTTTTGGAATTCCGCTGCGTTCAAACGATCATTGGTACCTTCAATTTTATGCGGTTCTGTAAATTCTCTGTCGGCTACGTTGATTAAGTGCTGTGTTTGGTTGCTTGCTCATTTTCTTAAATTAAATCCTCCTTTTTGAAGTAGTTCAGCCTATCTTGAATTTATCGATGTAGAAATATGTTTGTACCATGTTGCATGCTACAGGAAAATTCTCTTTTCGCCTTCTGCGGGCTGATGTAAAGTTTTTACTGCATGGTAAGTGGAAGCTGCTGTTCCGTAGGTTACTGTTTTTAGTTGCTATTCTTGAATCTTTTCCGAAGACGAGTTCCGCCACCAAATTTGTTGAAAGTCTCGCCACCATGGTATGGTGCAGCACTGCCGTGCTAAGAAAAAAAGTCATATTTGTCTTTTTGTAGTTTTGAGTAATTTCAATTTTTCTGTTTTTGTTTCCCATGTTTTATTATGAAACTTGACTACAAAATAACGGGATTTTATGACATTTAATAAAGGAAATTTGGCATTTTAAAAGAGCAGACAAGTAGATTTGTTTGCAGAATTCAAATATGACCCTAATCCATTTTTTGACTTTTGGCACTTGCGACTTTTTTTCTTAGCACGGCAGCACAGGTCTTGTTGTGTGTATTATAAATATCATTTAATGACTGGCCGTTGGTTGTTTTGACGGACGCGTCAAAGACTTTAACTTTGTTCTAGTACTTGATGGCTTGAGGACAGCACGATTGGCGTATTGTAGTATTTTCCGTCGTTCAATTTTGTTAAATTAATTTTCTCCATATACCCGAGACATGTATACTGCCGCATCAATTCTTTATATTGTGTGGCTAGTTCGTCATGTGTGGCTAATTCTGTTGTATTTTGTTTGGTTGTGATTGCGAAGGTTTTGGTTAACGGTTTGTCTATTGAGTGTGAATTATTAGATCTTTCTAAAACTATCCAACCAAACTTGATACGTTGAGTAATTGGTTGTTTAGTTTTATTGTACACGGTAACACTATATCGGCATAATAATCTGCAACAAGAAGTAAGTCTATCGGTGTTGACCGTTGAAAGTTAGGATGGGCTAACTGTGCTAGATTGTCCCAACTCTGGGTTGTTATTGTTTTCCGTGGATGGTTGTCTGTAATTTTATTCACTACATAAGCTTCTATCTCTAAATTATATCTTGATTCAAATCGAAGCCTATCGAAGCCCATCGAAGTGATGAACGTGGCTTGTGGGCAAGGATCTATAACGACAAGTAGATAACAATCTTGCCTGGTCTTAGTTGTTGCTCTTACTAGTGCGATTAGTAAGAGCACGTATACGCAACATTTGTTCTAGTGTGTAATGTAGTACTACTGTCATTTTCTGAGCCGGGTTTGGCTGTTAATGTTGCAGTTTTTCAACCTTCTTATTGTGTGGCAGCTGGTGATGCCATCCTTGGCGTGTTGACATTATGGATTAGCCTTACAGCCGGCTACCGTGTGGTTGTTTTTAAGACAATTATCGGCATAGCACATCAAAGTGATACCAGCTGATTTTTGTCAAAAATCTTCATCGATTTAAAATTGGATCAATCTGCAAGGTGATGGGTTTGGTTGTAGAGATTACAAGTTTTGCTTGTATTCGTTTCCAACAGAGATGTTCTAATACCAATTGATGCGATAATGAAGTTTATCCTAACTTCTGGTATCCCAAAAATTCACCGAAGCACAATTCTGCGGACAACATTTCAGAGAAAAACAATTTTACGAAATCACAATTCTTCGCAATAACAATTCATCGAAAAATAATTCACCGAAAAATTCATATTAAAAGTTCCAAAAGATCCATAATAAAATGATTTTAGTGTGAGACTTCGTTTATTATTATTTTTTTTTTGAATTGATTACTTATTCTTAACAAGAATATTTGTGATGAAATTATTTATTTATAACAAACAAATTAACAATAAAATGATTTAAACATTTTAATTTTAATTTTGTATTAACAATATAATTTTTATAATTATTCGAACGAATTAAATAATAAAAAAAAAACCTCACTCAGCAAAAATACAAATAACAATAAGAAGAAAATTATAAACAATATATTTGGGAGCGGCTCGAAATCTTGTGTTCCAAAATCTTGTTTTTTATAAATTCTGGAAAATGAGAATTTCGGTTACGAAACGAAAATAACCAAAAATATAAATAGAATTGTAGAGGCTAACGGCTTCGGTAACTCTCACGGGCACGCAGGAGGTCGCTTTACTCCCCCCCCCCGCTTAGTCCTCCGAGGGGCTTTAGATTTGAACTTCGGGGGACGTAGGAGCCGGGATCAGAAAACATATCGCACTGCGTGCCGCACGTAGGAGCGGGTTATATAGAATCTAGTCTCTTTTATAAAGTATAAATAAAAAACAAGATTTTGGGAAACAAGATTTTGAGCCGCTCCCAAATATCTCTTATAATACGATGCTTAAGTTGTACTAAATTTTCTAAAATTGTTATGGGAAATTACTTTCCAATGTCCTAGAGCCTCATGCTATAGTTCTAAAAATCACAAAAAAAAAATATAGGCGGCCCCATTCTCCTTTGATTTTGAAATTATGACCTCCTTCAAGGTCAATCTAATATATAATTACTCACTGACTCTGGAACGCTTTTCTTATATTTCTAATGTACATCTTCAAATTTTGTAACTCAATAGCCTAAGTGATATAGCTGTTGACGATTTGACAAAGAGAATGTTTTCTTACAGAAAAAGTTTCTGGTTCGATGCTCATTAAAGTCCGTATTAACGGCATTTTATTGGTTTAATACGAATTGAAAAACGTAAAATTTTATATTGTAAAACACTGAGTATGTAACAAATTTTGTAAAACTGGTAATCAACATTTAGGCTGATACAGCAAATTATTTCATTCGATATTTAATCATTTCCAAAAAAAATTCGGGTTCGATTCTCACCAAGCCCGTTTTGCATTATTTATTTATTTTTTATTTTTATTTTATAATAGCATTTCAATGCATCATAAGGAATTGAAAAACATAAAATTTTGTATCCTAAAGCTTTAAGATGGCAGCATTAGACAATTAGTGTTTTTCTACATTTTTTTTCTATCGAAACCATAAAGTAAACCAAAGCAACCAACACGAATGAAACTGACACCTAAATATAATTTCTTTGAATTATTTACGTGCTTAAAGATTTCTCTGAAGTGATTGGAATATAACAATATACTTAAGGAAACCTCGGACTCTGTTGGTCAGGCTGTAACGTACCAAAATAACAATGACAATTAAATTTGATTTCTTTTATGATTTGGGTTTCAGTGGGTTGTACCGCACTGGACTAGGACTACAAAAGTCGTTGGTTCGATTCTCCTTAAAGTTTTTTCTTTAAAATTTTTTAGTTTTTTTAATGTTTTATTATTATTTTTTTTATTATTTATGTACTAACCAAATATTTTACTTTAAATTAAATATTGCTCTTTATAGTTACTACAGTAATTACACAAAAAAATAGATGGTAAGCTTTTAAGATGCGCCTAAATATATGCAACTACTATTACAAATTGTTTAATAATTCTTATATTGTCAGTTGTAGTAAGACATGAACATTTTTCGGTAAAACATTTGTCTAAGGTTCGACTCTGCTCAACTCATGTTAGTTTTGTTTATCCGTTTTTTTTTTTTTTTTTTTTTTTTAAATAAAAACCCAGGCTCTGCCTTTTTGTCGGTCTGTAAGGTTTTGTGTGATGCCCCATCACATGTAACATCATTCTTAAAACCCCTTACTCTTTGGTTTAAGGTTTATTAAGGTACAATCATCCTTAAAAGCCTTTAATCTCGAGGTACTTTTACTCGGCTGAGAAATACCGATAAAAAAATATCAAAAAAAAATATCAATTAGATAAGATATCAATCAAAACATTACATAATAGTTATGTAATGTTTTGATTGATATACGTTAACTATAGAGTTATTCTCAAAATTGTATCCGTCCTAGTACGGGCTGTACCCCCTAGTATTGTTTATAATTTTCTTCTTCTTATTATTTGTATTTTTGCTGAGTGAGGTTTTTTTTTTGTTATTATATAATTCGTTCGAATAATTATACAAATTATATTGTTAATAACAAATTAAAATTAAAATGTTTAAATAATTGTATTTTTAATTTGTTTGTTATAAATAAATAATTTCATCATAATTATTCTTGTTAAGAATAAGTAATCAATTCAAAAGAAAAAATAAACGAAGTCTCACACTAAAATCATTTTATTATGGATCTTTTGGAACTTTTAATATGAATTTTTCAGTGAATTATTTTTCAATGAATTGTTATTGCTTAGAATTGTGATTTCGTAAAATTGCTGTTCTCTGAAATGTTATTCGCAGAATTGTGCTTCGATGAATTTTCGGCATACCTCTGATATATTAACATTAAAATATCAAATATGCGTAATAAAATTTCATATTGCGTTTACCTATTGAAATAACGATTATTCGAAAACTTGAAAAATTGTATCTTAAGCACGTTTAACTTTGAAGAAAATTTTGAGATATCGATTTTCTTAGACATGGGTAATATCCAATTTTTGACATGCATAATATCCAATATTATGCATGGCTAAGTAAATCGATATCTCAAAGCTTTCTTCAAAGTTAAAAGTGCTTAAGATACAATTTTCCAAGTATTTGAATAATCGTTATTTCAATAGGTGAACCCAACATGAAATTATAGTATACACATAGGCCTATCAGAAAATCATAGTGAGGTGTTTGCCGATAGAAGAAAGTTTTGAGATTTCGATTATCTTAGACATGCATAAGATTAAGTTTTTAAATTTGTCGATTAATAAGTTAACGCTTTGATCCGTTATTAAGTTTAAGGTGATTGGCTTAAATGAATTTTTCTTTGCACATATAATAAATTAGCCCGAATGTAAGCTTTTTTAAACACATACAAATGCACTTTTACTGTGGTTGTAAAATCTAATATTAATTTAGGATAAATATCTTTCACATACCAGTTCGAAAAACTGCTTCTAATGCCGTAAAACGCGATTCAAGAAACTTCATGAAATTTACAAGTGTTTGAATTTTTGTTAGATTCTCTACAAACATTTCGTATGAACTCAGAGAGTCGTCATTCTGTTGAAGAATCACTGTTGATTTCTAGATGCTTGATTGCATGTAAACATTTTCTAGTGGTGGTTGTCGTATAAAGTTCGTATGGCTGATGTGGATTCATTGCTTATAGTCTTTTTATCTGGCTGTTTCCTTATTCGGCTGAATGTAGACTGCCTCTAGGACGGTTATTTTGGAATGATATCAAAGGGCAGAATGTCGAAGGGCCGAATGTCGAAGGGCCGCATTTCAAAGGGCCGAATCTGTCGAAGGGCCGAATGTCGAAGGGCCGAATGTCGAAGGGCCGAATGTGTCGAAGGGCCGAATGTGTCGAAGGGCCGAATGTCGAAGGACCGAATGTCAAAGGGCCGAATGGGTCGAACGGCCGAATGGGTCGAAGGGCCGAATGGGTCGAAGGGCCGAATTTTTTTTTGTTTGTTTTGTTTTTAGAAATATAATTTTTAAAATTTGTTGTTTTAAGGAATATTTGGTAATATTTTTTTTGTCAAATATAAATTAATTTCTTATGAATTTATGTATTTTATTATATTTACGCTTTGGATATTCTATGGACAAAAATATTGCATTAATTGAGGTTGTTTATATTTTGCGTTCCTTTTGGTATTATCAAGTGGAAAAATATTTGTACATAATAGGTATTTTACCAAAACCAAGTCTTATTATATCAATATAAATGGAATATATATGTAGGTATACACATATGTATGTATTACTTTTGTAGTATAACCCGCTCGTATATAATAACAAAAGGCGAAGGTTATTTTTTTCAAATATGCGTACCAAATGTAAATAGATTTTAAATAAGAAAAAAGAATTTTGTCATAAAATGTCATAAAAATGCAATTTCCTCCTTTTTTAAACTGATGATAATATTCTTTCATTTACCAACGAAGTTATTTTCGAGATCATTATATAGTTTATTACTATTGTTTTAGAAAAAAAAAAAAGTAAATAATGAATCCTAATTTTCGGTCGGCTTTCTTTCAATCTCACTATACGAAAATGTATTTTTCTTTCTCTACACGACGAACACATAACAAACAAAGGGATGGAAAGATTTTTAAAGGGTGGATCTACAAAAAAGAGATTTATTGATATTTTCTATTCATCCAATCATAAATTACAACATTATGTATTTGGGTAATCCTTTTATTCTATATAATCCGCTCCTACGTGCGGCACGCAGTGCGACATGTTTGCTGATCCCGGCTCCTACGTCCCCGAAGCTCAAATCTTAAGCCCCTCGGAGGGCTAAGCGGGGGGGAGCGCAGCGACCTCCCGCGTGCCCGTGAGAGTTACCGAAGCCGTTAGCCTCTACAATTCTAAGTTAAATTAGTCGATGTCATTTTTCTTAAATTTATTTTCCTCAGAATAGAGAAAAAAAAGTACTGGAAATTGTTATGCAAGATTTTATATTGCAATATTTAATAATTGCAACTTTGTGTAATTGCAATATTTTGTAATGCAAAATTTACATACCCAAGTCAGTTTTCCTATGTCCCTTATTTTAAGTTGATTTTTTATATGAGTAGGCATTTATCTACTTACATCAAGATGGTTCAGATTCAATTAATAAAAAACAAATTGTAATAATTCCACAAATTTTATTTAAAATTATAATTCCGGAAGTTAGTTTCTCTTCTTGAGCTTTTCTTCTTTTTCTAGATATTTTTGTTATCTTTCTCTTGTCTTTTCTTTTTCTAGATATATTTGTCCATGATGCAAATAGGTATATAGAATAACCAAAACACATAATACAACATTATTTATTTATGATGATGTACATGGACACATCAATAAAACTTTTTTTTGTAGATCCACTCTTGAAAAATCTTTCCATACCTTTTTTTATGATTTCATCGTGTAGAGCAAAATAATACATTTTCGTATCGTGAGATTGAAAGAAAGCCGACCGATAATTAGGATTCCTTATTCCAAAAGACAAATTCCACCACTTACTTTTTTTTCTAAAACAATAGCAATAAACTATATAATGGTCTAGAAAATAACTTCGTTCGAAAAGAATGAATATTATCATCAGTTTAAAGAACAGGAGTAAATTGAATTTTTATGACATTTTATGCCAAAATTCTTTTTTCTTATTTAAAATCTATTTACATTTGGATGCATATTTGAAAAAAATAACATTCGCATTTTGTTATTATATACGAGCGGTAATACTACAAAAGTAATACATATGTGTATACCTACATACATATATATTCCATTTATATTGATATAATAAGACTTGGTTTAGGTGAAATACCTGTTATGTACAAATATTTTTTCACTTGATAATTACAAAAGGAACGCAAAATATAAACAACCTCAATAAATGCAATATTTTTGTCCATAGAATATCCAAAGATTAAATATAATAAAATACATAAATTCATAAGAAATTAATTTATATTTGACAAAAATTTACCAAGTATTCCTTAAAACAACAAATTTTAAAAATTATATTTCTAAAAACAAAAAAAAAAAAAAAAAAAATTCGGCCCTTCGACCCATTCGGCCCTTCGACCCATTCGGCCCTTCGACCTATTCGGCCCTTCGATATTCGGCCCTTTGACACTTTCGGCCCTTCGACACATTCGGCCCTTCGACTTTCGGCCCTTCGACATTCGGCCCTTCGACACATTCGGCCCTTCGACATTCGGCCCTTTGAAATTCGACCCTTCGTACCCATTCCGTTATTTTGTGAATGAGAAGGATATCCCAGGGTATCCGTTAAAGCTGGTGTTGACGATGGGCTGCTCATGAGACGTTTGTGTATTTCATAGATGTTTTCTTTTTCGGAAAATCGCTTATTAAGTTAACTATGAAATATTCTTGCTATACAAATATTAAAAATCAAAATACTCCACTGAAAAAAATCCGTGACGTTATTTTACTTTACGTATACATCGAGAAAATCAGCTAAGGAGTACATATTTTGAACATTTTTGAATGTAGGATTGTACATCTGTAGTTTTAAGGAGGGGGAAGAAAAATTTCCCGGAAAATTACCTCATTTTCCGGGAAAATTTCCACTTTTTTATTTTTATTTTTTCAATAATTTAACAATAAAATAACAAATATAATTTAACAACTAATTTAACAAAATAATTTTTATTTTATTTATTTTTATTAATTATAATTGCTTCGTCAACCTTGCAGACACAGATCAAAGAGTTTTTTCGCCTTTATCGCTTCTTCTGATAGTACCACAAATGTTAAAAAGAAGCCACTAAAAGCCACTTTTGTAAATATAACCATTTTTTTAATGTAATTTTAATTCGTTGTATACAAACGCCCCCTTATTCTTCCTGTTTCAAATTTTATATATAATTGAAACTAATACCACGTTTACATTAGTAGAATAAAAGTATGTAGCAAAAAAGTATCGTCATGTGAACTCAAATTTAAATATTTAAATATTTTATCACATACTTTTTTGATATTTCGGTAAAGTATGTATCAAAAAAGTATTAGTATATTACGTTGTAATGTGAACTCTAACTAATAACTATATGTTAATGTCATTCGTATATTTGTTGTCAAAACAAAAATTTATACGTTTTTTTGTTAAACTACAATTTCGGGTGTTAATCAAATAATTTGCCGACAAATCTAATAGAGTTTGAGAAGAAATTCACAAAACATAAACTGAATTGAATACAGAAATCTATCTGTCAAAACAACAAACTTTTATAGTATGCGTTCACACTACAAATCGTAAAGCTAATGTGAACTGCAGCGGAAAAATAATTAAATAGCAAAAAAGTACATACATATTAGGTACGTATAATGTAAACGTGGTATAAGTAAAAATAAAAGTGGAAAAATTTCAGAATTTTCCTGGAAAAATTGCAAAATTTTCCCGGAAAAATTACTTGCACTGTCGAAAAATTGTTAAGATACAATCCTAATATAACATTTTTATAAAAATTGCACATATTTACGTATTTTGAATAAAATAAACACAATTTTTTCAACTAGAAAGTGAAAATTTTTCCGGAAAATGGGGTAATTTTCCGGTGAAATTTAGCTTCCCCTCCTAAAAACTATAGATGTACAATCCTACATTCAAAAATTTCCAAAATATATACTCCTTACGTGATTTTCCTGATGTATACGTAAAGTAAACTTTAGCCAAATTTATTCATGTTATGAATGGCTGATTTGACATTTTAGCTGTGTTTCTTATTCGCTTCCTATAGCTGCTAGCGAGAGTTTAAATTTGACGTGCTATTTATTGGTAAACTAAATTTATTTAACATAAAACTATAAAATGCTAGCGCCAAATATGTAAATATGTCTCTGGACATTTACAAATTTTTTGTTAACAGTCAGTTTAATGCTGTGAATTTTTGACTTGTACCCTCAGTATGACAGTCTCAAGATATTTTTTTGTAATTGACTATCCACACGTAAACCGACTCGTTACACTGCTCGTTACTAGCGATAAGTGCTTACAATTTTTGGCGCAAGGTTGTGTTACTATTTTAAGCTAAGGAGAAAAAGTGGTTATTAGAAAGAAAAGCCCCGCAGCCTCTTGCAGCAGCATTGTTAGCATACGGGTAAATCAAGGACTGGGAATGCCAATTTTACATGATATAATCACGATCATCATTACGCTTCAATCTAACTAAAGATGAGAGGCAAAAATCCATTTTAGTGGTTCTTTAACAGCTCGCAGAGTAGAATGAAGTCCACCACCATCAATAATAATTTTAAGCGAATCATTATTATGCTTGCAGATTGAATATGTACGTAGGTACAATGTTTTCAGTTGTTGTTGTTGTGTTTTTATTGTTTAAATTTGCTCTTGTTATCCTTGACGATGACGTGATGACACTTCATCATTATTTTGTGATTTTGTGTTAACTTCATACTGGGCGAGGATTGCATTGGCTTAATTATTTTTGTTGCTTAATTATTGTTATTTAAAACCGATGATTTTTTATCTAGTGCAAGAAGATTCGTAGATTTAGAGTTCAAAGAAATCGAAATATGATCATATTTACGGCATACAAAATTTCGGCATACAAAATTTCGAATTCGTATACTACTATTTAGGAATTTTTGTTTTGTTTTCATTATTTTACTCTAACCTGTATTAGTGATAATTAAACCTTTCCTTTGAATCTACTATTACCTTAAATTCATCCTTCCGTCAAAATAAATTACACTGAAGTTGTTCGGATCAAAATAGGCCCAATTATATATTACTAAACAATAAATTTTATTGATTCTGTATGTTCTTACTCCTTCCGATTTCTGTGTGTTCTTGATTCTGTCGCTTACAAGACAACCAAATTTTTTTAAGTGATTCAGCGAAATATTGAAGTGACTTTAGCTGCAACTGAATTCATTTCTTAATTTTAGTCTAATTCGTGTCTGAGCTATGTTTTATGCCTGGATAATTATTGGCTTTTATAATCCAGTAAAAAATACTATTTCCCATGATAGATGTCCTACAGAAATTATTCCATTCATGTAGTTCTTTTTCTTCTCTTCTTCACTTAGGCCTATTTCACCAGATCAAAACAGGTGAACCTTAACCACATAATGACAAATTACTTTTAAGTATGATGTTGTGTACATGTCACAGATTAAAGGGTAGTGTTACTACAAATACAAATTGAAGCTTACTTCTTACCTATTTGAAGCTTACTTCTTCTCAAGAAACGAAGATAATGCTACTTGGGCTCCAGAACCTTCGTTCAATGGGCGTGGCAAGCTCTAATCAATAACTTCTAGTGAAATTGGAATTTTTTTTTAGTCTCTCGCTTCTTTAACTTTGGTACTAAGGAATGGAAAACTGAGGTGTAAAATTAATGAAACAAAATGTTTCGCAACACCATCAAACTAATTTTCAACTTATTTCGTTATTTAACACAATTTCGAACTTTTTTCTCAACATTTGAGAGAATGGTCTGAATTTAAGCAATTTACAATAATTTGTGCAGGCATTGTTTATTGAGTAGGACAGAAAGGAATTACAGACGTAACAAAGTAAATAAGTTGTAAATTGAAGTAAATCCATACTGCCGTGCTAAGAAAAAAAGTCACATTTGCCTTTTTGTAGTTTTGAGTAATTTCAATTTTTTTGCTTTTGTTCGCTATGTCTTAATATGAAACTTGACTACTAAATAACGTGATTTTATGGCATTTAATCTAGATTGAAAATATGCCCCTAACACATTTTTCGACTTTTGGCGTTTGTGATTTTTTTTTCTTAGCACGGCAGCATAATACAGCGTAAAAATAGTAATAAAAAGAATAATTACCTGACAAGCATCCTTGCCGCCCTCTTGGTAGCCAGCACAAATCATACCTTCAGTTACATTTAGCGTTTCAAGCCATTCATTACATAAGTCACGATTAAGTACGGGCACCTGAACTTCGTTAACTGCTGCTTCGTAGGTAGCTGATGCAGCATTTATACTAGCACTTTTATCCTCTCGTTTGCCCCAACCAATTACAGTACACAAGGTACCAGGTTTCAATTCTTTCAATGCAGGCGGTAAGCAAACGGGTAACAAATGTTCGTGGAATGCAACGCGGGTAGCTAACTGAAAAAGTGCTATATCGTTATCGTGCGCCACATTCGAATTATATTGCGGATGTGGAATAACACTTTTAACCTTTACTTTTTGTCCGTAATACGTATGTGAATGGCGCCTTGTGATTCCTAATTGAATAGTCCAGTCGTTTATATTTCGTAGTGTATGGCTGTGTGCAAGAAAAAAAATAGTTTTAACATAGTTACTACAATGTAATACCTACTTAATGATGGGGATACTCACTTTCCAATACAATGAGACGCGGTCAATATCCACTGATCAGCAATAAGTACACCGGCACAATAAAATATTTCTTCAGGTCCACCCAAAATAGCTGCTAGAAAAGGCCAATCTCCAGGTGATGATATACTACCGCCAACAATCCGTTTACTCGCTTTATATTTTCGATTTCGAATTTTTCCGCATTCAAAATTGGAGCACGTCAATTCAACTACCGGATAGTGTCCATTTATAGGGCAACTTGTAAACTCTTTCATTAAATTGGTATTTCGTTTTTGATACATTCGCCACATGGCTGGCGTATCTTTTGTGGGTGGTGCAATTGTTACATTTGTGCCACGCATCGTAATTTTGCTAGAGTTGACCGAATTATAACCGAGCATCGAACAAACAGTTGTTGGCGATGTCGATTGATCCCAATGCATCACACATGCAGGAGCCCATTGTTTAGAATCGGCTTTGTATACTTCTAATGTTCCTCGCCCGAGATCACCGTTACGCTCACTTAGACGTACTAATTTTGTGGGGGTGACATTTTTTTATTATTATAATAAAGAAAAAGGGCCTCACCATAATAACTTACCACAATTTCGCTCATCTTGACCCCATGGGCAATCTACGACCCCATCACACACGTGCTTTTGGCTCATACACTTATTGTCGCCGCAATAAATTGAACCTTTCTCGCATTCATTACATTGTGATTCGTCGGTTTGATCCAAGCAATCCACATGTCCATCACACCGCCATTCGTTTGGTAAGCACCTTTTTTGATCACATAAGAATCCGGAACAATCTAATGTAAAATATTTTGGACAAATTATATTGTTCAACAAAACAGAGTAATATACTTTTATTTACTTGGTTTTTGTGCCCGTACTCTAGCCTCTTTAACTTCTTTCAGTCCAACGCATTCATCTAAATTAACCGACTCAGTAAAAATCGAACACGTAATATAGCCCGGTAGCTCTAATCCAAATACATCAAAGAAAAATCCACATCGACGCATTGTCTCAAAGCATAAGCTGCGGCACGGTGGTACAGTCATTCCGGTTGAACTACATTTCGGCACGAATAGAGAGCATAAAAATAATGAAACCAACTCATAACATCGCACATCAACCAGTGCATCATAAGCATCAAGCTCCATTTGCGCTTCCGGTTGGCCAAAGTGTCCAATGTAATTCGGAAATACGGTATAATTATATGGTATCTGATGGTTTTGGCAAAATTTCACAATCACCGGTAGACAAACACCTGGTACGGGGTTTTTTCCAACTGAAAACAAAAACGGTTAGACTAAGTTTTACATTTACAGAAGAATACTGTTAAAACACTTACTTCCGTCAGAATCATCTGAAATGGTTGTATTAATTATTTTTGCCGTGGTAATTATGGTTTTGTTGACAAACTTTACGGTCGGATAGGCTTTAAAATATGCAGCCAGGCCAGCAGCTATAGCTAGTAGCGCGATTGCATTTAGTAAAACTTGAAATAGACGAAATTTCAGCCTTCCTCGAGTCACATATGGATTAGAGTTTTTACGTGATTTCAATATCTGTGAGCAAGAGCAGTGAAAAATTACGTTAACCGAAAGCTTTATATGGGCTATTTACTTGGATTACATTTACCTTGTGCTGTAGCGACATATTTGACCCATTTTGAATTCGTACAATTGTCTGTAGGCTTGCCGGGGTCGACATACTTTTTGTTATTGGCGTACTTGGACAATTCTCCGTTGTATTGTCTTTGATGATTTCGTCAAAACATGGATTTGGTTGTCTTACTGCAAAGAATACTATTTAGAAAATTTTAAAATTAAATCAATCTTTTCCCTTGGTGATCCCAATAACTTACAACTATTCAGCTTAACCGTATTGGTTATTAGCGGAGCTTCCATTAATTTGGTATTATACCCGGGGCTTGAAGTTTGACTAAAGCTGTCGCTCGATATATTAGAATCTTGTCGTGAATTTAATTTCGATCGATTTTCCAGATTGCCATTATTCAAATTATTGTACCGGATAATCATGCCAAAACTATCATTTGAGTCTTGATGGCGTAGCCCAGTTTTATTAATTTTGGAAGCATACTGTAGGAGCGGAGCTTCCATGCTTTTTGAATTATAGCCCGGACTCGAGCTAGCAAACGAATAGCTATCACTAGAGATATTTGAATCCTGCCGTTGATTTAATTTACTGTGATGGATTTGTGTCAGCGGGGGTGGTTTATTTGTTCCATGTATGCCTTTTTTAATTGATACTGGACGCGATTGTAATTCCTGTAAACTATCCTTTTGTGATTGATTTTGTTGAAATGCTCCTAGAATATGATTGTTTTGGAACAATTTTCCCGAATCGAGTGATGTTTGTGAGCGAAGCGGGGGTGGAGGTGGTGTGGTACGGGAACGAATAGAATTTTGCGATTGTTGTTTAATAACTGGTGGAGGAATTTTTGGAGGTACACATACTTGTTTTCGGATTGGAACAGCCGGTGGACGTCGATTTTGTATCATCTCATTCTCATTGATTGATTTGGCCGAATTTACTTTCGGTGGTTTGTTTATATTATTCGACGATAACGTAAATACCGAATCATTTAAGTATTTATTTTGAGGTGATTCGAGTATTTCCGAATTGTTTGAATAGTCGGGCGATGCATAACTGTCGAGGGAAGATTGTGTTTCCTCACTAGAAAATCGGCTCCTAAATTGTGACTTTTGATTGTGGTTACTGTTGTTGTGGCCAATTGTAAAAATTGGTTGCCTATCTATTTCAGTTGAGGACATGTATCCCGTATCATTCGTATTTTGTGATTTGTTTGATTCGGACGATGAATGTTGGTTTGATTGTGCAAGTTTATTATTTGTCCGCTCATAAATAATGATGTCGTCAAATTTGTCCTTTTCGTTTAAGCTCAATGGGCTTAAACTGAAATTATCGTCATTATCACTGTTGTCGACAAATTGATTTTTACAATTATTGTTGTTGTTACTATTATTAAGGATCATTCGATTACTGTAAATATTATTCTCATTATTATTGTATTGGTTACAATTTTGTCCTTTAGGCGTTGGTTGCAAATTAAGTGATTTGTTTATGTTATGTGAATTATCTGATGCTTTCGTCGTGTCATTTTGTTTAGCATAGAAAGTACGTTTCGGCACAGGTGGAGGAACTAGAATTGGCGTTGTTGAGGAGTGATCGACAGCTGATGTTAAAGATGTGGCTCTATTTGGAGTTGAATTACATAGAATAGTAGAATTGGTGTGATTTTGTGTTGTTGTAACTGATGCAGAATTTGGTAAGTTCGGCGTATTAAAAACAGTTTTACTCGGCAATAAAATAGGATTTGTGTCATTAAGCATTGGGCAATAATGTGATGAATGTCGACGATTATTTTGCATTAAATTCGATGGGCTTAGAAATGTTTGATCTTTATCTAGCGCAAGGCTAGATGCTCTTGATGTCCTATGAATGAATTAGAATTAAGTAATGGATCCAGAATATATATGAAAAAGTATTATCTTACCTTCCCCTACTTTGGGCCAGATCATCAAACTGCATTCCGGTGTTGTCATCAAATGCATCACCATTAAATATTGGTTTGTTTTGTATTGATGTCATAATGTTTGCATAAAAATGATTTCAAATCACTGGAAGAAAAGATAATAAAAATTCATAGTTTTAATTGGGTCTAATGATGAACATTGTTTTGAATTTTGAGTTATTGTATTAGATGTTATTTAAGCGTGTACAATATCGTAGAACTTTTTTTAATTTTTCTTCTTTTCTATGATAAATTAGCTAACAGTCCAAATTCGAACTTTCTTCGAATTGATGGATTACTGTTTTGATTTTTATTTTTTTTTTGCTTTATGTTGAAAATACCTACTTATTTTATATTTATGCATTTAGCCAATTATAAAGAACACGTTTAATTCAAGTTCAAATTTACACCCGTATTCCACTATCAATCATTCCGATCAATCTTCTCCCGTAATACGAAACAGAAATTAGAAAAAAGATTAAATGAGCCGAGAACATCATAATACAATGATGTGCAAAGAATAGCATGCCACAGGTGAGTTTTGAACGTACCAAATTTTATTTTGTTCAATGGTACTAAAGCAAAGTAGGAACTAATGGAAATTTTGTAAATCTAGGTTTTTCTATATATCCGTTTTTATGCCAAGCATATTAGAGTCAAAATATGTGAGTTTCGAATTATTGTTGTCGTCTGTGTCCTCTTTACACTCCAGGTGAGAGATGTCTTAATTGATCGATGATAATCGATAAAATTGCTGATGGACTGAGAGTGAGTGACAGAAATAAGGTTAATTTTTATAATAATAGTAATTAATTAATAAGAGCGACCTTCAGAAAGACTTTGGATCACAGTTTACCATTTTTTATCAAATTCCAATAATTTGGAAAGTTCGGACGAAGGTTCTACAATCGTGTCACAATCTTTTCTGAAATGATTTTGAAATTTCCTTAAATGAATTTTTGGAAAAAGTCTTAGATTTCGGTAATCCAAACAATATTTCTGACCTTTTTTACTGAAATAAAAGACATTAGTTTGTGTAGAAAATGAAAAAAATTTTTATTCAAAGTATGCTCCTTCGGAAGCTATAACCTTCGCCTATCGTTCAGGCAATCAAAGGATTCCCCGAAGCAAGAAGTCTGGTGGCTTCGAAGCGATCCAGTTATCGACCCATTTTTGGACGATTTCATATGAAGTGAAGTGCTGCTGTGCCAGGGCTGATTGCATCGACCGGAACAAGTGGTAATCAGAGAGAGCAATGTCTGGTGAATACGACGGGCAGGGTAGAATTTCCCAGTTCTGCCTGTCCAAGTAATTTTTGACAGGTATAGCAACATGTGGCCTAGCGTTGTCATGTTGCAAAATAATCTTATTGTGCCTTTTGTCCCATTCCGGTCGTTTTGAAGCTAGAGCTTGATTTAAAGCCATCAGTTGTCGTCGATAAACTTGTCCCGTAATGGTTTCACGCTGTTTCAGCAGCTCATAATAGACGACACCCTTCATATCCCACCAAATAGAAAGCATCACCTTCGTTGTCGTTGAAGCAACAATTCGCACATGGTTTTCCGACGTTCCATGTCCCTTTCTTTCAATTTGTGCGGCACCCAATTTCCCAGCTTCTGAACCAATCCCATTGCATGTATACGTTGCGAAACACATTGTTGGGTAATATTCAACTCTTCTACCAATTGTTTTACAGTCTGACAAGGGTCCACATCTGCCTTCACGTTCTTTGTCTCTTACGTCAAAATCACCAACTTTGAATCGTTGAAACCACTCTTTGCATGTTGTTTTCGATGAAGCATGTTCACCGTAAACTTCCACAAGCAAACGATTTGTTTCCGCTGCACTTTTCTTCAACAAAAAATAATGAAGTAAAACTTCCCGCAAATGTTGATTTTTGGCACTAAATTCGACATTTTCAAATTACATGTAAATAATTGTTGTTTACGCTTTGAACAAATGTCACTAGTAATTATTCAAGCTTGACATCTAACCTAAACAAGGCACGCTTGCTCCTCTAGGTAGCCTTCGTAGACCGTACTTTAAAAAGCGCTTTTGGACTCTCTCTATGTGATCTGAGTAGTCAATATAAAACGGATTCCATACGGCAACACCATATTCCAACAATGAACGAACAAACGAGACGTACATATAAAGTTTTAATCACATAAGAATCCTGAAAATCTTTGGGAAATCTATTAACGAACCTAAGCATAGAATACGCTTCAGAAATGAAACCCTCAATGTGCTTATGAAACGATAGACTCGAAGTAAAAGTTATACCTAAATCCTTAATAGACACTTTCAATGTCAGTACAACTGTCAAAAATGTAAACGTAACTAGCGGATGAGCGTAATCGGGCAAAACACATTGTTTTGCATTTGGAGATGATTAGCATCAAATTATGCGATGTACACCAAGTGTTGAAGTTTGTCAGATCAGATTGAAAGTCAATTGCTTATAGAATGTCGGAGTGACTCAGACAATTTACCACATCATTTATGGAAAGAACAAAGAGGATGGGGCCCAAATGACTACCTTGAGGGACTCCTGAAGAAATTTTAATCACTCTTGAAATGAAACTACCAACTTTCACAGTTTGAGTTCTAAATTCTAGATAGGACCTAATCCAATCAATTGGCAAAAAGTTACAATCCAAGGAGTCAAGTTCCCATAGCAGCAATTCATGATCGATCTTGTCAAATGCCTCATCAGGCAGAAATCAGTGTAAAAGCCCTTTACCATATTACCATCAACTGCTTAATATATGCTGATTTTCAAAGTCAAACAACGTAACATAAATACACCAAGAGACACCGAAATCTATAAGAATACATGTAATGATTGCTCCAAACTCTACATTAGACAAACTGGCAGAAGTTTTGAAGTTAGGTTTACAGAACATATAAAAGAAATCGGAAAACCAAAAATCAACTTGAAATATGCACAACACTTGACTACAGAAAAACATAATTACACTGACATCAACATAAACTCAAAGGTATTACACAGAATACGGAAAGGATTACTAATGAACAGATTAGAAGAACTGCAAATATACAAGGAACGATATAACCCATTTTTACTAAACGAAAAAATTGGCCACAACAAAATTTACGACTTCATATTAAATCCGTAATTAATACCCTTTTGCACATATACACCCACACATACCAGATGGTCAACAAGCCCGTTAGGAAAAAATAAAAAATAAAATAAGAGGGAAAGAAAGAAGATTCACAAGGTACGTAGGCACAAAATAGGGTATAAAAGCAGTTTTTATCATAATTTTAGTTAGTGTTTGTTAGAAATTTGATAAAGGAGTAACATCCAAAACGATGGCAATTTCATTTTCAAAAAAAAAAAAAATATCACGTTAAAGAAAATGACAAAACCAAAATATTGTGTTTTATTATATAAAATCTTAATAGTGCACCTGAAATACAGTTTGTAAACAAAACTAAGCTAGTAACAGTTGACCTACCAGGGAAAAATCCATGCTGTCTGGAAGAAATTAATGTCTTAAGACAAAACCACAATTGCTCTTTAACTACTTTATCAGAAAGTTTCGGTAAAACTGAAATAATGCAAATACCTCTATAGTTTTCCACATCGCTCTTGATCCAGATTTGGGAATACGGCTTAATAAGTGAGCGTTTCCATTGAAGAAACCTTCAGCGAGACTTTAATTAAATAGGAAGAAAATATGACCAGAAATTGCAATACCGGTTAATTTAACAATAATGAGCTGTAATAGAATCGAATCTGACACTTTGATTAATATCAATATTTGATAATTTGGATAAAATAGTATCTAGTCAAACAAATCATAAGTATCCCGCACCTTATCGCTGGAACGGCCATTTAAAAACATCGTGGAAGAGTAACCATTCGATTTTATTTTGTAATTAATAAAGTGTCAAAAGTGATTTGGCTTTGATTTACTTGTTGAGTCAAGTTCCAGAATATAACTGCTGTAATGAAATCGGTTTAGATCTATGCTTCGTACTTGGCTTCTTACGCAATACAACGAACGGGTTGTAATTAACATTTACATTTTTTGTGGGCCTTGTTCACGTTATGAACAGCGATAGTTCAGAAGGTTGGCGCGTAGTACGAACATAAAGGTCGATGGTACGATGCTCGGACATCGAAACATGTTTGTACACAAACGCACAAATGCATAATGATCTGGTAAAAACAAGAACGTTCAAGATACAGTGTACAAAGGGAGGCGTGGTTTAGTGATTGATGAATAAAATGAACAACAACACAAATACAAACACATGGCCCGTCGACAATAATGAATGGTGATGATTATGACCAGCCATAATCGATATTTCCAGATGTGATTATGGGTCAAAAACAGAATACACAAGGGAAATTTCGAGAGCAGTATCAAACTGGTATAACACGACCGACGGCAAGTAGGAAACAGTTTTTGGTTTACTTTGTTATCGTGGAACAAGTGAAATAAATCTGTCGTCATAGCCCCCACCAGTGGCAAGCAGACAGATTTAAAGAAGTAAAGTAAAAGCAAATATTAAAGTGTATAAAAGAGAAATAAAGTCAAGTGAGATAAAAGTACACAGTGTTTTTAATTGCAAAATCCGGACGAACTCAGAAGCCCAGTTCATAATAGTATAAATAGCTCCTATCAAGAATGACGATGTAACTTGGGCTAGAAGTGGCAAAGAAAAGGCTGCATTGTTTGCAGCCTTCCTTGAAGACTCATTTCCACTTCAGGGAAACATCTGAAGAAAATATAATTCCAGTAAATAAAGAGAATAACCAAAACACAAGACCTGTAATACTACAAGAGCTAAAAGATGAAATTAACAACAACTTAAGTTCAAAAAAATCTCCTGGTTATGACCTAATCACTGGTCGATTTCCCTACTTCATACAATATAAAAATTATTTGAAGAGCTACTACTCAAGAGGATAAAATCAGTAATATGTATAATCAGTAAAATATAAGAAAACTTATTCCTCCTCACAAATTTGGATTTATAGAGAGACATTCTTCCATAGATCAAGTGCACAGAATCACGGATTTAATTGAAGATGCTCTGGGAAATAAAAAAAATATGCTCAAGTGTCTTCTTGTAAGTATCTCAAGTCTTCGACAAAGTATGGCACCGAGGCCTGGAATATAAATTAGCCAGAGATCTGCCGAATCAGTTTTACCTCAATTTAAAGTCATATCTAGCTGATCGACACTTT
Source organism: Tipula vernalis (assembly GCA_958295665.1). Classification (NCBI taxonomy): domain Eukaryota; kingdom Metazoa; phylum Arthropoda; class Insecta; order Diptera; family Tipulidae; genus Tipula; species Tipula vernalis. The sequence continues at coordinate 231,113,978 of OY282560.1, forward strand.
CATGTAAAACATGAAGAGGAATACTCCGAACTAAAGAAAATATCGGCTGGAGTTCCACAAGGAAGTGTCTTGGGGCCAATACTCTACATACTTTATACGCGTGATGTACCAAGCACAAAAGGAACAATTATTACAACATTTGCAACTAAATTATAAAACATCGCTAATTAATTTATTAATTGGATAAAGAAATGGCGCCTTCAACTCAATGAAACTAAATCTGTGCATATAAACTTTACAACTTTACCAACAAAAATGTTAATTGGTTACCTGTTCTACTGAATTCGGAACTAATTCCACATGCAAACATCAAATATAGAAAAATGTATTGGCTCATAGGAAGGTACTCTGAGCTAACATTACATAATAAACTGCTCTTATATCGGCAGATATTGAAACCTGTTTGGACGTATGGTATACAGCTATGGGGCTGTACCAAGAAAACTAATGTAAAAGTAATTCAAACTTTTCAAAATATAGTCTTGCGTAGTATGGTCAACTCACCATGGAAATGTAATTCGTCAGTAAAGAAATTAAGAAATATGTGAGGAAACCCGTACAGCGCCCTAGCAACATGCAATAATGCGGATTTGCGTCGTATGCTGGTCAACCCAAACCCAGTAAGACGACTTCGACGAATGAAGCCCTTAGAACTAGGGCAGCTAAATTAATAAAATAACCAACTTGGAGCTAACCTTTGTCTGTATGGGTTATATTCTTCAAACAGTTAACAACATTTAATATAGATAAATTACTAAATGAATTTGTATTCAGTTGTATGTTGAATAAAAAAAAATAAAAAAAAGTATAGTATCAACCCATCTACTTAAAAGTTGAATGGCTAAGTGTATTCTCATTACCTCAAAATTATTCAGATAAATACGCTTGTAGATAATTATTGGCCAATATTTCGTTATTGAATTTCATTCCAGATTGAACAATTCAATCAGTACCTTCCAGCTCAGCCATCTGTGTATTTCTAACCGATTTCAATAGATGTGGCGCGTCAAACATGCCTATTACTGTCTATTTAACATCTAGAAACAGTGACCTCGCGCTATGAATTTCGAACATCTTAAAACATTTCCTCTTGTTGGCTCCTTGATCGCAGATCATGGCTCTAATATTAATATCCAGCTCATTGTGATTCTTCAAGTTTTTCGAAACAAGTAGAAATAAATTATCCGATTTGCAATATACCTTTTTCTGAAACGAAGTAACTCAAAACGAACTTCCAATTCGATTATATTCCCTTTATCAAGAAGCAACAAAACAGTTTGCCTAATGTCTTTTGCCACTCGTCTCTTAAATATTTGAATCCATCAATTTGAGCTATATAACGGTTATACACAAGATGTGATTTAATGTGAATTTTAATATGTCCTGCTTAGTATTTCTATATTTTTTGGACAAATTTTTTAAATTACAGTTAGGAACCCACTTATTATATTACTTTCTTTTACTCTAGTAAAGTATAGAAATTATGAAAATTTTGGAACTTGAGATTTTTAGAAATTTATCTGTTTTGAGGTCCCCTGAGTCCGAAAAAGTGGGTTTCGAAATGGTGTCTGTCCGTCAGTCTGTCTGTCGGTCTTTGTCTTCTCTACAGCCCAGATGGTTTAACCAATCGAACTGAAACTTCAGATTTAAGCTTTTTTGATAAATTGGGAGGTCCCAGTGAATTTTACTCCAAATCGGTCAACCGGAAGTGACCACTCCCTTGGTCCAGAAAATTTATTTTACAAATATCTAAAAAAGTATAAGGTTTACAAAAAACTACTTCATACAAAATGTTTCCAAAAATTAAAAACAAATAAAAAAAAATAAAAATTGAAAAAAAAAAAAATAAAAAATAAAAAAAAAAAAAATAAAAATTATAAATAAAAAAAAAAAAATTCTCAAAATTCTCTGTTCGTAAAAGAAAGTCGTGTGTTGGCCACACCTCCAGTTTTTTTATTGTTTTTGTTTAACTTGAATAAGCGGATATTTTGTTGCCTTAATTGCATGTCTTCACTGCACACTTTACCCCACTTTTATAAAAATCCATTTTAAATTATTGAAATTTATTTGTCACGGTTAATTACAAACGATTAATTTAAACGATTTTCGTGAAAAATGTCTGTTTATTAAACGTTATAAAATTATTACCTAGGAAACAAATGAAGTTTAACTGTCTTCTGACTTTATTCTAATTTTTTATGACAGAAATATTCTATTGGCTGCCACCAGGGCCTAGATTCTGATCAAGTGACAAATGACAAATGACAATTTTTTGTGACTTTGTACTAAAATTTTAACTGCTATAAAATGACAATATAGTTGTGAGTTCTAAAATGCGATTCTGATGAAGTGACTTTTTCAAAATGTCACAAGAAAAAAAATGACAAATTAAACAAAATTGTCATTGATTTGGTTTTCCGTGACAAAAGTCAGCTGCATTTTTAAATAAAATATGTGTGAGTATATTTTGTTAATTTTTAATAATTCTTGTTATAAATTTTAATTGTTTATATTTTAATTAAAATAAAACAATATTTTATCTATTTTTATATATACATAATAAAACAATATTTTATCTATTTTTATATATACATATATAAAAATAGATAAAATATTGTTTTATTTTAATTAAAATATAAACAATTAAAATTTATAACAAGAATTATTAAAAATTAACAAAATATACTCACACATATTTTATTTAAAAATGCAGCTGACTTTTGTCACGGAAAACCAAATTAATGACAATTTTGTACATGTACATAATTACATACAAAATAAACCTTAAAATATAACTGCGGTAAACTAGAAATGCAACTGCTGTAAACTGCTGTTAATGTCATAACTCATTTCATCAGGGCCTAGATTCCGATCAAGTGACAAATGACAAATGACAATTTTTTGTGACTTTGTACTAAAATTTTAACTGCTATAAAATGACAATATAGTTGTGAGTTCTAAAATGCGATTCTGATGAAGTGACTTTTTCAAAATGTCACCAGAAAAAAAATGACAAATTAAGCAAAATTGTCATTGATTTGCTTTTCCGTGACAAAAGTCAGTTGCAATTTCAAATAAAATATGTGTGAGTATATTTTGTTAATTTTTAATAATTTATGTTATAAATTTTAATTGTTTATATTTTAATTAAAATAAAATAATATTTTATCTATTTTTATATATGTATATAATGTGTATATAGCTGTAATTGAGTGTGAATGGGCCTCTTCATACGCAACAAATGCTCAGAAAGAATTTGTGGTTGGGTTTCTCGAGCATCATCTAGAAACTGCCAAAAATCAGTAATTATTTTGGAATATTAGCGTTATAAAACAATTATAAATTTTGTTTATTTCACAGATTCAGTTCCGTTGATGGCAACAAAAAAATTTAAAAGGATTGGGAATTGGGAAAAGTTGGCGTTGGAAGGAATCGGTTGGAAGGGGGGGGGGGCTACTAAAAACGCTTCGCAGTGGCGCAAATTTTGGGAAGATTTAAAGTAAGTTCTATGCAGTTACAAAATTAATTAAATTAAAAGTAATGCTTGCTGTTTTCAGAGCTAGAGTTAAAAAAAATTAACTCTGATTAATACCACGTTTACATTAGTAAAATAAAAGTATGTAGCAAAAAAGTATCGTCATGTGAACTCAAAGGACGGAGTTAACGAAATAACAATACCGGAGCTGTCAGAATTGGAAAGCCGAGTTGTCGGTGTTATAACCCGTGTTAATCAATGAAATTTTCCGTCGGTGTTAATTAATGAAATTTTATATTTTTGTAAATAAACAACCCAAGCACTTGTGAAAAATGAGAAATGTCATTAAAATTAACCTTAAAATATAACTGCGGTAAACTAGAAATGCAACTGCTGTAAAATGTCATAACTCATTTCATCAGAATCGCAAATTTTCCGTGACAATATTTAGTACTAATAACAAAATGTCACGAAAAATTGTCATTTCATCAGAATCTACCCCCAGAATCGCAAATTTTCCGTGACAATATTTTGTACTAATAACAAAATGTCACGAAAAATTGTCATTTCATCAGAATCTACCCCCAGAAGTTACATTATAATTTGGTGTCATCGAAACAAATGCTGTGTTGCTTTGGTAAAATTATAACAACAATTGCGCTGTATAAAACCAATCTTGTTTTAGCTAAAACCAAAAACAAAAATTGGTTTAACATGAAACAAAATCAATTTTGGTTTTGATTCACAAGAAACAAACTTAAATATAATAATATATTTTTGCCTATATTTACGTAATTCTAATAGTTTTCTAAAACAGCTAAAACATATTTTGTTTATACAATGTAACTGTTGTTGTAAATTAAACAAAGCAATACGGGAAAATTGCACTCAAAAAGTTATCATTATATTTGGCACCAATACCATACCATTGTGGTATAAATAAAGTTGGTTCAATTTTATATAGAATTTTGCATTCATCCAAGATGTTTATTTTGTTAAATGATTGTGATCCTATTCCGTATAATGAAAGATGGAAAATCCTTTCTCCTCAACTCGCTCTTAAAACACGTTCAAAAGAAATTGAAAATTATTTCAACTTTATATTTTTCAAATACTTAGTTACGAAAATCGTTTTTTAACATATTCTTCATATATGGCAGTAAACATTTTTATCAATCAAAATTGTCATAAAATGTACATATTATCATTTTATTAATGTATTTGTTTCTTGCAAATGGGACAACGCTTGAGAAAGCATTTAAACTGCAAGGAAAATAATATCAAATTAAAAAAGGTGAATCACCTTTTGAGAAAACAACATGCTTTCCCTACAATACTTATGTAATCATTATTTCAGAAAAAATTATTTTTCAAAAAACTTTAAATTTGGTTACAAGAGATGTCAAATATAAATTATGTACGTCAGTTATGTATGTCATATGTACATTAAACAATACACGCAATATGAAATGACACCCATCCAGGATAATGAAAACTAATTCTTCATAAAAAAGCAAAATACATAATAAACGAAAAATAAAAAGAGATTTCATTTTAGGACTGAAAGAAGGAAAACGAGTTTAATAGTCGTACACTGACGTACACAGAACCCATTAGTGGCTTTCCAAACGACAACCGCAAGTATGAGCGAAATGAAGCAAACAACGACGACATGAACAAAACATAACCTATAAATTTTTAATTCGCATAATACCAAAAAATAATGCGATTATAGTTTAATTTTTTAAATTTATGGTAATAAAATATTAAAATAAATATTTAAAAAATAAATTTTAGCTTGATTGTGGTAAATTATTACAAATATCACCTAGCGGAGAATCTTGACGTAGCTGCTTGTAGCTAATCGTGAAAAAATAGGTAGAGCAGTTACGAGTAGATGATTTAGCAAAGATACAAACCATAAGTGCTTGTAAGTACTTGTGGTGAAAAGAAAAACAATACTGGACCTTATCTTAAGATGATTTCAATTCACTCATTAACAAAAAGTATCAAGTTTTTGGCTATAAAGTTGGGTAAACTAGCTCTCCTGAGCTGCAATGCTGGAAAAGTAGTCCAAAAATGGTTCCACATCCATACACTTAAAAATTTGAACTGGTAAGCGATACTTACTTCATAAGAACACCTAAACGGTTGATACTAAACGATTCACGCTATTAAAGCAAGTTTTAAATTATGAAAAACTAAATTACGCTCATATTTTTGCTCAAATCAAATTGTAATTCAAACTCAATTTTTAATTTAAGTTTCCATCAAGGTTATATTCAATTACAGTTTAGAATTCATATTCTTAAAAGCTGAAATTGAAGTGTAATTTTTTATTTTACATTTCACTCAAAAGTATAACTTACTTCCTACTTCAATTTTGTCGTATCGAGTTTGGAACTTAGCCTACTTGTATTCAAAATATGTCAAAATTTCTATCAAATTACAACCAAAATTTTGGAATTCAAAAACAACTTTTTCTCTAAATTTTGCCCTCACTAAACATAAAATTTTGCTCAAATCTATTTTATAATTATAACTTAATCTTTAATTGTTCTCTTGCTAGTCCAATTCGAAATACAAAATCAACTTTTAAACTGAAAACAAATTCAATTTCTACTCAATATTTTTTCAATTACGGCTTAAAAATCAAAACTTCGAAACTTACTCAGATTTCTGCTCAAAATTCTGATACAAATTTAACAAACCTTTTGATCTAAACTAGAGTTTTAATTTCTCAATAAATTTCTTAAATGCACTTGCAACTAAAGCTGAAGTTTTATTCCAAATTTCTAATCAAGCACATTTAGACAAATCTAGGTTGGAATTTTTACTTAATTTGTAAACAAAATATAACAAAATTTGTAGCTTAATTGCAACCATAATTTTGCGTTAGTTAAATTTTAAATTCAAGCTCATTTCTTAAATATTTTCTAATTAAATTGTATCCAAATTTTTGCTCAAACTCTCGATTCAAAATAAAAACTTTGCTCTATTATAAAACAAAATTCATTCACATTCAGATTTTTGCTCGATCTCTGATTTTGTAGTTCAACTAAAAATTTTGTTGAAATTGTATTTGGAATTTAAGGTCAGTCACATTTTGATTTTAAACTAAGTTACTAGAGTGAATACCATTCACATATTAAAAGGAAAATTACAATACGTATTCAATTAGCAGAATACCTAAATATTTGTTAAAACTTTAAATTTCACTCAAGTTTTCATTTCAATTTAATTCAATGAGCGTGATCAAAATTACAATTAACATTCAAGTACAGTTTGGAAGTTAAATAAATTTCGGATTAAAATGTAACTCAAAGTTGATTCGAATCCATAAAAAACATTTTCTTTTCCAGTCTAATTCAGTCTAGTTTATCTAATTTGCTCTCATTTTTTTTGTTTTCTAATTGAAAACCCACTCAGTAAATCTATTGTGCAATGTAAACTTATGTTTCTCGAGTTGCAACTCAATTCTTACATATAATTTCAACAAAGATTTTCTTTGGTTTGGAATACCAAAACCATTTTTTTAAATTTAAATTCCTAATTTAAATTTCACTCTAAACTCTAAGGAAAAATCGTATTGCAACTCAATTCTTACCTAAGTGCAATTAAAATTATGTTTAAATCTAGAATATCCTAATCAATTACTAATCTTAATTTCAAAATCAATTTTTAACCCAAGTAACACTGTACAACAATTTGTACTATTTAAGTTCCATGCAAATTGTAGTTTAATCCAGAAACATTTTCTTAATTTTATTTTAAATTTCACTTAAAATGTTGAAACGTGTCGTGGTTCGAATTGTAACTCAATTAAAATTGTTTCTGTTTAATTTCAAACTGAAAATTTATGGATTTAAAACCGGAAGTTTTCTTAAATCAACTTAATATTTAGTCAAGCCATGGGAAATCAAATTCTTATTCAGATTTTTGCTCGAAATTCCCATTTTATATTCGATATGTTTAAATTCACAACGTATGATGACAAACAATATGTTGACTTTTCTCACGTAAATGGCACTTAATATTTTACTAAAATTCATGTTTGAATTCTGGCACATACGTTAACGAATAAAAACAACAATCAGAAAATCTGCTTTTTTAGAAGAACTCCGGATCGTCAAATAATGTCCAGTAAACTATTGAGATATGTATTTTAATTTGACGTTTATTTTGTTCTTTAGGCCAAAGTAAAACATTTTTAACTTAGAGTTTAGGCCAAAGTAAAAGATTTTTAACTTCGAAAAAAAAATATTTGTTGGCCTAAATTTAAAATTTGGCTTATAAAATATTTTGCTTTATCAAATTTTAAGCCTATAAATGTTGAATTACGTTATTCTTGAAGAAAATTAAGAACATTTCGAATAAACCATAAAATATGTGGTAAAATGTAAAATAATAGGAAATATGTAAAAATATGTGATTACACATATACAACACATTTGGCAATTAAAAGCCAAATAAATAGCCAAAGTAATAATAAATTTGGCAAAGCCAACTTATAGAACTAACAAAAATGTGGACTGGCGTACCCAGCGTAAAGTAGGCAAACTAAACGATGAATTCGATTTTGAATTCCGTCAATTTAGCAGGAATTCGATGAATTTCTGCTAAGGAATTGAATAGTGCAATTGTTGTTGTAAATTGTCAAATACGGCTCTAGTTGAATATAATTTAACTCAAACAGCTAACCTCGTGAAGTACATTTTTTCACCAGAATTTTACCATGTACCCAGCTACAAAGCTATACATATATAAAAAAAATAAAAATAAGGAAATCTGATTTGATTTGGTATTGGTCTATTTACAAGTAGATGGCTCAATTTTGGGTTACAGGAGTAAGCTTTGATAATATATACTCAAAATAAAAGTGGACCCATTGTCGCGGGCCAAACATTTGCTCTAGATATAGTTTATTTCTCTATATCTTATGTCTGATTGTATTATGTATAATATATCGAATATAAATACATATTTAATCCTTGAAATGTTAAATGTTGCAAACAGCCCAACTGATTGTAAAAATTATTATTTTTTATTTTTTCATTATATGAATGACTGAATCTCGTGCAAGTTGAATAATATATAATAGAAATCCATCACAGTTATAAGCACTTGGACCCAATGGGTACACATTTCAAAAAACTACATGCGATGTAGTTTTTATGTGCATTTTTAACACGATGTTTGATGTCAATTTATCTTTTAACTAATCATATTTATCGATTTTTTAATTCAGACTTGTCCAATTTGAATTAATTTAGTGATTTTAATTAAATTTAATTTAATGCAAAAATGCGCATTTTCAAAAATGTGCATTTAAATTCGCAGTTCGGACGCACCCATATTCTCTGTTTTTTAATATATTTGTAGTTTTATTATTCAAATAAAAATTGTATCAAATAAAAAAGTGATAAAATAAATAACACAAAAATGGGTCTTTTCCAAAGTAACCTTTTAAAGAAGGTTACCTTTTTCCTACTTTAAAAATAGTAAAATCACATCAAAATTTCTAAGAGTGTACACAAATAAATAGTATAAAGTTTACAACAAATACATTTAATAATCCTCTATTTAATAACATAATAATTTGAGCCGGCCCAAAAATATTTTCTGACTTCAAGGGACAATATCACAGCCCACCGCCATACAAAAATTCTAAAAAGTTCACAACAAAGACATTAAATTATCCTCTGAATTATCTGAGCCGGCCAACAAACTCATTAAACCATACTCTATCTAATTCCATAATCATCTGAGCCGGCCAAAGAATATTTTCTGATTTTAAGGGATGGCCAACCAACATACAAAAGTTCTAAAAAGTTCACAACAAATGCAATATACCAATAGTGCTTTATCACAAGAAATCTAAACCAGAACAAAAATAAAAAAAAATGATTCTTGAAATATTGTATTTGATCATCGCGACAGTAATATTTTTCAGGGCTGAGTTTACAAAAATTGTATTTGTGACATGACATGAAAGATAAAAATGTTATTAAAATGTTTTGCCGTTCTTTTACTGTTTCAAGTAATTATTATCTATTTGTATATTAAAGCTAAATAAAATGTCATGATAGTCACCTTTTTTATAGGGATTACCTTATGATAATTTTTATGTTTTCGGGGATAGAATTTTGGGCTAACTTTACAAAGGTATTTATTTGCTGACGATGTTCTAATTTTGATTTTGTGATCCTACGAGTATCGACATTATTAATAAACTTAATTTGGATATAGGCCTAATTGTATGCGTTGACGATTTACTAAAAAGTATCTGTCGACGGAGCCAGCATTAATTTCTCTGATACCGTTAACAATCTTCATTTAATTTTTGATCGAACTCTTTGTTGGAACTCGCACATCGAAACAGTTAATAGGAAAATAATATTTTTACTAAGAATGCTATGGGCTACGACCAAATGGTTTTCAAATGATCTCAGACTTCGACTGGTCAAATCTTTTGTTCTTCCTCATTTTCGTTAGGGTGATGTGGTCATTTTTGACCTGCAAAAAAATACTTCACCGATATACAAATGCTCTTTAATAGTTGTGTCAAGTTTGCCTTCAGACTTATGAAATATGACCATATCTCTGATTATTCCAATTTATTATTCGGTTGCTCTTTAAATGAAATATATACTTTTCGATTGTGCTTATTTATTTACAAGCTTTTAAGATACCAATAACCTAATATATTATTGACAAGTTGGAAAAATCCTCTGATCAAAGGTTGAAGCCAGCCAGAAATAAATCTATGCTCAAAAGGCAAAACAGCTTAAGTCGAGACTTAAGACAAAAAATATTTTCAATATTCAACGTTTTATAGCCATCCTTTAACTCCACTAAACTCGACTTAAGTGGTAATGCCTTGTGGCCAAGGGCTGTGGAAAATGTATTTAAAATTCAACTTTTTCTACCTCGCTAGAAAAATTATCAAATTTGATTTAGGCTGTTTTGCCTTTTGACCACAGAAATGTAAATTTATGAATACGTCTTTCTTTGTTAGAGGGATAAGCATTTGGAACAATTGAAACATTGATATTAGAAGATCTAGTCCCCCGGCCATATTCAGAAATAAATACTTTCAACATTTTAATTTTACTCTTTTGCTATGGGTTCTCACATAAGTAGCTTTGCGAATATTCGTAATCTGTTTTACATTTTCTCACACGTATACATTAGGGTAGGTGTACATTAAAAAAAATACATATCGGTTTACAAATTTGTCTATGCAACCATAGACAAATTTACAATAGATCGATTATTTGACAGCTAAAATATGTCAGATTTTTTTGAATGTTAAAGAAAACAAACAGCAGTTTATATGATACTATCGTAAAATGTTTCAAAATAATTTAATTTTAATGAACCACGGAAATAACTCAAACGGCACAAGATTTAACCTATTTTTTTTGCTCAAACCTATTTTTTTTGTTAAAATCAATCACGAAATTAAATTCGTAATCATTTATTTCGAAAAAAATTACTGGCTTAGCTTAAGATGAGATTAAATTAAAAAATTTCAATTAAATTTATATTAAAAAATATTTGAAAAATTTCTTTAATAATAAAAATAAAAATTGTATCTGTACTACTTCATACAAAAGATATGAACAATATTTTGACGTTCAATTTGTTTTCCTTCTAACATAAAATTTTACAATGAAGTTGTCTAGTATTCAATCTATACAATTTGCAATCAAAAGTAGTCATGGGCACATCTTTTCCATTGCGAATTTTGCATTTACAAAAAAAATAAAAATTTCCCTTATTTTGTTAGGAAAACTTTCAATTCTGCTATAAACAAAGCAAGCTGAAATATTTTTCTTATGTGAATACTTTATTGTTTTTATTATGATTTTTTATTGACCTTTAGAAATGTCTAAAATGACAAAATTATTTGGTAATACATATGAAAAACACAGTGAAATGAAACACAAATTTCCCTTTGCGATTATTCGCAATCTACTTTATGTAAGAACTTCGCTTTTTTAATAGAAAAGGCCGGTACCAAAAAACCAACAAAAATTGGTGGCTTTTTACCAAATTATGTAAGAAAATTATTGAAATAATGAAAGCCGTACAATTTTAATGAGCGATAGTTTACATATCGTGCATTTAGTAAAAATGAAATTTAAAATTTTAACAGTTTTAATACAAAATTTCAATTTTTCGTCGTAAATTAAAAATTATCGACGATAAATTGAAATTTTGAATTAAAACTGTTAAAATTTTAAATTTTAGGTTTAGTAAATGCACGATATTTTAACTATCGTTACTTAAAAACAGTTTTAACTATTTTAATAATTTTCTTATATAATTTGGTATAAAAGGGAATATCGTTCTCGTTACTCGTTCGCAATGTGTACCGGCCTTAGTGTACGTTTCGACAGAAAAGTTCGTTGTTATTTTTACAAAGGGAAATATTTCTTTTCTTTGGCTGTGTGGGTTTTTTGTTTGGATATGTATTTCTGCTCTTTGACATTTGATACGATTTTGAAATGGTTGGAAATGAATAACAAATTTACGGACGAATATGAAGAAGGTCCATCAAGGTCGTGAATTGCGAACATGTCCATAATTTATTAATTCAAGCTCTATTAGATTATATGTTTTTTTATCTAGTAATTAGAATAAACGAAATTAACTTTGAGGCACCATGTTGGCATATACGCCATTTTATAATATTTTCGCACACAATTTAAGGATTTATTCGGATAATGATCACGAATCACTTTTTCACTATTATTGATGGTCATTATGGCAAGCCTCATTCGTAAAATACTTCAAACCTATTCATAATAGACAAATAACAATAGAAATGATAATCTGCATTCGAATTAATCAAAACAATACTACAAATAATGTCAAGAAAATATGTATACAATATAGGGTGGTTCAATAATTTCAAAGAGGAAATTTTTTATTTTAGTACTAATGTAAAAATAACAATCAAAAACTATCTAGGCATTAGTACTTTTTGGTTGTAATTTTGGATTTTTTTTATTTGTGTAGGTTACAAATTTTGTGTCGATTACATATTTTTTTGTATGTATACTATCAGAGCACCCTGTATTTTATAGAGCCATAAACAAAAAATCTGAGCTTTTATAAGGGAATTAGAAACGAGGATAAAACGAAACTTTTCATAGTAAAACACACAAAACATATGGGAAATCGCTTTCTTTGCTAAGACACATTTTTAAACGAAAACGTTACAAATTCTTAATTATGATTTCTGAGATACTTTCATAAATGTTTTAATTTCAACATATATGAATATCGTTTAAGTAAATCGTTTTCATTTTCTTGTAATAATTGATTTATTTAAACCAAAATAATAAAAAAGATTCATAACAACAGCATTCTGGTCAAATTGAAATAAAAGCTTACTACGATTCGTTTGGTCATTAAGTCAATATACATTACATAGATGGCAGTGATGGCTGTAAAAATTTGGAAAAATCGTACCAAAAATTACGACCTGGGGAAATTTCAAGTTCAAAAATTGTAGGAAAAGCAAAACAAATTCACAAAATATAGGAACGCGCGATAATTTTGCGATTAAATAATTTTTTTTCGTATTTTTCTGCAACCATTTTAAACATCTTACGTACACTAGTAAAACTAAAGATAAATTTAGCAAGTTTATTTTAATTTGTCAGAGCCAACTTTGATGAATTTTTCAAAATGAAAGTTCGAAAAAATATATTTTAGAATTAATTTAATTTTAATATTTCTGCAATTAATATTTACTTAATACCAATATGGCCTTCTTGTAAATTGTTATTAAAGATATGTAGAAAACTTTTATATAAACATTTTATAATATTTTTGCTTTTTTCATTGAAAAACTTGAAGCTAAAAAACACCATTTTTACTATGGATTCCTATGGAAATCAGTGAAAAGTTATTCCACTAAAAAAGCTTCTAAAAAATACGTCATTAAGATTAAGGCTCTATACTCTAGAAGGCTCTGATACTATTCGTGTGAAATTGTTTGTAAAAAAAAAACAACGAAGTTCTCTGTCGAAACATACACTAAGGCTGTGTTTCAATCGAAACAAAAGTTAAATTTTTTAACTGTGGTGAAAAATATTAAATCTTCCACACTTTTTAATCGTTTTGGTGTTTCAAATGGAACTGATGAGAAAAAAGTAAAATACAAGCTAGAAATTTTTAAAATTTTGTGCTAAATATAAGGTCAAAAATTTAACTTTTTATGCGGATTTTTATTCGTTTAAAACACAGCCTATTTATTATAACAGTTTATTTTTACTCACTTAGTAGTTAGATTTTGACTTATTTGGTTCAAGGTCATGCGGTGATGGTAATTAGTTAAGTAATTAGGTAATATTTTAAGAACCTATTGCATTCCTAATGGAAAATGTTTTTTAGTAAACTTATTACATTTATATAATAAATAAATCAATTAGTCTTGTGATATTTGGAAACGGTACTACTTTAATTTAGATTATCTATTGATATTATCTAGAATTTGAACATTTTGGTGATTACCAAATAAGACATATGTACATTTATTTTTTCTTAATCAATTCTGAAGAATTTTGGTGAATTTTTTTTGGTGAACTAAATGCTAGACTGTGTTATTAAATTTCCATTGTGAAAATTTAGAAGTGATAAATGAGTTATGACAACCAGCCATAACCAACTATAAATGTCTCAGTGTTAATTGTAATTAGATCAAAACTAAAGCTTGGGTAAATTACTGAGTGGAATTGTGATTTTCTCATACAAAGATGTACTTAGTTTGTTGAGTACGGCTGTATAATCAGTTAAAACGATTAAAATTGTCGTTACCGTAGCCATATTAACATTAAGACATAAAAAGCGACAAATTTCATTTAAAAAAAAAACTTTAATCAGTATACTAAATTACAATACATTTAATTATTGTTTATTATCTATCCCTTCTATAATAAAAGGTATATATATATATATATCAATAAAGGGTAAAACACTCCAAATGCTTGTTATTTTGGTGATTTAATAAATACAAATCACAGTTTAAACAAAGATATATGTAAACTTCTTTGATTATATAATAAACAGGCCGCCAGCCTAATGACAATTATATAAGTTTTTGTTACATAAGGCCAAAATAAAAACTAAGAGACTGCAACTTTTACTACTACTTAACTTTTCGTTAGATGGCAGCAAACACGATCTACAGCTTACAGTTTTATTATCAACCAACATTTTCGCAAGAGGCGCTAGTGTACAAATTTGCAAGACCAATAAAATTGCAAAATTCTTAATTAAAATTATCTTGAATAAACATTGAAGGTTATATCAAAAATTTGAAATACTATTTAACATATTTTGTTTAAATTAAATAATCCGTTGACCCTTTAATATGCATGAGTGTGAAGTTTATGCTAAAAAAATAACAAAAAATTACACTGTTAAATTAGCTATTTTCCAATTGGAATTTAAATTATATGAAAATTTAAATTTTTTGTAATTTTGGATTTTTCATACCACCAAACAAATTCTTTTCATCAGAAAACAGATTCTTTTCATCCTTTTCAGATAGCTGGACCATCTGTTTATATCGTTAACCAAAAGCTTCCAATTGTGTTGAACATCTCGTATATTTCAGATAATTTAAAAGTTGACTGAATTTTGATGGTTTAAATAATTATTTAGCGCCGATCCCGGAAATGTCCCGAAGGCCCCGCACATTTCTTAGAATAGCTAAGCCAGCGGTCAATGTCACCAAAGCCGACCCAATTATGATGAACTATAATATATTTCAAAATTTTTGGAATTTTTAATAATTTTTCATTATTTTAAAAGTTGTATATCGCCGACCACAGAGATGTCCACAAGATCTTGCCCATATTTTCGGATAACTTGGCCATGTGCCAGTCTACGTGGTAAACCTTATCCAATTGTGATGAACTATACTATACTTCCTAGAATTTCGAATTTTTAATAATTTTATTGGTTTTAAAAATTGTTGTATCTCCGATCACAGAGATGTTCACAAGGTCTTGCCTATATTTTTGGATAACTTGACCATATGCCAGTCTACGTGGTCAGTCTTATCCAATTCTGATGAACTATACTATACTTCACAGAATTTAGAATTTTTAATAATTTTATTAGTTTTAAAAATTGTTGTATCTCAGATCACAGAGATGTCCACAAGGTCTTGCCTATATTTTTGGATAACTTGGCCATATGGTAGTCTACCAGGTCAACCTTATCTAATTGTGATGAACTATACTATACTTCACAGAATTTAGAATTTTTAATAATTTTATTGGTTTTAAAAATTGTTGTATCTCCGATCACATAGATGTCAACAAGGTCTTGTCTATATTTTTAGATAACTTGACCATATGCCAGTCTACGTGGTCAATCTTATTCAATTGTGATGAACTATACTATACTTCACAGAATTTCGAATTTTTAATAATTTTATTGGTTTTAAAAATTGTTGTATCTCCGATCACAGAGATGTCCACAAGGTCTTGCCTATATTTTTGGATAACTTGACCATATGCCAGTCTACGTGGTCAGTCTTATCTAATTGTGATGAACTATACTATACTTCACAGAATTTAGAATTTTTAATAATTTTATTAGTTTTAAAAATTGTTGTATCTCCGATCACATAGATGGCCACAAGGTCTTGCCTATATATTTGGATAACTTGGCCATATGGTAGTCTACGTGGTCAGCCTTATCCAATTGTTATGAACTATACTATACTTCACAGAATTTCGAATTTTTAATAATTTTATTGGTTTTAAAATTGTTGTATCTCCGATCACAGAAATGTCCACAGTTTTGATTTGCTTGATGCAGAGAAAAGAAAATGTCTCGAGACCATATACTTTTAACTAATAAAATTATTAAAAATTCTAAATTCTGTGAAGTATAGTATAGTTTATTTATTTTATTTTATTTATTTATCAACAACATGGAATAAAGCATATAGCTTTTCTATTCCAACTATTATCTAGTTACATATAGACTTATAAAATATAACATATAAACAAACACTAATTAGAAATTATTTTTAATAAAATCAAAAACCAAAGATTTAAATTTTGACAAAGGTCTTGCACTTCTAATCTCAACCGGAACCCTATTCCAAATTGTAAAAGTTGTAAACAAGGGTGAGTTATTGTAGACATTGGATCGGTTGGCTGGCAGAATTATGCTGCCATTGCGAATAGATCCAATTTTTATTTTATTGTATAAGTACAAAGGAACCCGATTATTAATAATTTTATATAGCAGTAGCATCGCTCTATAATAAAAGAACTGAATCATTGTGCAGCCGAGCAAATCCTTAAACATTGCAGAAATATGATCATATTTCCTTAATCCGTTGACATACCTCACAATATTATTCAGAGTAACTTGTAGAATATTGCAAGAAATCGAGTCACAACTTAAATACAGGAATTCACAATATAATACATGGGGTATTACTAATGATTTCGAAAGCAAAACCCGAATATTTTTGGGACATATGTGTTTATGAAGCTTCAGTCCATATAAAATAGAATTAATTTTATTACAAACATTAATGACTTGAGAATCCCAGGTAAATCTACTGTTAATACAGATTCCAAGGTTATTTACATGATTTAGAAATGGAATTTTTATATTATTAATAAAGATATCAGGAATAATTGAGAAATTATTCCTAGAAATGAAAATTGCCTGTGTTTTCGCGATGTTCAATGAGATTCTATTCGATTTTGACCATACCAATATATTAGATAGATCTAGGTTAACATTATTGAAAATTTCCAGAATATTATCACTAGTACCACCAAGATATAATTGACAATCATCAGCATACATGTGGTATTTGGAATATTTTATTGCAAGCGGCAGATCGTCTATGAACAGGGAAAATAACGTTGGGCCAAGAATGGTTCCTTGAAATACACCTGTCGGTATTCGTTCAGAACCCGATTATTTACCATTTATGACTACTTTTTGATATCTTTCGGATAAATAGCTGTGCAAAAGTTTAAGGGATGTTTTATCAAAGTTAAAGAAAAGCAACAGCTTTTGTAATAACAGTATGTGATTTAGAGAGTCAAATGCTTTAGAGAAATCCAATAGTATTAACACGATAAACGAGTTTTTTTTTGTCAAGATGGTGTGCAAGCTCATCAACAACATGAAGCAGAGTGGTGCTAGTACTGTGATTATTACGAAATCCAGATTGAAATTGGTTTAAATAATTATGCCTTACTAAATGCTGGCTGATCTGATCCCGGAGTATAATCTCGAAAACCAAGGGGTTATCCAAGGAGTCGTTATTCTTTTTTTTTCATTATGGGAATCACAATGTTTGTTTTCCAGATATCTGGAAATATAGACTGCATGATACAAATATTAATAAGGTAGGTCAATTGCGATACAATATGCGGTAAAATAGCCTTTAAGAATTTCAGATTAATTTTATCATGACCAGGCGAGTTAGATTTTATCTGATAAACAGCTTTGACAACGTCGATTTCACCGACACTACTAAAAGAGAAATACATTTGCTCAATAGTGTTTGTAATGTCAAAGTTAGGTAGTGGAAGAGTGACAGACGCAGACTGTCCACCACAAAAATAACGGTTGATGACTGAGGGATCCATATCAGTTAAAATATCAGACTTACTTTTCCCCAATCCAACTCTGTGGATGTTATTCCAGATTCGTTTCATAGCTAGTTTACAGTTACCAAAGAAGTAACTCTGTTTAGAACTTCTTATCAAGCTAGTTACTCTGTTGCGTTCAATGCGATATAACTCCAGGTACTTTAAGTTGGATGATCTTTTATATTTAGCAAACGCTCGGTCCCTCACTGACATACTTGTAGTGATACGGGTATTTAGCCACGGAGCCACAGATTCGTTATCTACTATTTGCTTAATAGGAACACAATTATTATGGATGTCATACAGGCAGTCAAATAATGATTGGAATAAAGAGTTGACGTTATAAGTCGAATGCATAAAGCTCCAATTAAAATTCGAAAAATAATTCATGATCAACTCTGTGTCCAATTGGCTATAGTCGTAGATATGTTTGTATTCAATTTTCACACGGTTTAATTTAACTTTATACGAAATGACGAGTAAGTCATGGTCAGATATATCTGGGAGATTATATTGACTAGACCTTACAACCCTAAAGTAATCCGACTCAGATACAATAAATTGATCAAGCCAAGCTCCACCACGGGTTGGTGAAAATGGAACCGAAATTAAGTGGTTAACTTTTAAAAGATCGTGAAATTTGTGCGAGTTAGTGAGCATATTAATATTCATATCACAGCCTATAATGAAATGACTATAGTTTGAAACATGTGAGGAGAGGATTTCCTGGAAATTATCTAAATCGGCTTGCACTGGTTTTTTAGGTATGTAACAGACAACAATCAAAACAGTAATTGAAGGAAGTATCAGTTCAGCCATCAGAACTTCAATAATACCATAAGTAGAAGAATGAACGAGCTTAACCTTAAACCATTTCTTATAGTAGAGACAAACGCCTCCGCCAATTTTATGCGTTCTGTCATATCTCAAGATATTATAACCATTCAGCGCAACAGATTCATTATTAATTCTATTAGTGAGCCAAGTTTCTGCAACACAAAATATGTCAAGATTTTGTTTACTGATAAATATTCTTAATTGGTCGATATGGCAGAACAAACTACGAGCATTGATGAATCCAAAGTCTACACATGTAGCGTTAGTAACATTACCAAGCTTAGATGACCGGTTTGGTATTGATGACGAGTTCAGATTGAGAATAGAATCCGCAAATGACCTAAAATATAAAAACAGATTTAAAAGCAATTCAAACAAATTAAAAAATTTAAAATATAGAACATAACTAATATTACAGTTGCCCGGAAAATTGGTGAAATTATGAATATTGCTGTTAAGCTTATTATGCTGGCAATGTTGCAGTTCATCACAATTGAATAAGATTTACCACGTA
The DNA here is from genome assembly GCA_958295665.1 of Tipula vernalis. Classification (NCBI taxonomy): domain Eukaryota; kingdom Metazoa; phylum Arthropoda; class Insecta; order Diptera; family Tipulidae; genus Tipula; species Tipula vernalis. The sequence goes on from OY282560.1 coordinate 231,133,461, forward strand.
GACTGGCATATGGTCAAGTTATCCAAAAATATAGGCCAGACCTTGTGGACATCTCTGTGATCGGAGATACAACAATTTATAAAACTAATAAAATTATTAAAAATTCGAAATTCTGTGAAGTATAGTATAGTTCATAACAATTGGATAAGACTGACCACGTGGACTGGCATATGGTCAAGTTATCCTAAAATATAGGCAAGACCTTGTGGACATCTCTGTGATCGGAGATACAACAATTTTAAAACCAATAAAATTATTAAAAATTCGAAATTCTGGGAAGTATAGTATAGTTCATCACAATTGAATAAGATTAAACACGTAGACTGCCATATGGTCAAGTTATCCAAATATATAGGCAAGACCTTGTGGACATCTATGTGATCGGAGATACAATTTTTAAAACTATAAAATTATTAAAAATTCTAAATTCTGGGAAGTATAGTATAGTTCATCACAATTGAATAAGATTGACCACGCAGACTGGCATATGGTCAAGTTATCCAAAAATATAGGCCAGACCTTGTGGACATCTCTGTGATCGGAGATACAACAATTTATAAAACCTAAAAAATTATTAAAAATTCTAAATTCTGTGAAGTATAGTATAGTTCATCACAATTGGATAAGGTTGACCACGTAGACTACCATATGGCCAAGTTATCCAAAAATATAGGCCAGACCTTGTGAACATCTCTGTGATCGGAGATACAACAATTTTTGAAACCATTAAAATTATTAAAAATTCTAAATTCTGTGAAGTATAGTATAGTTCATCACAATTGGATAAGGTTATCCACGTAGACTGGACATGGCCAAGTTATCCGAAAATATGGGCAATACCTTGTGGACATCTCTGCGGTCGGCGATATAAAACTTTTAAAATAATGAAAAATTATTAAAAATTCCAAAAATTGTGAAATATATTATAGTTCATCATCTTGGTGACATTGACCGCTATATGGCTTAGCTATTCTAAGAAATGTGCGGGGCCTCCGGGACATTTCCAGGATCGGCGCTAAATAATTATTTAAACCATCAAAATTCAGTCAACTTTTAAATTATCTGAAATATAGTAATGTTCAACACAATTGGATGCTTTTGGTTAACGATATAAACAGATGGTCCAGCTATCTGAAAAGGATGAAAAGAACCTGTTTTCTGATGAAAAGAATCTGTTTGGTGGTACTAAAAATCCAAAATTACAAAAAATTTAAATTTTCATATAATTTAAATTCCAATTGGAAAATAGCTAATTTAACAGTGTAATTTTTTGTTATTTTTTTTTTTAGCATAAACTTCACACTCATTAATATGCAAGAAAATTACAAATAAAATGAGATGATTTTTCATATTTTATGAGGTTATGTGCATTGTTTTAAAAATTGATTAGCAAGCAAAATATGGGATTTAAGCGATTCTTGTATATAATAAGAGAAAATAAAAAGAACGTTATGGTACGTTGGATCGAACAACATAAATTTAATAATAAGTTTAGTTGGTAAATCAGCTATAAATATGTTAAAATTAGGTGTATTAATTTATCGTTTGCCTGGATATTAAAGGGTTATGGATTATTTCCTTTTCAAAATACATCATGTATTAATCTATTATAAATTATTATTACCACTTTAAACTTCATATCGCGGAATTCTTTATTCAATTTATCTCAATTTTATTATAGCTGTTTTTAGCAAAACTCCATATAAAAAAACGTAAACAAACGTTTTTGTACACAGACTAGTGAAAGGTTTATGAACTAATTTCACAATCTATACATTTATTCAAATTCAGGTACTCGACTGTAAATTATTATTATTTTTACTAGTCGAACAATGACCGCCTGAGACATCCCTGGCAGAAATATCTGCTCAGAAAATGGTTTTCTACCATTTTGTAATAACCATTACAATACTACAAATTGTTTGTGCTATTTAGACATTTGGGGTTATTTTGATAAATAACATATAGGAATTGTAAATAATCCTAATTGAAACGGAACCTTTTAACATATACGTTTATGGTAAACTTTAAAAGGATCATGCATTAACAGTTGATAAATTAAGATAATAAAATTAAATTAAATAATTTCATACCAAATACAAAATATATTTCTTGTCAGAAAGTTCAAAAATGAAGCAATTGGTTTATGATAGCTTTAAAATGAGATACGAAAATATTACTCTGCACCTATGCATCAATCTCTGGTTGCTTCACTATAGGTAAGTTGTTCAGAGTTAAAGTGAATTTGAATTATTCTCCAAGTCGTTGGTGACGATGTCAAATCATATCAATTAAAAAAAAAATCTTTTTTTCATGGCAAGAATTTTTTTCTGACTAAATTTCTTTCAAAATTAAATACAAGAAAAAATAATTAAAAATTAAATATCTGGTATTTAGGCCTGCTTAAAGACCTGGCTAAGATTTGTTATAGAAAGGTACTTCGTTCAAAACAATTTGTAAATTAAAATCAAAATTTATGGGGATCGAAAAATTTCTGATTTAAATAATTCTATTTGAGTAAATAATTCTTTTTAAATAATATAATATAATATTTCTTAAAGCTTTTTTAAGCAAAATATTTGGTTTCTTTTATTTGTATTGAAAAATACGTAAACACTTTAGAACAGCCTAATACAACAATAAGACAATAGGAAACGTGTATTAAAATAAGGAAATCGTAATTTCGTTATTAATTAACAATAAACAAATATAATAATGAACAATGTTAATTTATTTTAAAAATAATAATTCTATAGAACTTAATAATTTTTGTTAGTAACAACAATTTTTTGTTCTTTATTCACACAGAGTATACTGTAAAATGCTACAAATAAGAATCCTTACATGTGTTTTCATTTCAAAAAATAAATTAATTCAACAACAATAATTGTACACAAATTAACTTAAAGGAGAAGTACTATAATTTAAAATTTCTGTGTTCAGTGAAATTTAATAGGAATTTAAGATTACGACCGGAGTTTCTCTGTATTCCGTGTTTTGTTCCATGATTTTAATAGCACGGAGCGCGATCGATAAAAATTCTTATCGCACTTGACAAAAACTATAATTCTGTTGATTTTCATATTTCGAGAGGGTTGTTCAAGAAACGTTTTTTATACAATTTTTATTTATTTTTGTTTTATTTAGTATGTCATTTAAATTTGTACTTTATTCTTATTTTATAACGGTGGTGATGCGAGTAAGTCAAACTATATTTTTTTACATTATTGATGAAATAAGATCAAAAATAAATAGTGAACGTTTGTTTTACCTACCCCTTGCACAAAACTAAAGCCCGGAATGGTTCTTGGTCATTAAATAAATAAAAAAATGAACCCTATTTTATAATATTTTAATAGCTTTAATAATCAGTTTTACCACAAAGACAAATCAAACAAAAGATTGGATTTATCGTTCAATTAAAAAAAATATTGTCAAATAAGGAACAATGTGTCGAATTTAGAAGCGACAAAATGAGATTTTGCTTCAATTATCGGATATCTATTACTACATTTTTATAACTAAAATCTTCATGAAATTCACTGACGCTGGTGAATATGAACATTTTGTAAATTAATTGTTTTTAGAAGTTCTTTATTTTTAACAATTACACATGGAGTAATAAATACTCCATCTAGTAAAACGGTAAATTTGATTACGAATAAATGTGGAATCACCCATTTTATTATGCCAAGAATAATAAACAATTATCGTTCTTCCTTTTCCGGGGAAATAACCACCGAACAAGACAGAACCCCAAAAACAGCAATTTAAACTGAACAAATCTTGAACATGTCATGCAGAACTAAGCAACGACCAGCTATGCAGTTTGGTTTATTGGGACACGAATAATCGCCCAAAACCAAAAATCGGCGTATTTTTGGGCAATTGTGCATTATGTCAAATCAACCTGAAATGAATAATCGCTTAACGATTTTTGAGCGATTGTGGTTTCTTTAAAATGTGGGCGATAATGTATTTTCAAGAATCGCTCAAAATAAATTTTGGGCGAACATTAATTTTTATGGATTAGTAGTATTTAGTACTGCCGCATACTTTAGTACAGCGTGATTAGTTATCACAATTTCTGTACCAAAAAGGAAGAGTCGCCTAAGTACATTTTGCTCAATGTTCAGAAATGCGATATGAAGTTTTCTTCGGTTACGGGAAAAAATAGATAAGATATTTGTTTAAATTGCCAACGTTTTTAGGTCGGTTTTAGCTACTTGTTTGAATAGGGCATACTAAAATTATGAAAAAAATTTTAGTTTTTAGTAAAAACGGTTTTTTGTCACTTAGGCGAACTTTTCAATTTTTGTTTTCAGCGAATAAATGCCTTATGTGACTTAAGCTATTTTTCCATTGTTTTTATAGTGAAAAACAGAAACTTAAAACCACTTAGTTTATTTTTTCAAAATTTAATTCATTTTTTATTGATGTTAAGAGTTTTTATTCAAAAATTATAATTTCCAATCAAAATTTTAAATAATTTTAAGCTTCCTCAAATGTTGAATCATCGCTATCAGCTAAATCAGGATCGACATCTGGAATATTTCCATCGTTGAGATTTAAATAGAAAGGATGATAAAGCTCATTTATAAGATGTAATTGGTCAATCAGATCTTTTTTCTTTTCTTTACTTATGATGTGTGGGCCATCATATCTAAGCTGAAGATCGGATATACGTAGTAATCCGATACCACGTCGACGTACATTCAATGACTTAAATGGTTCGTCTTCTGTTAATGAATTTTTATATTAAATTATCCCAAAATTTCTTGTGTACCGAAGTCATTTCACCTCGGACCACTTAAATTTATTTCCTTCCTCATCCATATTCCGCCACATGCATTTGGTTTTGACAATTTTCGCAAAATCAAAAAATTTGTTTTGTGTAATTTCAAAAACTTTAAACTGGCGAGTTGTACCGACAGTACGAACAAATTGATACCATTCTCTTGGATGGTGTATTTGAACGAGAGACTTTTTCTTTTTTCGTTCAATGGCAGAGTGATCCACATCACACTTCATGTGAATATGACCTGGTAGCAAAAATTTGTGGTCGATCGTGGTAACGTTGGTCTTATTTTGCAAAAACATCATGAACATAATTGAAACAAACGAGTTTTTGTTTTGGCCGCTGCAACAATCACTGCAAAATATTATATTTTCAGTGTCCGGAGATTCCAACAAAAGATGTTCAAGAAGACAAGAAGCTACTTCGTTGCTTCCCCGTTTAGCTTCTCCCTCGTACCACATATAGTAATATGGTTGGTTTGATATACAATCATGGACAGTTAAGTTATACGTCCATAATTGACGTTTGTAAAATGATATATTGGAATAGAGAAGAGGTGTAGGCAAGCATTTTTCCAGGTCAAACGTATAAAGTTTGGTTTTGGAATTCATTCGCGCAATGCTTTTATCATTATCTTTTGATTTGTACGCGATATCTGCGTCATTAAGGTGCTGTGTTTGCAATGCTGATATTTTATTTTTCTCTTCTGCCGTTTTTGCAACATCAATTTGCAATTTAAATGTGTCGCATTTACTGCACGTATCAGTTTTTGGTTTTTTAAAAGACAGTCCTAAACCTATTATAAAAAGATCTGTTTGATTAAAATGATTACACGAAATAAATACATACATACCTTTGAAAATTTCCGAGTGTTTGGTAATTGAAATAGGACGCTCATGTTCTTCGGCGTAAAGTTTATACATTTTTAGTAAATTCAAATCGCATTGGAGATACTTTTTGCTTGACCGATTCCGAGTATAATGGCTCTCATAAGCCGGAAATTTGTTGATATGAGCTATTACTTCTTCAATTTGACTATCCGAAAGCTTATTAACTGGTATTCTGTTACCACGATTCTCTACGACAGTGTTATAAAAAGAATTAACTGTCATCTTTTTCCGATTGTCTTAATATAACTCACGGTTTCCCCTAAAGTATGTAAGAAGCATTTTTGATAAACGGTTATTCTCAAACCATTGAGTTCCAAACTATATATGTAAGAATGAGTTCTATTTCGAGGAGCAGTAGTACTCTTTAATAATGTAACTCGCTTCTTGCCGCGAACTTCCATTAAAGCCTGATTTCCATTACGAAATATTTACTGAGAGTATTTTTTGCTGAATAAAAACATAAAAATCGAAAATGTCATTAAAGTGACGGAGAAATGGTCTTTGTTTTTAATTTTTTTGAAAAACTGCATTGAAAAATTGAAATATTTTTCCAGTACTGAAAAATTATACTTCGCTTCATATATTTTTCAGTAAATTTTGTCAGTATACTATAAAAATGTCAGTATACTATAATAATTTTTTCAGTACTGTAAAACTGAAAAAGTGTTTTTTTCTCTCACACAGCATGCGAATATATATTTTTATCCCATTTTGTTTATACTGTCAGTAAATATTTCATAATGGAAATCAGGCTTAATCCAGATACAAATAAGGCCCTTGAAATGTAAGAAGTAAGCTCCCAATATACTTTTTAAATATAGTTTTTTGCTCATCGTACGTAATTTTTGTTCGACACTTCATTTGACATTCATCCAATGGTTTACAAAATCTTTCTTTGCTTTTTCCTTTTTTAGATTTTGGAATTACAGTTTGCTTTAGCCATTCATTTTGATCCATTAAGTCACTATTTACAGCCGCAGATGAAGTACTTGGCTTATCAATGTTGATATTTGCAATATGGCTTTCATGCTCGGAACATAGGTTTATTTCAATGGTAGCAGCGATTTCGGAAAGGTCAGACAATTCGTCGTCAGCAGCAATTTCTGAATAAGAATCGCGTGATTGAGGATCAGTAAGCGAATTTTTGGATTTTTTTGGTTCGAGTAGCGTATCTGCAACTTAAACAAAATAAAGTAATCAAGATAACTAAAATATGTAACACGAAGAAAATACAAAATACATACCAGAAGAAATTGGCATCGCACTCGAAGTTTCATTTTCTGCAGCAATTTTTGTCGCTATATTCATCATTCTAATTGATCGAAACTAAATGTTAAGATGAGTATTAACTGTTTTTAATTATTTATCTTATCACTTTTATATTGTTTTTTTCTTTAAACTACAATACGAGATGAGTTTATTTTATCAACACTTCACTGAAAAAACACTTATGTGTCATTATTAGTTCCTAAAACACGTAAAAAAAAACACCTAACGGCACATAATTTATTTTTTACACTAACTGAAAAATGAAATAATCGCTTAAGTAACGTTAACACAAATTTCGAAAAAATAAAATAACAAAAGAATCGCTTATGTGACTTTAGGTTTGATAATTTTGATCCATTAAAGACTGAAAAAATCGCTTAAGTAACTTTTGTCGAGTATGATTTTTAAATTGAAAAACGAAAACAAATTCTAAAGGGCTATCTTAAATGCAAAAAAAGTGTTGGGATATCAATTTTTAGTCACTTAGGCGATTCTTTCATTTGTCGAATTTTTTGTATGCAGATAGGCGATTATATTTTTTTACCATAACTTTTTCAAATTTAACGGTAATTTAACGAAAAATTGATGTAATAAAAAAAGAAACGCATAGAGTTAATAAAGCATAAACAAAGCATTTTCGCCTAAAATCACTTAAGCGACTCTGCCTTTTTGGTACAGATTTAGTCAATCATATAAAAGCTTAATTGAACATGTAAAGTGGGCGAAATAAACTTTATGGATTACCAATTGTTTTTTTATTTCGTATTATTATTGTTGATTTGTTATCGGTAGAAAATGGATGTACTCATCAAATTAAAAAAAAAACAAAAAAGTAATAAATAGTCCAGTGTTTGGCGGTTTTTTGCTTAGAATTCGTACAGATAAAACCGATTGATGAGAAATTTCGACAGTAAGTTGGGAATGGTTCACGGAACAAAAATTGTATAGTGCCGATGTGTGCTTTTTCCCTAGGTGTGAATTCCGATAGAGGGATGAATTCCAAGCAAAAAATATGAAGCCAAATTAAAGCTTGTAAAATAAAAAATCGATTGTTTTTTTTTATTTCTTTAGATGCATTACGAACCGAGTTTGAAGGTGACTGTTTGTTCGCCGAAAACTGAATTCGTACCTTTCAACGTTAAATAACGGAAAAACCACGAATTTTTGAAGGAAAACTTTTTAGACCTTTTTAAAGTACTTGAAAAGACCTTTAAAATGAGTATGCTGTGTTTCTTATGTACATAGCTTTCTAGTACTCAGATCGATTAGATCAAGTAAATCGGAAATAAGAAACACAGCTGTAGTTAGCATAAAAACTTACGGAATTATGATAAAAATAAAATGGTTGTCTCGTTTTTTTGGAGAAAAAATCAGCAATGAAACCGCAAGAATTGAAATTAAACGTAATCCATTTGCAATGTACTTTATTTAGGTACTAACCTCCTGTTTTCACAATAACTCAAAAACTAAAGAAGATACGTGCAAAATGCAAGAGAACAAAAATTTAAGTTTTTCTTACAAAAAATTTTGTTATTTTTTTATTTCTCGAGAATGAAAATTATTGATCACCGTTTTAAGTTCACATTGGAGTGTGAGGACCACATTCCCCGAACCCTTTAAACTCAAAAACGAAGGGTTCAAGGAAGTTGAACTTTGCAAGCCTTGTTCCCTGCAAAATGGTTTTTGGAGCGATTAGATATCTCAAAAATTAAGGAAGTTATCTGAAGGATGCGGAAGGATTGCTCTAAAACATGCATTTTTTAGATGAAAAATCAACATTTTCAATCGCGAATAAATCAATAAATATTGATTTATCGAAAAAACGTTATAGACAATTTTTTACTTAGAATTCATGCCTCTATCGATTTCTGTGGTTATTTTGAGTGTACTCAGGGTAAAAACACACATCGGCACTATATAAGTTTAGTTCCTTGAGCCATTCCCTAGTTACTGTCGAAATTTCACTTCAATCGGTTTTGTCCGTAATAGTTCTAAGGTAAAATCCTATTTTTAACCGTCAAACACTTGACTAAAAGTATACGTCGCTTTTGTTAAATTAAATTAAATAAAAATATTTTCATATATGAAAGGATTGCCACAGGTTCTTTTTGTTGTTTAATAGTAGCAATTTGTGTTTCTTATAAGATTAATTTATTTTGCAATTATGTACAACACAAATAGATATGTTCAAATCGTAGAAATTAAACATTGGTGCCGAACCCCGGAAATTACGCAAATTTTAAAACGGGCTTAATTGTAATTTTGGTGTAATTTTGTAATTGTTATAATCTCAATATTCCTGAAATATAACAAGTGTTAACGTTAAATCCAGTTTGCGAATTGCTACATGGTGTAAAAGTAGATCAGTGTCTTTTGATCATTCGAACACATTTTGGTCATGTTCCATTGTGCTCTGTAACAAAAGCAATCATATGAGGTGAATTATAATTTTATCTAATGAGATTTTGCTGATTCCCGCAAACATTTTTTAATCTAATTGTATCAAACCGATTTGTGGTGACGTAAGTAATTTTAAAATATACAGTTACTGGCCAAAAACTTGGAAAAAACCACATAAATATTTTTTTTTTAAAAGTCGATTACAGTGTTTACATTTTATAAAATATGTCCAGTTTCCTAACCATAAGATTGTTATCCAGTTTCAATGGCAGCGGTTGCAGCAGATTTTTCTTTGTTGCTGATGTCCCTTCCACCTAAAAACATAGAATTTGATAATCTTACACAAAATGTCCCTTTTACACCATTGTACGTAAGATAAACATTTCATAGATATCTCCCATATGACGAATCATCACGTGACAAAACAGAAAAAAATGATTTTTTATTGTTGAATGGTACACTTACAGTCGTTCGCCTAAAAAATTTGCGCGACTACATCATTTCAACGTTTTAAATACATTTTACATTTAGTTTTCTATTCTTCTTTGAGTTTGCTTCTACTTTTTAATTTGAGGGTGGCTGTGCGTCTTTTTTCTTGCAGCGAACAGGATATGACTCGTTTGTTAATTAATTGTTATACGAGGTTTAAGTGTCTACCATTCAACAATAAAAATTGTTTTTTTTTGTGTTTTGTGTACCTCTTGTGTTCGTCGTAATTCGTCGTATTTTTAGGTATGAACAAAATTTTTATATTACAAACAGTGGTATTAAAGTCAAATTTTGTGTAAGTGCGAATTCTGTTTTTCAAGAAATGGGTGGAAAGGACATCAGAGCAAAGAAAAATCTGCTGCAACCGCTGTCATTGAAGCTGGACAACAATCTTATGGTGCTACAGCCAGAAAGCTCGGCATAACTTTTTAAATTTAAACAGAGTAATCGACTGTTTTGGACAGCAAACTTAGTTGGAAGCCTACTATAGCAGTATAGACTTGTAAAAACGCTATTGGGAAATGATGGGGTCTTGAACCCTATATCGTATACTGGCTCTATACTTCAGTGATAAGGCCCATACTTTTATATGGGATTGTTGTTTGTAGGCCAACCTTAAACAGTATGGCTAAACAAAAGTTCCTGATGAAAATTCAGAGAACTTCCACCTTTTGTATTAGTGGTGCACACAGGAGTACACCCACTCAGGTATTGGAGGTTCTTTTTCATCTCATACCCCTAGATATTCTGGGCACTCAAATGGCCGCGAGCACAGCCATAAGGCTCAAACCCCTTTTCTATGTGGACTTGGAGTAATACAGGACACTCATCTATTTTGTGTAACAGAGATATCCCTGGTACCACCGATTACATGATTCCATTACCATCTTTTGAGGAAAGGTTTCGTACTGATATTTCCTCCAGAGAAGACTGGCTGAGTGAAGAGAGGTTGAACCCTGAAGTTTTGAACTTCTTCACGGATGGTTCAAAACTGGATGGTAGGGTTGGTTGTGGTGTTTTCAGTGAGAAACTAAATGTGAACCTCTCATTTCGTCTCCCGGACTATTGCACCATTTTTCAGGCTGAATTAATTGCGATTAATTGATGTATAATGTAGCATCTGTAAGGGATATTAGCATTTTTATGGACAGTCAAGCCGGGATGCAAAAGGGATTTTTCATCATCTGATTACGATCGGTGATGAAGATGAACACATCTATGACCCCCTGTTGAGAGTGCAGAATCCATGGGCCGACCCACCTTTCATGTCAGCACTATAGGTTGGCATGAAGCAGTGCAATGTGCAGGTGGTTTATAAAAAAACGGGTCTATAGCCGTTCATCCTCGATTTGGCTTAACTGCGTAAGGTAGGACGGTAAAAGGGAACTGCGAAAGAGTTGGAAATGCCTAGAGCCCCAGAACAGATTGCAGAGTTTCAAAGAGGAAAAAAAAAGCTGCGAAGATGGAGAATACAAATTGTACAACACTACTACAAACCAGTGACAATTTTGTATTTTATATTGACTAATTTAAAATATTTGTATGTGCATACTAATCGTACTTTATGCTAAAATTCCTCAACAGCCTGTGAGGCCTTTTCGAAGATGAACAGCTTGTACAGATACCTATTGCAAATGAGCTTTCGCTCAAAACGGGGTGTCCAAAATTTGATGTAAATAAACCACACCTTAGTTTCTGTTAAACTATTAAACCACATCGAATACATCAACCATTAATGGTAATAGTACGAATCACTATTACCGGTTCACGTACATCCAACAAGACAAATGCAAAACTCGACGTTTTATCAGAACGCACCGTATAAAACAGAACAGTAATAAGACAGGACAAACAGCAACCTCTAAATTCAATTCTGGATCCAATTCAAAGATTGGTAATTTCGGGCACTGTTGTTCACAGTGCAGCTGCGTATCATGGATGAAACTAATATTATTCGAAAGGCTATAGAGCGTTGCTTGATTGTGGATCCCAATCAACAATAACAGAGTCATTGGCACAGCGGCTTGAATTACAAAGGTTACCGACGTCCCGTATGGCTAGTGGATTAGTGGGCAAAACCAGCTGCTTCAGCTCGAGGTTATATGAAATTAAAGGTGACATCAATTCATTCCAATGAAAGCGTATTAAATGTATACACATTAATCTTGCCAAGATTAACAACGCAAATACCAGCCAATTAAATAAATATAGCGAGATGAGAAGTAGTCAGAGATTTAAAACTTGCTGATCCTAATTTTACAACACTAGGACACATTGACTTGATATTTTGAAACGATGTGTTTCTGGATGTACGATATTTGGTTGGGTTATTGGTGGAAAGTTGATAACAAAAGAGCCGACTGAAAATTTGCTTGCATTTCACACAACGACAACAACAAATCAAGACGAGTTATATCTTTTAGAAAAATTTTGGCAAATTGAAGAGGTTTGTACTGAAAGACAATCTAAATTAGAAGATATAAAGTGTGAGGAATATTTTAATGCCACAACACAGAGGAAAGAGAACGGCCGATTTCGACTGTCTTTCAAAGAATCATCTAGGGCGCTGATCGACGATTGTTATCTACGACTATTTAATTTTATAGAATACAGAATCTATTCCAAGTGGTAATCTAAATTTTGATAGGCCACATTTTTATTTGCCTCGTTAGCACGAAACTGCGTGTAGCTTTCGTTGGGTCGTGCAAGTCTTCGTCTAGTGTATCAAAGAGATTCTACTACCTGGTTCTACCCTTCAAGATGGTATCTCCTGTATACTATTACGTTTTCGTATCCATTGCATTGCTATATCGACGGATATCGAAAAAATGAATCGCCAGCGAATTGTTTGGCGTGACAATCCAAATAAGACACTTCAACATTATAGGTTAAATACGGTAACTTGTGGAATTTCTAGTATTCCATTTCTAGCATTTGCACGATGCTTGAATTAGCGAATATTTATGAGTCAACTTATTCAAAGGCTGCTTCAATCATAAGGAAGGATTTTTACGCTGATGACATGTTGACTGGGTGCGTGAAGAGCATGCAAGAGCACTAGTAATTTACCACCAAATATCGACATTGTTGCATGAAAATGGTTTTAATATTCGAAAATGGATATCGAACAGTCGAGCGTTAATATTAAATATACCAGTTAATCAACGTGGTACAGGAGAATCACCTTCATTAGGATTACGCTGGAATTCTTCACGAGAGGTTTTGCATTATAAGATTAATCAAACAGAGCATATAAAATTAACTAAACGATAAGTTTACTTTCCGAGATATCTAGGGTTCTTATCCATTCGGATTTCTAACACTAATTACCACCCAATTCAAGATCCTATTTCAAGAGAATTGGAAGAGAAAGATTGACTGGGATGAAGAGCTTCCTAAAAACATAGCTGATATTTGGCAAAATATTAAATCATCATTAAAATTATTAGAAACTATCGAAATCAGTCGATGTATTAAAATTTTACAATTCAGAATTTTTTGTTAAATTCTCACAACAAGCATATGTTGCAGCTGCCTATTTGGGAACGAAAAATTTAGCTGGGGATCTTGTTGTAAAATTAATAGCAGCCAAAAGCCGAGTTGCACTAAAGGAAACGGTTACAGCAGTTTTAGGACCCAAACTTTTTAAGTATTCACAACAAGCACATGGACTATCACACGATAATGTGTGTGTGCTTGAATCGATTCTGAAGTCGTATTGGCTTGGTTATCCGATTAGCTAAGTAGATGGAATAACTTTGTGAACACCCGTAAATCGTTTATTCGAAAAATATTATTAGAAGCCCATTTAAACCAAATAGAATCAAAACTTAATCCTGCCGTTCTTACTTCAAGAGGCTTGACCCCGCAACAATTATTAAATAACGAGCAATGGTAATCAGGACCATAGTATATTTAAAACTAGAAAAGCCATCTTTGCAAGTTGGTTCAATATTGTTAAATTATGGAATGAGTGATTCAGTGAAGGCAATTCAGATCGAGGTAGTATCAAAATTGACAATCCAGTTTTTTTAAATAGCGTTACATCGATTCATTGCTAAAAGAGACAAGCCGGTAGAACTACTATCGGATAACGGTAGTAATTTCGTGGCTGGAAAAAAGGAGATGGACCTGTTCTTTGAATTATTCGTCAAGAAGTCACTTTGATCTAATATCAAAATAATTTCAGATTTATTTCAGCCAGATCGCCACATTTTGGAGGATTATGGGAGACAAATATTAAATCTTATATACAATTATTGTTAAGGTTGGTTGGCACAGCATCGCTGACATTCGAGCAATTATGTGCGTACACTCACAAATTGAGGCAATTTTAAATTCTTAGCCTTTATGTCCATTATCTGAGGACGTTAACAGCTACTACGTTCTGACGCCTGGCCATATTTTGATAGGAGCTTCGTTGGACATACTACCAGAGCCACATTTGGAACAAGTTCCAATTAATCATTTAACAGATATCAAAATTAACAATTACGGGTCGAAATGTTTTGGAAGAGGAGGTCAAAGGATTACCTTACTAGTCCCGCTTCCTATCGATCAAGGTGATGTGTTATTGAAGACAAGTCAGTTCTAAATTGGTATATAGTCATACCGTACGTAAAAACATATCTGTAAAAATTTATAGTCGGTAAATATTTCGATTTTTACTAACTATTATCTTTTACGGATGTCGAATCGTACGTTTCCAAAAATCTTGGTGATTATTCATTTTCGATTTTTGGGTGATTCTGTTTTGGGCGATTTTGCATCCATAGTTTGGCAATTGTTCATTTATTTTTCTTAATCCCACAACATTTTTGGGTTTTTCTTCATTTTTGTATTTTGGGCGATTTTCTTAAATAAACAATCGTCCTTATTTAGAGCGAGTACAATCGCCCACAACAAAATTTTTGGGCGATTTTATATTTTTGGGTTTTGGGCGATTTGTTGTTCGAAGATTATCTATATTACCTAGTTTATCGGATTAATTTTTAGATCCGCTAAAAATCACCTAACTTCCACAAAAGGTAGGCAGATTAGAATCAAATTTAGGGAGCTTCAGGTTAATTGAATAGGCGTGAAATGCAAATTCATACTGTTCTCGAATGCATGTTTCGAATATTGGATAATGTACCAACTTATTTATAAAGATATTGTTTCAAGATGACTTATCGCTTGAAACTCATACTTAAAGTGATAAGAAGGTTATAATATAAATTAAAATGAATCTTTTAAAGTGATCAACTCAATCACCCAACTTCAATCCCGTAGAAAACCTATAAAAAATTCTGCGGTTTGGATTTTTTAACCAATTTCGGCAAAGTTGGAATGGCAGCCCAAAAAATAATTGACATTGTATTATAATTGAGTAAAAGACTCATGGGCAATAGTTTTGAAAATTAATGGATTTTCCACAAAATATTGAGTATCAAACTAATTTGTTATCCAATATTTTGTCACTTCAAAAGTCGATGTGCGATTCACAGTCGGTGTTTATTTCACTAATTTGATTCTAATTTTTTAAATTGCAGGATAAATCGATTCTTTTGTTTTTGTGATAAATCTGATGTTTAAAACTTTTAAAATTTTCTAAAAACAAATAAAATTGGAATTTGTTTTTTTATTTTATTTAACAAAGTATGAACAATGACCATTTCATGCCTTAGTTTTATCCAACACTGTATGTAGCAGTTTTGAAGAAAACGTAGATAGTCAAAGACAAATTTTGTCTTTGAAAACAAATGCCAGTAGGGTGAAAAGGTTTAATAAAGCCTTGTGGCTGGTAACGTATAGCATTAATTCTCGAAGGAGAAATGATAAACCCATTGTTATTCGATTTGCACTTCCTTCTGAATTGGTAAAACAATAATCTTGTACATACAGTTTTAAGTGTTTCAAAGTGACAACATATTATATATATAGTAATTAACAGAATTAGGGAAATTAATGAAAGTTCACATTTCTCAGAAAGATGTCGTCCGAATTCGATTTACAACATAAACTAGAATACAATTTTTTTCTAATAATACATTTTGTCCTGAAAAAATTAATTTTTAGATAATTCAATAATTAAATTATTATTTATACTGATTAATAGCATAGTCATTAATTTTTATTTTTATTCTTAGAATTTTTATATTATGTACATACAATATAAATGCTCCCTTCTCCATTCATTTAAATTTATTTTAGTCATTTTGATTAAAGCACAACAATTAATTAAATTTTCAATTTGTTTTAATTATTCATAAAAAAAATAAAATGGAGACAGGAAAATCAGATTTTCAATAAAAACTAGAAGAGGCGATTCTTTGCAAGTGAAACTTTTCGCCTGCTTGAGATAAAGTTTGCAGTGTGTTTTCCTATGATCGTTAGCTCGTATGAAAACGGCGAAATAACGAACGATTATTGCCTTGCCTAAGAACTTTTTTTCTTGATTTTATAATACTATTCGATGCATAAGTAATTTTGATAGGAAAAAGATCGCTCCCATTTCTGTTTATTGGCTTATACCCAAAATTAACAAAAATTAGTTTTTAGTAGTTTCGTTATTTTTATTTAATTCAGTTTTAAATTATATTTTTTAGTTTTAAATTATATTATTTGTGATAACGCCAAAAAACTTAAAAATAATTAGTAAATCAATAAAATTTAATATTATTTTTGACTAATAAAATAGTGGTTTAGTCAATTCTATTTTGTAGGGCCGCTAAAATTTTTTATTACAATTCTATGACATTTCGCCAGTGGGCCATAAACATTTTCGACATGATCTTTTGGAATCTTACCCCAACTTTTTATTAGTAAGATGAGGTAGACTTTTTAACCTTACTAGATCGTGTTCGTTCGTCTTTCTCAGTTAGAAATTCTCAGGTTTAAATCGGAGGTCTTTCCCGCTAAAGACCCGTACATTCACGCAAGATTTCCTTATAAATTAGTGACAATGTTGCTATCTGTATAGGGGAGAATTTGCACCGAAAACAGCAAATAAAGGGCCGTTTAATTTATCATCAACCAGGAATGTTACTTAATTTGATAAACCAAAGGGTTTATGAATATTCTCTATTTCATGTTTTATTTGCTGGTGCTAAATCATATTCCTTTTAGATATTTGTTGCATAACCAACAATTTTTCAAGGCAATGCTCAATCTTGGTTTATTGAATGATGTAACATTCTCAGTTGGTGAAAGGTAGATGATTCTTAATTTGCTCTCTTGGGGAATAATTTATTTATCCAAACATTAAGTTATTCTCATATATTCTAGATATATAAATATTTTTATTTATTTTTTTAAGAGGAAAAATTGTTAAGAGTCTGCAATTCAGTTTCGATCTGTGACTCTGTTTTATGTTTTATACTATTCTTCACTATGTCTATAAGATAATACGATATGAGAATAATTAAAACACTATCTAACTATTTGTTAAGTATTTATTATTTAGGTTGTTTCACTGCTGGTCTCGATGGTTGAATGATGACTGCTGTTGATTATCCACAATCTTTATACCTCGTCATGTTACGGTATATAAATTTAGATAACGTAATTGTAATGGTGTTAGTAATGGTGGTGATTCACCATTACCTAAATATACAACATTCCTCCTTCCTTAATTGAGCTCATCGATTATTATAAATCAAATCGAACAACTGGCTTTCGGATTCGTTGAGATCGACGAACTTCCGTACCATTCGTATCTGACTCTGAAAAACAGTGATGTCTACCCGTCATGGTTATTTGATCTTTTCGATTTTCGAGTGGTGAAATACTCTTCCTTTTCGTACTCGGCCCTGGTGAATGTCTTTGTTGTTGATTTTGAGGTGATCTTACCAATCTTCCCATTGATTGCATATTGGGTGACGAGCAAGCATCCAACTCTATATGATCTTGTACTGTAGGTGAAACTTGTACCTTTGAATTCGTCTTCGATAACATCTCGCTCATTTCATGATCTGTCAAGGCGAATTTCCTAGGACGGATTTGATTCTGGTGCCGTCGAACAATACCACTATCTGTTCGAACTTCGTACATCATTCGGCCAATATTTGCTACTATCTTTCCAGACCCCCATCTTCCTCCTTTGCCAAAATTGATTACAAAAACATAATCATTTACAGTAAATTTTGATAGTTTACGTTGTTTACGGTGTTCGTCTGGCGGACTCATAAGCGATAGGCATGTTTTGGGTTGTCAGCCATGTAAAATCTCGGCTGGTGATTTTCCTGCAATACCTGGATTGAAACGGTAAGTTGATAAAAACGTAAGTAGGGCATTGTCGGTTGAAAACCCATCCAACGCTAGCTTTTTAATCGAAGTCTTAAAAGAGCGAACGCATCTTTCTGCTTCTCCATTAGATGAAGGGTGGAATGGAGCTGAGGTTAGATGCTCAATTCCGTGTCTGGAACAGAATATTTGAAATTCTTCGGATATGAATGAAGTCCCATTATCGCTGACTATTACATCAGGTAAACCTTCACTAGCAAATATAGCTTGCAAAGCCTTGATCGTATTTGTACTAGTGATCGAGTTCATCCTGACAACATATGGATACTTGGATAGCGCATCTACACACAAAAACCACATTGAATTTTGAAATGGCCCTGCGAAATCAATATGGATTCGCTCCCATGGACGTTGGGGTGTAGGCCAACTTGAAAATTCTCGAGGAGGACTCGAAGAAACCTCCTGGCAGTTCTTGCACTCCTTGATGGTTTTTTCGATAGCGAGATCGATCCCAGGCCACCAGCAATGACGTCTTGCTAGTTGCTTTGTCCGGACTATCCCCCAGTGCCCTTCATGTAATAACGCGAGCACTTTTGTTTGAAGTTTTTTCGGAATGATAATTCGAGTAGACTCATTCTGTAACAAAATAACATCGCGATGAGTATTTAAACAATATTTTCTAACCTGATACGGTCCAAGCATTTCCCAGGCCTTGGGAAGAACCTCAGGCCACCCGTGTTGTATGAGTTGAACGACTTTTCTCAACTCTGGATCTGTTTTCGTCTCTCGTCGAACAGTTTCGAAGTCAATAGGAAAATCATCAATCTTTTCCTCATACATTTCTTCGATTTGAAGGCACGTCTCGATATTGTCGAAATCTGGATCTGGTCCAATTGGTAGGCGAGACAGTGCATCTGCGTTAGAATGTTTCGTGGTCGGTCTATATCGGATCGTATAGTTGTACCCCATCAACGTGATAGCCCAACGTTGTAATCTCTGGACAGTCATGACTGGTAATTTTTTCTCCGGATGAAACAAACTAACCAAAGGCTTATGGTCGGTTAATAGTTCAAAATGTCGGCCATATAGATATTGATGGAACCTCGTACAACCGAAAATAATTGCTAAGGCCTCCTTCTCGATCTGCGAATATCTGCGTTGATGTTCGTTTAGCGTTTTTGACGCAAAAGCAATAGGCTTCTCCTCACCACTTGGGAATAGAGGAGAGATTACTACGCCTATCCCATAATTTGAAGCATCTGTAGCTAGCACAAGTGGTAAATCGTTACGAAAATGAACCAACTTTGTTGCTTCCACAATTCCTTTCTTTATAGTTTGAAATGAACTTTCTGTTGACTCATTCCAAGTGAACTCGATATTTTTACGGCGTAATTCGTTTAACGGAGTGGATATACTAGAAAAGTTTCTAAGAAATTTATTGTAATAATTCGCTTTCCCAAGAAACGATTCAACTTCCTTTAAATTCTTAGGACGGGGCAATTTCTCAATGGCAGCTACTCCTTCATGTGACGGCTGTATTCCGTCTTTCGATATGAGATGTCCCAGGTATTTGATTTCAGTCATCAAAAACTGACATTTCTTGAGGTTACATTTCAAACCAGTTTCGTCTAACCGTTTGAATAGTAGCTCCAAAGTTTTCAAGTGTTCTTCTATTGACTCACCTGAAACTACAATATCGTCTAGATAGCTTGCCGTATTTGGTAATCCTACCAACAATTGATCCATGAATTTTTTGAAAAACAGCGGGAGCACTAGCGATTCCGAAAGGCATTCGTTGAAATTGGTACAGACCATTTGGTGTGTTTATTACCACAAACTCCTTTGATTCGTCATCGATTGGGATCTGTAGATACGCCTCAGCCAGATCAATTTTGGAAAAGAATCGGCCGCTTTGGAACCGATGAAATAACTCTTCCGCTCGTGGAATTGGATATTGTTCAATCATTAATTGCGGGTTTACCGTAACTTTGAAATCACCGCAAAGTCGAACAGATGAATCCGGTTTTGTTACGGCTACAATTGGGGCAGCCCATTGGCTGTATTGGATTGACTTCAGGACCCCTATCTCCACAAGCCGCTCAATTTCCTTTTCCCCTCGGAACTGCACCCATTTGAGAAAATGGAACCGGACGGCTTTTGAAAAATCTCGGAACCGCATTTTCTTTCAACATTAAATGAGCTCTAAAATTGGTACAACATCCAAGTTTATTTTCGAATATGTTACTATAGGAACGACACATACCTGACACGAGATCTTGTAAATGCTTTTGGTTGGCTGCATTTGCCATTGTATCTTCCAACTCCAACTGCTGTACCGCAACTTTTCCCGATTGTAATAAATTTACTCGCAGTTCGAATGCTTCCACCCAGTCCATTCCAAATATGTTTGGTCCTTCGTGACTATTTGTAATCAGCAACGGTAACTCTCGAATTTGGTCTCGTAACTTTACAGCTACAGTTGAAACACCTTTTAACTGTACTGGAGTTCCACCATATGTAGTCAATTTTTGTGACGTAGGCTGAAATTTTGGTTTTTCAATTCGCAAATATCCCGTTTTTCCCACCATCGAAGCTGTTGCTCCAGTGTCAAACTGGAAATCGATTGGAATCTCGTTGACCGTTAGTTTGATGAATATTTTTCTATTCACTCTGTAGAACGGATCTGAAACAGTATGAACTAACTTCTCTTGTTCGGATGGCTCGGTTGTTTCTTCCGCTGTACTTGTGTTGTCTGACTGATTAAGTTGATATACCTCAAGTGAATTTATGCACTCCTTCTCGTTCTTTTGTACCCGCTGCCGTGATTGGAATCGAATAGGTTGATTACTTCGAAAAAACTTGCACACCGATTTAATGTGCCCAATTTTGTTACATCCATGACATTGTTCGTTCAGAAAACGCAAATTCTGCCTCTGATGTTGAATGCCACATCCAGGACAGGAACGAAGAAGTTTTGAATTCGAACGGCCTCCTGAACTTTGCCGACTCGCTTGTTTCTTAGAATGGTCAAATCTGTACCTTGATCGACTCCTATTTGAACGATCGTTCAGAACTTTCACCTCTTGTATATTATTAGAATTTTCTGCGGTCAGAATTTTAATAGAGCTCTGGGTTGTTTCATATGATGTAGCAATCATAGTTACTTCTTCAAGCGATGGATTTGATTTTTGCAAACAAGCAGTTCGCACAGCCTCATGGTGTGTATGCATCACTATCATGTCCCGTATCGCCCAGTCGACGTAGGACTCTGCACAATCATTCTTCTTGCACTCGAATTCACATTCGCGCGATGCTTCTCGCAATCTACCAATCCACTCGGAGTATGATTCATCCGGATTCATCTTCAAGTGCAGAAATTTGCTTCTTGCTGCCAACACGTGCATTTTCGATCGAAAACTTGTTTTTAGTTTCTCGATCATCACGGTAAATTTTTCGGTTTTGTACTGATCGCCATCATTGTATAATTTTCTCAAATCATTAAAAGTAGTCGTTCCAACCCAAGATAGAAATAATGACTTCTTTTTTTCTTTCTTCATCTACAACATTATTTCCATTAAAATGTGCTTCCATTTGAGCAACATAATCATTGAAGTTTTCTTTATTTCGACTAAATTCTCGAAATGTGGGTACAAAACTCGAAACCGTTGGTTTAACATCACTTTTTAACAGCTGTTGAATTAATTCACCCATACTTTTCTGCTGTTGCTCCATAAACAACTTAAACTGTTCTTTATCCATTTTTATACACACACGTTTGTATTTGTTTCGTATCACAACCCAAACTATAATTTTACCAAATTAAAGTACCGTATAAACGGTTTATGATTTATAATTTTCAATCACAATTGCAACCACAAAAAAAAATTTTTTTTATTTTTTTATTTTTTTTTTTTTTTTTATCTTCGTCGCCACTTTTATGTTTTATACTATTCTTCACTATGTCTATAAGATAATACGATATGAGAATAATTAAAACACTATCTAACTATTTGTTAAGTATTTATTATTTAGGTTGTTTCACTGCTGGTCTCGATGGTTGAATGATGACTGCTGTTGATTATCCACAATCTTTATACCTCGTCATGTTACGGTATATAAATTTAGATAACGTAATTGTAATGGTGTTAGTAATGGTGGTGATATCACCATTACCTAAATATACAACACTCTGTGAGACTGCAATTCAGTTTCGATCTGTGACTCTGTGACATTGTGAAAAATAAATCATCTCATCAGGCTATAGCGGCTGAACTGCTAGCTTATTACCCTGATTTTTTCTTATATATAGGAATCAACTATGCACGTGTAGTATTAGCGAATTTTACATTTCTATTAATACTAACTCAAACAGTAAGTTATTCTGGTATATTCCAGATATATAAATAATTTACGAAGAGGCGGAACTGAATTGCAGACTCAGCAATTTCTCCTATTCGTTTATTAAAAATTCTCATTTGTATATTTATACAAAAATTGAACAGCTTTCTGGATTAAACACCAGTAGCAGGCAATCATTCTAATTAAGTACCAAAAAAAAAAATAATAGTAATAGCAATAACAATAATAATATTAGCAACTTTCTTTAAGGAAGACAAAAACCTTGTTTTGGAATTCAAGCAAAGTACGTCACTTGGTTTTAATGACCTAAAGACATTGCTACAGCTATTTTTCACACGCCGCGATTTTTTTTTGAATTTTCAAATTTTATCGGAATTGAAACAAATTTGACTGTAGATGTTTGAAGAAACTATCAAATTCAATTTCAATCTATAACATCTTTTAATAATTTTTTTGGAAAATAATAATTTTTATTGAAAATTAATAACAATTATTGTATTAATTTGCAAAAAAATTAATAAGACGTTTTATCGAATGCAATTTAATTTGATAGTTTCTTCAATCATTTAGGAAAAAATATGATGAATTTATAACTTAGAAAACTCAAATAACGATTCATACTCCTTATAAAGTAGGTATTCATAACCTTATAGACATAAAGGTGTTTCAGTGGAGGAATATTACTTAATTTAAATAATGTCCATTTCTTCTTAATTTCTTCTTGAAATATTGTACATTAATCTTAAATGTACTTTTGAGAGGTAACTTAAGGTTGAATTGCCTCAAAATACGTATCGCCTTAGCACAATTGGATTTTTCGTAATACATGAATGAAAGAAGGGAATGCCTTAGTTCCCATATATGAATTTTTCAGTCTAACCAGCTATCTACATTTAATCCTTGATATTTAATCATTATCACGGTCTCAGTCACCAAATAATTTGCAGAACATACACTATCCTTAGAGAAGTGAGGGTCATAGTAAACTAAAACATCATTAAAAGACGAATATCATTCAAATTGAAAAACATTACCTTGGTTTTTGAGCTCAATAATAACTTGGTGCAGCAAACCATTTCCTAAATTAAAATATTCGCCGTTCCTGGTTTACAAGATAATAGTAGTTTCTTCACAAAAATACAATATAAAATGATTTGAAAAATACAATTTGTTTTGTAGCGGCTCACTCATCCAAAATATACTAGCAGTCGTTTTCCACTACAATATAATATATGTCAGAGCTCACATTTGCATGGCATATAACTGACAACCGCTTGACCAACAAGCAGTATTAAACCAAAATTTATGTTTGTTCATAGGAACACAAAATAACCGCAAACAAAACAAAAAACAAAATACTTAATTTCATCCCTACCAAAAAACTTCGTTGAAGTTTTCGCTTTTTTATGAAATCGATCGGTTCTAAATTCTTACAGAAGTTTTTATACGAAAAAAATTTGGAGCATTTGATGGTGGTGAAAAGTAATAATAAATAAAAATTAGTTTGTAATGATAAATAATTTTAGTGAACTAACAAATTGAAGTGCAAAATAATAAAATTATTTAATCAATTTATAATTAATATCAGGTTTTTATTTACGCAATAAATACAGTTTAAATTAACAAAGTGTGTATCGAATTATTTATCCAGTTCAACAGTTTCAAGACTAATTTTGAGTATTAACAATGGAAACGTTGTATTTTTTTATTGCAAACGTATTGTAGAATCGTATGCATAGGTTCTCACAAGGGAATCTTTTGAACCGTCAAATCCAAAAAATTATAAAAAGTATTCTAATTTGTAGTACTCTTTGAGACATTTACGAAACCATTTTTTTACTGGCAACCAAGATTTTTTTAGGGGTTAAAATCACCCATATATTTGCGAAAAAAAGGTAATTTCATCCCCTTGAAAAAACAGAGAATAAACCCTCATAATCTAATTTAATATGGATTACTTATACTTTTTATGAGGAATAATTACCAATTGGTCTTAACAAAAAAAGTGACGTAGAAGCCGAGATATATCGAAAAAAGCGTTTCTTTAGGTTAAATTTAGGGGTGGTTCGAACCCTTAAAAAGGGCTTGGTTGCCGGTAAAAAAATGGTTTCATTAATGTCTCACAGAGTATTACAACTTAGAATAGATTTTATAATTGTTTGAATTTGACAGTACAAAAGGTCCTCTTGTCAGTAGGAGAAATCGAGAAAAATTACATTTCAAACAAACTGTTTTAGACAAAGCCTACGTA
This sequence comes from Tipula vernalis, assembly GCA_958295665.1. NCBI lineage: Eukaryota > Metazoa > Arthropoda > Insecta > Diptera > Tipulidae > Tipula > Tipula vernalis. The sequence continues at coordinate 231,158,140 of OY282560.1, forward strand.
CTTTTTTAGCCGTAGAATCCGAATCTGCAGTAAAAAATAGGGGTTCATATTTAAGATTTAAAAGTTACCCTCGTCCCACCTACAAGGAGGGGCAAGGGCTAATTTTAGCACGAGAAGTAGAGTGCTTATTTTTCGAGATATTTGAATGTTTCAGATTTAAAAATTACCCGTTATCATTTAACTAAAATTTTCCCGCTGCATTTTGACCGACAAGTACAAAATAATGTTTGTAACAAACTGTAGTCTATTTTATTAAAGCATAATGAAGCACGATCAAAAAACGAAAAAAAAAAATATATTTTTAGATTTTCAAGTGAACTGTTTTATTATCAAAGAAAACTGAGAAGAAAGCTTAAATATCAAGATAATAATATTAATTTATTAAGAAAGTTTACTCCTAAAAAAACCGTACGTATTCCTTCATATTTGTCATCCATTTTATAGACAAACGAACCGACATTTACATGTATGTTAAGTTAGCCCAAAAAATCATCACGAAAAGGCTTTTTTTAATTTTGGTGTGTTTCTCAGCTAAAATCCATACTAGTCCGAAAAAATAATTGAATTGTATGAAAAAATCATTCCGAAATTTGATTAGTACATATTAGCATTAAGACCGATTTACATTCAAAAAATTTCGCAGATGCAGATGTCAAATCAAAAATTCGTTTTCTTTACACATAAAAAGTAAATTTAAACAAAAAATGTCATAAACCAATGCAAATGATTGGTTTTCTTATTTATGTAACCTTATAGTTAATTATTCACGCATCGACGATTTTACAGAAAAAAGATGAAACTCGACATCTGCAATAAAAAGCAGACGAGGTGTTTTGGGTTTGTTTCTCGGGTTTCAATTGCCTTTTTTAAACAGATGAATATTTTTCTCTTTTTGTCTTTGTACTTTTTCCTATGTTGTGTTTCAATTTTTTTTTCAGACGTCGATTGTCGTTGAATGTAAATCAATCTTTAGTAGCAGGAAAAAAATTATTTGGTACCAATTACACTTCAAACTTAATAAGATGTAGCTTATTTCACAATTTAAATAAAATATTCATTTAATATTGAACGAATCCGTAGCAATAATAATCTGCAGAAATTAAAAGAAAAAACAGTTATTGGTTATCAGGAACTTTTCTGGTTATCAGGTTCTTGGTATCAGAAACATTTCTGGGCCAAGATTCAATCATTCACTATCTCTATTCACCGAGATTGCTAGGCATCTTGGTATACGACACTAGCTTGGTAAGTGTCATTAATATATAAAGAGTTAAAATATGAAACAGAAGAAATACAAGCAACTGCTGTTAATGTCACAACCAAAAATAATTCCATTTGTACTGTTGGTGTTTACTGTTTCGGTGAGCACTCATTGAAAGAAAAAGATTTACTCTGTAGAAACTGTACTAGAAAAACGATTTGTACCTTGAGGAGACTTTAATGCAAAAATATCCACTTTCGCTCTAGGTTAACAATGACTAAAGGTAAGGAACTCCTAAAAGCTATCAGAAAATGCAGTTGTGAAACCCTATTAATTGGAAAACCAACCTACTGGCAAACTGAGCAGAAGCCACGACCTAAACTCTGATCATTCACTGTTACTACAAATTAATGTTTGGAGTATCAGTGAATGATCAGAGTTTAAGTCGTGGCGTCAGAAAGAAACCTATATTTCTAGTAAATAATCACACTAATTGGAATGTTTCAGACTAACCTTAAAAGAAAAAATTAATTTAATAGTTCGATTAAAGAACGACGATCAATTAGACAAAGAAGTTCACAGCTGGGGAAAATAGCCTTGAAACTAAAAAAAAAATCAAGAGAAACAATTACCTATAGGTACTGTGGAAGTTTGGGCACTCTTGGCAGAAAAAAGAAGAGCGAAAAGAAATGACAGCAAACAAGAGCGAGAGATCAAAGAATTGAAAAATCAGAAACGGCCGAAGAAAATTAACGAAAAATAGTGGTACTGATTATTCACTTTGCAAAGCAATAAAAAGAATTAAAAAACGAATAGCGCAGATTCCTTCAATAAGTATAGCAGGTTAGGAATAAAGAAATGGGTTAGGAATAAAGAAGACAAAGCACGAAGATTTGCAGTACACCTCGAAAAAATGTACCAGCCACATGATGATCAAACAGTGGAAGGCAAAATAATAACTGAACAATCACCGTAAGAAAGTGAGGCAATGCTACCGACAACAGCAAAAGAAGTCATGCCTGAGATAAAAGTTAATATGAATACGAAAAAAGCTCCTGGTTACGATCTTAATGCTGTATAAATTTTAAAAGAACTGCCAGGGAAAGCTCTGGTAAAGCTCACCATTCTTAAAAATGCAGCATTTAGAATCAAATGTGTACCCAGCTTGTGGAAAATTGCAGCAGTACCTAATTATGATCGCAAAACTGGGAATTCACCACACGAAACCTTGTCTTATAGGTCACTTTTACTACTTCCAGTCATGTCCAAACTCTTTGAGAAGCTATTGTTAAAATCGTTAAAATCCGATAATCGATAAAAAACTTGACCCCAAATTTCAATTTTAGCTGCCCATGACACAGGGCAGTGTTTCAGGTCCGGAGAGAACACAGAACCTAGAATCAGCTATTAATACATAAATGGACAAAAACTAACTGAAATTAAATCAGGTCGCATCATCTTTACAGACAGACGATACGAACATATTCCGATTACCGTAATTCGAGAAATAATACGATATCCAAGTACATCTAAGTATCTCGGCATGATCCTGGATGCTAAACTACGATGAAATGCACACGTCAAGAAGAAAAGTGAAGAACTAAGATTAAAATACAGAAAGATATATTGCCTGATGGGAAGAAACTCTCTTCTCTATCAGCAAAGAAGAACAAGCTCGTACTTTATAAGCAAATATTGAAGCCGATTTGGACTTATGGTATTCATCTTTGGGGTTGTACCAAACAAACCAACATAAATATCATCCAAAGATTTCAGAATAGGGTATTCAGAATAGGAACATTGTTCATGCACCTTGGTATGTCAGGAACAATGACCTCCATGAGAACCTTAAAGTGAACCTCGTTTTAAATTAAATTTAGAAAACTACATGGAGATGCGAAGAAAGGCTCCAGCAACATGTGAAGATTGAAGACAGCCGCATGCCAAAAGACTTCAGGTTTTTCGACACGCAGGCTACACTAAAAAGATAACAATTTTCCAACAACAACAATTTTTTTGTGTTATATTCTAAAAAAGTTACCAAAAATAATACAACAACAAAACCATTTGGTAACTTTTTAGAATATAACTTAAGAGAGATGGAAAACTTTTATTTTTTTAGTGTAGACTGTGTGTCGAAAAACCTGAAGCCTTTTGGCATGCGGCTACCGTGAGGCAACTCAGCTCTTATAAGAGCTAAATTTTCCCATTGGAACACTTCAACCATACTCTCAATTAAACGTCTAAAAATAACGACTAAATTCTCGTTGTTTGACCCAATCGGATTTCCCCTCACCCAGTGTAGTGACATTAAGATCATTAATATGGCATTTAGATTATTTGTATTAAGGGGCCGAACACCCACAAAATAAAGAGAAACAACTCGTTTCAATTACGATTTCTGTTGAAAGTTAAAAGTAACTTTACTATTTTCATAGTAAAAATCAACAACAAATCAATTTACGATAAATTTTTAAAGCTATAGCAAAGTCCACCAATTTAACTTAAGAACTAATTTAAGAATCTGAAAAAATTGTTGCTCTACGTGTATTTTTTCTGTATGTTTCACATTGGAAAAATAATATTTAGTTTGCGGTTGGTTTCATTTATATATTCCATGCACGTTAAATTAAATTTAGATCACGTTTTCAATGTACATAATTTTTTTATTTTTTATAAATAATAACGACGAACAAATATGAAGAAGTTACTTAAATAGAGATTGAATTTAATGTGAGTAATTATTTATTTATGTTGTTATGTAGTATTTTTGATAAAACATATACCGTCCCTCAAAAGGCAAAACTGAATCCTATGAACCATTTAAAAAGCATTTGAGCAAAAAATAGCTTAACCAAAAATGATTTGATTTGAAAAGGCAAGTAAAACTGTGTCGTTAAGCAGGTCATTGTTTTTATATTTTTATCTGATAGGTGCGACAGTAGCAGTTCATATACATTTCTTAAACCCCTTAATTTATGCTTATATTTATAATATCCTAGTAAATTTGGTTAGAATAAAAAAAAATCTGATTTTTCACGTGACCTAATGATCTTGAAAATGAACTATGCAGTTTTATTACTCTTTTGAGAACTATATTCTTGCACATAAATATTACTTTAGAAATAAAATTGAATGTTAAATATTTCGACTTGATTTTTCAATATTTTCTCGATCTAATGAATGCATTCAAAATGTATTTTAACTTTTATGTATCGGCGAGGTCACTTTCAGTAATTTTGATAGCAACATAACGAACCCAAATATTACTGAAAACGGCTAGTAAACTAGTACTTGTTGAAATTCTGGACGATTAAATTTATTTAACTAACACAATAAATTGAAAAACAAACATATATATGGGTGTGAAGTTTATAACAAAAAAATAACACGTATACGTATACAATTCCAATTGGATTTTTTTTTTTCGTGAGTGTGAGTGATTTACACTGTAAAAAACACAGTTTTATGAGATAGACATATATATTGTTATATGTGATGTTTTAAAAAAAAACATATGAGTGAAAAATTACATTGAGTTAAATACAAGTTATTTTAAATTCTAAAAATGAAATATGTATTTTACATTAAATAGGACAGCTCCTACTACAACATGAGAAAAAAAGGGGATTTATTTTGTATATTCTTCTAATATAAGGCCAAATTTTATTGTAAGGAATGGGTAGTGTTTTAACAAATAAATAGCGCAGAAACTACTGCAAGATTAGATTAATGATAATTAATAGCTTTAGGTGTGGAGTATATGGAGTAGGGATTGTCGCACGATGCCACTAGTGGAGAATAATAGCCTTAAGTATTGTGAATCGAATGGTGTATTACACATTTCCTAATGGTGGGGAGGAATGCCAAATTTTAAATATTTTGTTACGTCATATCACTTTTGCTCGTTTGAGTAATTTATTGTTCAAACCAATAATATCAATATTACAGGGATTGTCGCAAGATGCCATTAGTGGAGAGTAATAGCCTGAAGTGTCATGAATCGAATGATGTAAATTACATTTCTCAACGGTGGGGAGCAATACCAAATTTTAATTTTTTTGGTTACGTCATAGCGCTTTTGCTCGTTTGAGTAATTTATTGTTCAAACCAATAATATCAATATCACAGGGATTGTCGCAAGATGCCATTAGTAGGGAATAATAGCCTGAAATGTCATGAATCGAATGATGTATACCACATTTCTCAACGGTGGGGCGAAATACCAAATTTTAATTTTTTTTTGGTTACGTCATAGCGCTTTTGCTCGTTTGAGTAATTTATTGTTCAAACCAATAATACCAATATCACAGGGATTGTCGCAAGATGCCATTAGTGGGGAATAATAGCCTGAAGTGTCGTGAATCGAATGATGTATACCACATTTCTCAACGGTGGGGCGGAATACCAAATTTTAATTTTTTTTGGTTACGTCATAGCGCTTTTGCTCGTTTGAGTAATTTATTGTTCAAACCAATAATACCAATATCACAGGGATTGTCGCAAGATGCCATTAGTCGGGAATAATAGCCTGAAGTGTCATGAATCGAATGATCTATACCACATTTCTCAGCGGTGGGGCGAAATACCAAATTTTAATTTTTTTGGTTACGTCATATCACTTTTGCTCGATTGAGTAATTTATTGTTCAAACCAATAATACCAATATCACAGGGATCGTCGCAAGATGCCATTAGTGGGGAATAATAGCCTGAAGTGTCATGAATCGAATGATGTATACCACATTTCTCAACGGTGGGGCGAAATACCAAATTTTAATTTTTTTTGGTTACATCATATCGCTTTTGCTCGTTTGAGTAATTTATTGTTCAAACCAATAATACCAATATCACAGGGATCGTCGCAAGATGCCATTATTGGGGAATAATAGCCTGAAGTGTCATGAATCGAATGATGTATACCACATTTCTCAACGGTGGGGCGAAATACCAAATTTTAATTTTTTTTGGTTACGTTATATCACTTTTGCTCGTTTGAGTAATTTATTGTTCAAACCAATAATATCAATATCACAGGGATTGTCGCAAGATGCTATTAGTGGGGAATAATAGCCTGAAGTGTCATGAATCGAATGATGTATACCACATTTGTCAACGGTGGGGCGAAATACCAAATTTTAATTTTTTTTGGTTACGTCATATCACTTTTGCTCGTTTGAGTAATTTATTGTTCAAACCAATAATACCAATATCACAGGGATTGTCGCAAGATGCCATTAGTGGGGAATAATAGCCTGAAGTGTCATGAATCGAATGATGTATACCACATTTCTCAACGGTGGGTCGGAATACCAAATTTTAATTTTTTTTGGTTACGTCATATCGCTTTTGCTCGATTGATTAACTTATTGTTCAAACCAATAATACCAATATCACAGGGATCGTCGCAAGATGCCATTAGTGGGGAATAATAGCTTGAAAGGTCGTTAATCGAATGGTGTATGAACGAAGAAACCTGGAGTAAAAAAACTTTCAATATAGGTCCCCAAAACACATCAGTCGTCGAGTATTAAAGTGATACTTAAAAAAAGACTTGTTCGCAAAAAACTTCAATAAACTTAGATCGATCAAAGTAAAAAAAAATAAAGTGTGAAAGTGGAAATCCTCAAAATGTTCTAGATGGTGATCTGTCAAAATTCTTTAAGAATAAGCCTTTACATATATTATCAAATGGGTTTGTACATGATAGTATAGATATGAAAGGAATCAGTGTATCTGAAACGTGCGGCTTTGATTCTCTGACGCAAATTTTTTATTCAGCTGGCGTAGATTTTGAATTTTACAAAAATGTATTTGACGTAAGTCAAAATGTATATTTTAATTTCATTGGAAAATTGATTAGTAATCGAATCAAAAGAGATACTTACATTGCGCGGTCCGACCTTCTAATGACTAGTTTTTCAACATTAGTATTAGAAAATAGAACAAACACCGGATCTTCTCTTTCGATGATGTCAAACATTCTCGAAATAGTTAGACAATTATTGGATCCTACTGATTTGGTCGAATACACATGCTCCGAGTCATGTGGTTTGGTTAACGCATTCTAAATAAAAACATCAAAACACAAAATGGTATATTAATAGTCGACGTGGAACCACTAAATAATTTAACCAAATATGCGGTAAAACTCGAAAATATTCAGTCTCAAATAAACATTTTAGAAAAAACTGTTTATTTAAAGGGAATTGTAAACTATATGCATCCTTCTTTATCTGGTGGAATGGGACACTATACGGGTTATATCAAAAGGCCAAATGGTACATGGGAATGTCACGATGACCTTCGAAAATTTATAATTCCCACCAAACTAGATTTTTGTGTTAATCCTTCGATTTTAATTTACATGAAAAATTAAAGGCTACTACCAAATATAATTAAATCATCAAAGTAATTTCGCATGGAACAAGGATATGGTTCTCTATTATACCAAATAGCAACAATCTCAGAGATTAGATTATTAATTATTAATTACTAAATATTAATTATTATGTTAATTATTAATTGTTAATCATTAGTTATTAATTATTAGTTATTAATTATTAATTATAAATTATTAATTTTAAATTATTAATTAATAGTTATTAATTATTAATCACTAATTATTAATTATAATTATACCAGCCGAAGTGGCAACAAAACCGTCAATCAACTGACTAATGGCAAACCAGAAGTTTCAGTTCTCTTACAAATCCCTATAAACGGGCTCTCCGTCGTGAGTGAAATGGATCCCATTGGCTTGGGCGCTCCATATATTTGGTTGTATAAACAAGGATCCCTATTAACGGGCCCTCCTGCATGAATGAAAACGATTCAGAGCGTAGATAGAAAGATGTGGTATTCGTGTTATAAGTATAAAATAGAACAGTATTCTTGTTCCATTAGAAATTCGTAGATTTCTTAATTTTCCATACATCATTCGATTCACGACATTTCAAGTGAATATTCCCTACTAATGGCATCTTGCGACAATCTCTGTGGTATTGGTATTATTGGTTTGAACAATAAATTACTCAAACGAGCAAAAGTGATATGACGTAACCAAAAAAAATTAAAATTTGGTATTTCGTCCCACCGTTGAGAAATGTGGTATACATCATTCGATTCATGACACTTCAGGCTATTATACCTCACTAATGGCATCTTGGGACAATCCCTGAGATATTGGTATTATTGGTTTGAGCCATAAATTACTCAAACGAGAAAAAGTGCTATGACGTAACCAAAAAAAAATTAAAATTTGGTATTCCGACCCACCGTTGAAAAATGTGGTATACACCATTCGATTAACGACACTTCAAGCTAATATTCCCTACTAATGGCATCTTGCGACAATCTCTGTGGTATTGGTATTATTGGTTTGAACAATAAATTACTCAAACGAGCAAAAGTGATATGACGTAACCAAAAAAAATTAAAATTTGGTATTTCGTCCCACCGTTGAGAAATGTGGTATACATCATTCGATTCATGACACTTCAGGCTATTATACCTCACTAATGGCATCTTGGGACAATCCCTGAGATATTGGTATTATTGGTTTGAGCCATAAATTACTCAAACGAGAAAAAGTGCTATGACGTAACCAAAAAAAAATTAAAATTTGGTATTCCGACCCACCGTTGAAAAATGTGGTATACACCATTCGATTAACGACACTTCAAGCTAATATTCCCTACTAATGGCATCTTGCGACAATCTCTGTGGTATTGGTATTATTGGTTTGAACAATAAATTACTCAAACGAGCAAAAGCGATATGACGTAACCAAAAAAAATTAAAATTTGGTATTTCGCCCCACCATTGAGAAATGTGGTATACATCATTCGATTCATGACACTTCAGGGTATTATTCCCCACTAACGGCATCTTGCGACAATCCCTGTGATATTCATATTATTGGTTTGAACAATAAATTACTCAAACGAGCAAAAGCGATATGACGTAACCAAAAAAAATTAAAATTTGGTATTGCTCCCCACCGTTGAGAAATGTAATTTACATCATTCGATTCACGACACTTTAGGGTATTATTCCCCACTAACGGCATCTTGCGACAATCCCTGTGATATTCATATTATTGGTTTGAACAATAAATTACTCAAACGAGCAAAAGCGCTATGACGTAACCAAAAAAAAATAAAATTTGGTATTGCTCCCCACCGTTGAGAAATGTAATTTACATCATTCGATTCACGACACTTCAGGCTATTATTCCCCACTAATGGCATCTTGCGACAATCCCTGTGATATTGATATTATTGGTTTCAACAATAAATTACTCAAACGAGCAAAAGTGATATGACGTAACCAAAAAAAATTAAAATTTGGTATTTCGCCCCACCATTGAGAAATGTGGTATACATCATTCGATTCATGACACTTCAGGGTTTTATTTCCTACTAACGGCATCTTGCGACAATCCCTGTGATATTCATATTATTGGTTTGAACAATAAATTACTCAAACGAGCAGGATCGACTTAACAAAAAAAAATTAATCTAGGATCCCCCTTCCCTCTCCCTTACACGTTGAGAAGTGGCACACACCATTCGATTTACGTCACTTTATTGAAACTTTTACTTCCAATCGTTTTCGAAAATATATTATTCTGGCGGAAAAATTCTAAATCCTATTTTGTATTATTTTTTTTTTTTTTGTTATAAACTTCACACTTTAATATTTCACTCAAAATTCTTATTAGAATTTTATTAACAGTGTATTTTCTAATACATGCTTATAATTTGTTATTTGTTATAAACTTCACACTCATACATATATTCCATTCGTTTAAGCCAATCAAATACAGTAAAACTTGCTTTTAGCCTATTTTAAAATGTTTACCCGGTCAACAACATACTTGTGAACAACACGTTTATTGAAATCCTGTAAAAAATGATCAAATATTTTGTTGGTTCAGAATCACTTTTCTTGACGATGTGAAAGTCCCTAACTCCGAAAAAACGAAATAAACATTTGTCCTCTGGGTGTATGTTTGTCGCTTTTCGAAGCTGTTTGTCAAGATGACGGGGTAGATGGCTCCCGAATTAATCCAAAATCACCTGTTTAAATAAATATTTATCTTTTTTTTATTATATATTTGGTTTTAGGATTGAGTTGGGCGTTGAATTTGAGGTTGATTTTAGGTATATATTTGGTTAAGTTTGGAGTCAATCTGCAGGTTGTGTTGAGTGTTGAGTTGATACTTGTACGAATATAGTTTTGTAACACAGCTCGGTTGATTTGAAGATTGGCTTGAACGTTAAGTTTAGGGTTGAGCTGAGGTATTATTACCGGAAAATAGGGAAATTGCCGGATTATTGCCGGAAAATAGGGAAGTTTGAATCTGTGTTTTAAATGAGTAAGACATTGAGTTGGTTTTTAGCGATTTCAGAAAAAATTATTTAACCGGGTTTAACTTTTTATTAATGTTTTATTGTCAATCCAAATTTCGTTTTTTCATGCAAACCCTATGAAAATAAATTATTTTATTTTAAGTTCATTTTTAACATCAAGATGATTCTGCTATAAGATATACATTATTAGCGGATGTTATGATTTTTAGCAGAGCTACAAATATTTGGTTTTTTGGGCGGTAAAAGTGACCGATGCCCCCCTATATCCAGCTAAATTTGAAAAATAATTATTTCTGTATTCTAACAAGCTAAAAAATTAAAATATAAAATTAAAATTATGTGCCTCGGGCAAAATGTTTGGCGTACTGCTATTTGACAATCACTGATGTAAAGTAATAAATTTCTTAAACTTTGATTGGAATATAAAAAACTATCAGATTACTAATTTGAATATAGAATATCTTAGTACATACATATGTCTATCAATTCTTTCCTTATCTATTTTTTGTGATACATAGGAGTATTTGAACATGTTTGTCCCTTAAGGATATTATAACTTGCATTGAAAAAAAAAAATAAAATAAAATAAAAAAATAAAAATTTATAATATTGATTTTATAATTATTATGATTATTATTTTGTATCTCCATAATATTTTATTATATGGATTAACACATACTCACATTTTTTCTTTTCGTATTTTGTTATTGCTATAACAGGAAATTATGGTTGGTTGATTTTGTTTAAACGTTGCTATTACGCCACGCGTAAATTGTATCGTATTATACATAGAACATGATAGAAGTAAAAATGTATGGTTCATTGATGCTAATAAATTTTATTGTTAATTAAGACGACAACATTATCATAATTGAAAATTTAATCTGATCAAAAACGAAGTCTAATAAATACAGTACTATGGTGTGTTCCTTTTGTTTACTCTGCCACAGTATAATGGAAAATTGATTTAGATTTGTTTAATTATTTTGCTTGTTTCTATGTAGCAATGTGATTATGTTTTCGTAATGTTTTATGAAAATGTTATTTATCATTAAACGAAAATTGTGTCAGTTGTTTGCAATATTGTGTATGCCAAAGTGTCAAAAAGTCTGTTTACTTGTATTTAATACTAAATTCATTTTACTTAACTAAAAACAAATTTATGATAAACACAATTTAAAAAAAAACTCAAAATAAAATTCTGTGACGTAGTTTAATCCTCTAATATTAATTATTATCCGGAAAATTGAATAAAAACAAATATTTTTATATACTTTCTTAGAGTGATAATTTTAATTTTATTTAGACTTGCTCTTTGTAAATTTTTTTAAAATATTTTTCTATAAACTAATTAATATATAGTATATTCTATAAATTTTTATAAATTAATTATTATATTTACGGCAGTAATAGTTTTATTTCTATATAAACAAACAGATGGATTTGTTGTATTAGTGTAGTAAATGCATGGCCACTCTCATTATGCTCATCAAGATCATCATTCCTACCTTTAGTTTAATTAATGGGGAAGTCCAGCACTTCAAAGCAGCGTGCGTACAATTTTTCGTGTGGCCCCTAGAAAAAATACCTCTAATATTATAGGTTAGAAGTTACAAATGCCGTACAAAAATAGAAGTGAAAAAAGTTAAAAGTGAACTGCGGAAAGGACACTCAAAAATTAAAATATTGGTCTAATCCAGAATTACCTTGCGAGAAAATAGGAATTACGAAGAAACAATAAACATTTCGTAATTCTCTAATTTATTTATTTCATTGGGCCGAAAGGGGGGGGGGGGCATTGCAGACCTTTTGATTATATTCAAAACAAAGTAAAAAAAATTAACAGTACATAGTTCTGCAGTTAAATAGCGAATTTAGAGTAGTCTGTGAATTTAAAAATCGTCTGTTTTCTAGCAAAAATCACCGACTTAATGGATTTTGATGAAGTAAATGTTTTCATGTCCGTTTTTTAAAGAACTTCAAGGTGAGAATCGGACTATTTTCACAAATCTCTTCATAACTCTTTTATTTTGAAAAAAAATATTCAGAATCAAAATTGTTCTCCAACTCGTTTTAGACAACATAGCAAAGCTAAATATTTTATAATAAAAACCAACTTTTGGCAGAGAGTTTTTCCATTCTATGAGCTTAGGTGCCCAGTACGCTTTTATTGCGTCAGTCAATTTACTTAAACCAAAATTATTTTTAAAATACTCCTAATTATAGACCTCTAATGATATTTTGCTAATGCATTAAAATCGTTTAAATGAAATGTTCTGATTTTTTTTTTTTTGTTTTTTTTGTTGAACAATTTGTACAAATTTGCAAAGACTTTTAAGCTTACCAAACACAAACTATTCTAAAATATTGGGTTATTCATTCTGAAGTTTTGTTTTGGATTGCTTGCAAATACAGTGAAACTCGCTTATAACGGCCTCGGCTATAACAACATTTTCCTTATAACGTCGGAAAAGCAAACTAAAGATTGATTAGATATGTTTCCTTTTAGGTTAATATTAGGTCATCAAGCAATATGGGGTGCTGTTCTTGAACCATTACGAAAATTTGCGTATTGCGAATTATTGTAAAAGTATTACGAAAATCCTAGTTTTCATGATACTTTTACACTAACTCGTAATACGAAAATTTTCGTAATGGTTCAAGAATAGCACCCCTGATACTATTATTTCACATGAATAAGAATTTTACGAAACTAAAACGCTTTTACATTAAATTATTTTATCGCTTTACAACAGCGTTAAAGCCGAATCTCGTAGTAACGGATTTAATTAAAATTAAATAATTCTCGTACATATTTTATCACTAATCACTAATATGCGATATACGAGAATTAATTAATTTTAATTATATTTGTATATTACCACATTCACTTATAACGAGGGATTCACAATGTCGTGAATAACAGTTTGGAGAAGATAACATTAAACGTTTACACGTTCATAAAACACGACTACCAATCGTTACAATTTGTGATAATCGAGAACCCAACTTAAGACCACCAATGCCAAGTATTATAGAAAAGAACCAATGAGGGTGACCAAACACATATTGTTTCTGAAAATCAGCATTTGGTTATTTATGTGTAAGATCAACTAAGTTTTATTTTACAAAGATTTCCATTTTTACTTTGCTTTCGGGATATTTGTTCTATTCTGCCTTTATTTAAATCCTTCGTGAGCAATTTAATCTAGAGCATATAAATCTTCTGCCATATAACTATGTAAAATGGTTAAAGTAGAGTTGGTATGGTATTTGTGACCAACCACCCCCTATTTTTTCAAACATATGGGAGTAAAAAATCACAGCTTTCATCAAATTTATCAATATGCATATGTTTATCTTAAAAATTAATTTTTATAATTTAAATCGTCCATAAAAAGAGGAAGCTATACAATATTCGTACATACATAGTTGCAAATTAAGAATATTTATATAGAGGATGTTTTATCCAGATCATTACTGTTTTTAATAAAAAATGATAACACATCAAATCTCATATGTACATATGTTTGTATACTTTGTATGTATGTAAAATGTTTACATATAAACAACGTTCAACTTCGACTTTATAGAGAGATGGATGCAAACTGTGTAATTTGAGGGGGATTTGATGAAAGTCATTCTAGTTTTACTTTTTAAGCTGCTAATTTTGTTGAACACAAAATAAGAACGTTGAACTGCACAAACAATTTTTCAAAAATGAAAAAATTGTTTACCTGGATTTCATCGATTAGACTAAAACAAAAGAGTTACCTTATGCATAATTACCACAAGGATATATTATTATTATAAACATACTTATGCTTATGTATGTACGAATGTACTTATATTTATATATCCATAAATACACATACAGCCATTTCCTATGAAATTTTACATCGTTAGTGTTGACCCCTTTTGATTTTAACGAAAAGCGGTGAAAATGTTTTCTATATAAAATAACCCGACCCATATTTTTTTCTTACCTTCGGAACAGCGGGGCTCACCGTTTTCTGTTTTTTGAGAGGTAATAAGTTGTAATTTTTACTTTTGCGAAGTTAGCCCAAAATTCTATCCCCGAAAACTTAAAAAGTAGCATATGGTAATACCTATAAAAAAGATGACTATCATGACATTTTATTTAGCTTTAATATCAAAATAGATAATAATTACTTGAAATAGTAAAAGAACGGCAAATAAAAAAGAACAAAAATGGTAGATAGTAGAAAATTATCGTTTTTATTTTTCATGTTATGTCACAAATACAATTTTTGTAAAACCAAGTCAATTATTCATTGTACTGCATTTCGCTCTCAGCCCCGAAAAATATTACTGTCGCGATAATCAAATACAATATTTCACGAATCATTTTTTTTATTTTTGTTGTAGTTTAGATTTCTTGTGATAAAGCAACATTGGTTTAGTGCATTTGCTGTAAACTTTTTAGAATTTTTGTATGTGGGTGGACTGCGCTATAGTCCCTTGAAGTCAGAAAATATTTCTTGGCCGGCTCAGATGATTATGGAATTAGATAGAGGATGGCTTAATGTATTTGTTGTAAGCTTTTTAGAATTTTTTTTGTCGGTGGGCTGTGATATAGTCTCTTAAAGTCAGAAAATATTTGTTGGCCGGCCCATTGGTTATAAAATTAGATAGAGGATGGTTTAATGTATTTGTTGTAAACTTTTAAAATTTTTGTATATTGGTGGGCTGTGATATACCATACTCCCTTGAAATCAGAAAATATTTTTTGGCCGGCTCATATGATTATGGAATTAGATGGACTATGACTTAATGCATTTGTTGTTAACTTTATAGAATTTTTGTGTGCCAATGGGCTATGATATAATCCCTTGAAGTTAGAAAATATTTATTGGCCGGCTCAGATGTTTATGGAATTAGATAGAGGATGGTTTAATGTATCCGTTGTAAACTTTTTAGAATTTTTATATGTCGGTGGGCTGTGATATAGTCCCTTGAATTAAGAAATTTTTTGTTGGCCGGCTCAGATTTTGGAATTAGATAGAGGAAGGTTTAATGTATTTGTTGGAAACTATTTAGAATTTTTGTATGTCGATGGGCCGTGGGATAGTCCCTTGAAGTCAGAAAATATTTGTTGGCCGGCTCAGACGATTAAGGGATTAGACAGAGGATGGTTTAATTCATTTGTTGTAAACTGTTTAGAATTTTTGTATGTCTATGGGTTGTGATATAGTCCCTTGAAGTTAGATAATATTTGTTGGCCGGCTCAGATGATAATAGAATTAGTTAGAGTTTGGTTTAATACATTTGTTATAAACATTTTAGAATTTTTTGGGTGTTTGTGGGCTGTGATATAGTCCCTTGAAGTAAGAAATTAATTGTTGGCCGGCTCAGATGATTATGGAATTAGATAGAGGATGGTTAAATGTATTGGTTGGAAATTTTTTAGGATTTTTGTTTATCGGTAGGCTGTGATATAGTCCCTTGAAGTCAGAAAATATTTGTTGGCGGGCTCTTATGTTTGTGAAATTTGATAGAGGATGGTTTAATTTATTCGTTGTATTGTTTGAAAACTTTTTACAATTTTCGTATGTCGGTGGTCTGTTATATAGTCTCTTAAAGTCAGAAAATATTTGTTAGCCTTGGTTGGATGGTTTAGTGTATTTGTTGTAAGCTTTTTAGAATTTTTGTTTGTCGATGGGCTGCAATATAGTCCCTTGAAATCAGAAAATATTTGTTGGCCGGTTCAGACGATTATGGAATTAGATAGAGGATGGTTTAATGTATTCGTTGTATTCGTTGCAAACTGTTTACAATTTTTGTATGTCGATAGGCTGTTATATAGTCCCTTGAAGTCAGGAATTATTTGTTGGCGAGCTCAGATGATTATGGAATTAGATAGAGGATGGCTTAATGTATTTGTTGTAAGCTTTTTAGAATTTTTTTGTCGGTGGGCTGCGATATTGTCCCATGAAGTCAGAAAATATTTGTTGGCCGGCTCAGATGATGATAGAATTAGTTAAAGTGGGGTTTAATACATTTGTTATAAACTTTTTAGAATTTTTTGTGTGTTGGTGTCATAAAATATTTGTTGGTCGACTCATTGGTTATAAAATTAGATACAGGATGGTCGAATGTATTTGTTGTAAACTTTTTAGAATTTTTGTGTGCTAATGGGCTATGAAATAGTCCCTTGAAGTAAGAAAATGTTTATTGGCCGGCTCAGATGATTATGCAATTGAATAGAGGGTGGCTTAATGCATTTGTTGTAAACTTTTTAGAATTGTTGCGTGCCGGTCGGCTGTGATATAGTCACTTGAATCAGAAAATATTTGTTGGCCGACTCACATGGTTATGAAATTAGATAGAGGATGGTTTAATGTATGTTGTAAACTTTTCAGGATTTTTATATGTTTGTGGGCTGTGATATAGTCGCATGTAATAAGAAAATATTTGTTGGCTGGCTCAAATGATATTGAAATTAGATAGAGGAAGGTTTAAAGTATTTGTTGTAAACTTTTTAGAATTTTTGTTTATCGGTGGCCTGTGACATATTCCCTTAAAATCAGAAAATATTTGTTGGCCGGCTCATATGATTATGAAACTAGATAGAGGATGGTTTAATGTATTTGTTGTAAACTTTTTAAAAAAAATTTGTGTGTCGGTGGGCTGTGATATAGTCCATTGCAGTCGGAAAATATTTGTTGACCGACTCATTATGGAATTAGAAAGAGGATGGCTTAATGTATTTGCTGTAAACTGTTTAGAATTTTTGTGTGCGGTGGGTTTTGATATAGTCCCTTGAAGCTAGAAAATATTTGTTGGCCGGCTCAGATGATTATAGAATTATTTTTAATATGGGTCTAACGCATTTGTTGTAAACTTTTTAGAATTTTTGTGTGTCGGTGTCTGTTATATAATCCCTTCAAGTCAGAATATATTAGAAATATATTAAACCATCCTCTATCTAATTCCATAATCATCTAAGTCGACCAAAAAATATTTTCTGACTTCAAGGGACTATATCGCAGCCCACCGCCACACAAAAATTCTAAAAAGTTTACAAAAAAGTCATTAAACCGTTAAACCAAGCAATTAGCCTATATCTCACAGTACCGTTTACATTGCATTTTACAAAACAGGGTAGCAAAAAATTGATTTTTATTTTTGTTAGAATTCACAAATATGTCACGATAGCAAAATTTTTCGGGGCTAACCCGCTGTCTACACTATGCAAATTCGCTGATATTTTCTATCAGCAATTTTATGTTTATATATGTTTTTTTCAATGTATTGACAAATATTTGTTCAAAAAAAATCATAGCTGGGCATTTCACTATTATAATAATGATTCTAGACCTATTCCACTAGCACAGTTCCTCTAGACACAATTCCACTGCACACAATTCCACTGGCACAATTCCACTTGACATAATTCCACTGGGCACAATTCAACTTGCACAATTTAACTTTTTGATAATCAAACGCATTTAGGATGGTAAATCGCGCGCGCGATTTACCATCCTAAATGCGTTTGATTATCAAAAAGTTGAATTGTGCAATTTAAATTCGTTTAATTATAAAAAAGTTAAACTTAAAAGTTACCTGAAGAAAGAACTACGAATATTAAACACCAATTGAACGAAAACACGAATTGATTGCAGTGGTATCGTATCTAGTGGAATGGGCTAGTGGAATAAGTCTAGAATCATAAGAATTGGCAGCAACAGAAATATTGTTTACCATTGCTATCTTTACCATTTTTTTGAAAAGTATCCCCTTCTTTTATTAACTATTAGCTTCTTTATACAGTGCAGTTTTCATTAATTTAAAATCCATCCACAAAACATTAATTTTATTAAAGAAGTTTTTTATTTTTAAAAAGTAATTTTAAAAACTCTTCCTTATAGTGAAATATTCTTGTCTTTATTTTAAAAAATATTAATAAAAATATCGATTTCGGTAGTCATGCTACCATCATCAGTTTATGCTTAAATTTCTTGTAATTTCTGCTTATATATTATTTATTTTTTATGTGTTAGTGTTGTTTCGTATTATTAACTCGTATATTTTGTTTGTGTTAGTGTTAATTTTATTATTTAAAAGATTCGGGTTATTACGCTCTTTGTATATCTCGAATTCTTCTAATCTGTTCATTTTCTCTCCCTTTGTCGTTCTGTGCAATACCTTAAAATTATCATCCATACTAATGCATTGGTGTTGCGTGATGTTTATGTGTTGTGCAAATCTTGATTCAGTATTTTCCCTTCCTATACCTTTTATATGTTCTTGATATCTCGTGTTGAATGATCGTCCGGTTTGGCCTATATAGAAAGCCTATATAGAAATTTAAAAAAAAATGGATCCTATAAATTTCATAGTTATAATTATCTTCGTAATTATGTTTCAATCACACCAATAAAATATTAAAGTGTGTGTTTGCGTTTCATTAGTGTAACTATACAAGTTATAACGCAAGTGTAACTGTGCAAGTTAAATTGTTCCCCAGTCGAATTGTGCCAAGTGGAATTGTCCCAGTGGAATTGCGTCCAGTGGAATTGTGTCTAGTGGAATTGTGCTAGTGGAATCGCCCGGTTACCATAATAATATCTTCAAATGTCAAACAAATTTGTTTCAATGCTATGAAAAAATTAGTTGTTTTTTAACACTTGCCAGTTTGTGGTTAGGTTAAAAATAATTTGTCCAAGAAAATTATGTATTCTTTAATTTTTCAGAAAATTGTAATCTTCATTTCGCCGTACAAAAGCCAAGTTTTTTTATCGTCAACAACAGCGCTTCCAACATGTTTTCAACATTTACGGTCATTTCCCGTCTGTAATTTTTACATATATGTTATCTTCCATAAAATTTCATTTTTGCGATACAATTCGATTAATCGCATTGTACTTTCGGTATTAAAAGACATTTTTTCAACTTGAGAGAACAATTTCAAATGGCAAAAGAAAGCAACTTTTTTATGACATTTCAAAATAATTTACTAAAAAAATTACGTGAAATAGCCTCCTGATATTTTGCTAATAGTGACAAAATGCGTATAATATACACATATATGCATTGATAAAATGTATATCATGGTAGAAAATATCAGTGCATTTGCGTAGTGTAGACAGCGGGTTAGAGCAAAACTGTGTAAACATTAAGTACCTATCATGATATAAATATAGTATCATGACATCTGATAGTGTTTGGGATAAAATTTTGGGCTAACTTCACAAAAAATTATTAAAAACTTTCGTGACAGCAGGATTTTCGGGGCTGAGAGTAAAAAGTGTCACGATAGTAATATTTAGTGTTATCTTCGCATTTTTCGCGGATGAAAATTGGGCTAACTTCACATACATGTAATTTTTTATATGTCTATTAAGCAAAATTCAAATTAATTTCTTTCCAATGAAAAAGAGCATTATTTTGAATAATGTCGTTTTTCGTGACTTTCGACAAAGTCGAATTATGTATCTTTTTTTAAAGCATACAAATTTTGTTAACACACAAAAAAAAAAATAAAAAAATGAGTCAACTTCTTCATTTTTAAAATATGACTATTTGAAAAAAAAAAGTCCAAATTAAATGATTGTTAATGAAAAAGAAGATTGTTTTGAATAATGTTATTTTCGTGACCATAGGTGGAACAAGCAAGTTTTGAAAATACTTGTTAACATCTTCCTAAAATAAGGAGTACTGTTAATTTTATTTAGTGGAGTACCTCAAGCGCCTGAAATATATAAAATCTCGGAATCCAATTACTTTGAGTGAATTTTTATAAAAACCAGTCCTAGTGGTTGCAAAAACCACAGAAGAAATAATGGAGATAAGTAGGTTGACGATCATAATTATAAAAATGTGGTTGACGTCATTTGGGCTCGAACTTGCCGATCATAAAACTGAAGCAGTTTTAATTACCAGTAGGAAGATAAAAGAAATCGTAACAATCGATGTGGGTGGAATCTTAATTCGCTTACAGCCTTCGTTACGATATCTGGGTGTGCAAATAGATACACGTTTAAACTTTAAGCAGCACCTAAGGATAGTGAGCAGATAAGCTGCCAGTATATCTGCAGCTCTCTCTCGTATTATGCCCAACACTGGAGGGTCTAAACAGAGTCATAGAATGCTGCTGGCAAACGTTGTCACCTCCGTCATTCTCTAAGGATCGCTGTATGCGGTGTTGCGATGTACTCCGAAACATATAGACGCAAATTGGTATCGGTGTACAGCCTAAGTGCCCTAAGAGTAATATGTGGTCTTCGCACAGATCTACTGATGCGACACTCGTTATTGCGGGATGATCCCAATCGAAGTTCTTGCGAAGGAAAGGAAGAAATGGTACCCTAACCGTGAGCAACCAGGAAGCAGAGCACTAAAGCGCGGTCCAAAATGATAGAATGGCTAACGCGCTCCAAAATGATAGAGACAGTGCCTAGATACATTATAAAGATTGAGAGGAGCTATTTCTAAGATAGAATCCTAAGTTACAACACGGAAGTAGGTATACGAGAGCACACAGTGACAGTGAAGTGAAAGTGGTGGGATTTGCGGATGATGTCGCAATAGTTGTTGTTGCGAAGTTCAAGGACGAGGCAGAACACACATGCAACGAAGCCATAGCCGTTATCCAGCGGTGGTTATCGAAGGTTGGACTTCAGTTAGCTGAACATAAAACCGAGGCAGTTCTAGTTACGAGCAGGAAGCAGCGGGAAACAATTACTATCCAGGTGGGCAATTCTGAAATCTCTTCCAAACCTTGCATCAAACATTTAGGCATCTCGATTGATGCAAGACTTTCATTTAAGGAGCATATTGAGTAAGTGAGCGACAAATCAGCTATAGTAAATGCCGCTCTTTCACATTTAATGCCGAATTTGGGGCGACCTAGACAGAGCCGTCGGAGATTGTTGGCCGGTGTCGTCACATCCATCTTATTGTACGGTGTTCCTATTTGGGCAGATTCACTGAGAATCAAAGCCTATAGCCGAGACATAAATTCAGTATATCGGAGGTGTGCGCTACGACGCATCTGTGGGTTCTGCACTATATCAGATGATGCGGCGTATGTGGTAGCGGGAATGACCCCAATTGCTCTTTTGGCAAAGGAGCGACAACAAATATACCAACACGGAGTCCAAGGAACCAGGTCGATGACTAGAGAGGATCGTAATCTTGTGAGATCGGAAATAATTGCTGAATGGCAGCAACAATGGAGTTCATCAGGAAAGGGTAGTTGGACATACCGTCTCATTCCTTCGATTGGCGAGTAGTTCAACCGACGACACGGGGAAGTTAACTTTTACTTGACGCAGTTGTTGACAGGACACAGTTGTTTTCGTGCATACTTGCACAGGTTCGGACACGATGATTCACCTGACTGCCCGAACTGTACAGGTATACCGGAGG
Organism: Tipula vernalis; assembly: GCA_958295665.1. Lineage (NCBI taxonomy): Eukaryota > Metazoa > Arthropoda > Insecta > Diptera > Tipulidae > Tipula > Tipula vernalis. The sequence continues at coordinate 231,180,111 of OY282560.1, forward strand.
ATGCGGATCATGTGTTATTCATATGTTCGAGATTCGATGAAAGAAGGAAAGTGCTTGAGAAGACGATGGGGCAATGGCCGACGCCGGAGAATACAATTGCACTAATGCTGGGTTCGACGGAGCACTGGTCTGCCATTTGTAGTTTTGCAGCAGAGGTTCTGATTAAGCTGCGGTATCTTGAGCGTGAGAGGAGTCACCAATAGATCAATAATGAAGAATTATGAATAATTAAATGTGAAGGTGCAATAATGCAGATCCCACCCCCGAAGTAATACTTAACGGTGGTTCCGGGGGGGACTTATGGTCGATGACGGGAGGTGTTTTTTAGTCAGTCAAATCTGACATAACCATATGTACGGGCATATGGTAGATTTTGAATCTTTTCCACTTGACCATGTAAAAAAAAAACACACACAGACATACACCCATACAAACACACACATATACCAACACAAACACACACACATGGTGTCGTAGGGAAGGGGGTTGCATGGGTTAAACCCGCCCTGAGTTTCACATATCATACAATCATTACATGGTGAAGTGTCGATCCACACAGTAAACAAAATCCTTTATAATTCGAAAGGAAAATAATCAATACCTCTTATAGGTATAGTACACGTAACCTATTTTTGACCCAAAGCGGTATAATACTAGCCTTGTTCTTTATAGATCTGTGTAAACCTTTTTTCCAGATTAAATCGAAATTAGATTACCTAAGCGAAGTTAAATTAAAATGTTTAAAACACGATCAGATCTTGAACGATTATATCTCTAATAACAAGATTACTCTTCTGACTCTTAACCTGGCGACTAAATATAGCGACTGAATGGATTGGCATTATTAAATATTCGCGGAGATGTGGTTATATCAGTAGACGCGAAGAATCAACATAAAATTATAAAAAACTAATAAAAAATTAAATTCACATAAATTCGTAATTTCTAAAAGGAAATAATTAAAGAAATTATTTTTTATTTACGAACAACCCCCACCCCCCCTCTCAACCAATTTCTAACTACGCCGCTGCACACAGCCACACACACACCAATTTGGACTCAAACTACAATTTAAAATCGAAGTATGTAAAGATTATACTGGGTCACGACACTAATACTTACAGATATAGTAGGTTTTATTTTGTGTTTGTATCGCAATAGTGCGGCTTGTATAAACATTTTTGTTGGTTTTGCCTCTATACTTAAGATGAACATTTCCGTTAATATCACGAGTTGTAAAATTTTCATGATTCCTATACTTTCTTTATACTATGTATAAGAAAGTAAAAAGTGCAAAAATTGACATTTGAAGTTTGGGAAGTTTTGTGTAAAATTTAAATAGGTGTTCCTTTAATTTTGACATGCGATTTATGAATATTATTATTTACACATAGATATTAAAGTTATAAAGCGATCCAACATTTTTTTTTTTGTTATTCAAATGTAAGACTAAATATTTAAAAACTCATCTCCTATTATACTAATATTGGAAAGTAATTCAAAGAATTAAAATATTTACGGCTTCCTTAATTCTCGTATATAAGTAAATATGAAACAAAGTTCTTTGAAAAATTAAATACAAAAAAACACTGCTACGTCAAAAAAGTTTTTTATAATCAGCCAAATCCCTTACATCGAATTAGTTAATAAACTTTCTTCGAAGGCACACAAAAGTTACAATAATTTGTTAAAATCATTAACAGTGTGTATACCGCCCACATCATCATACAACCGAGAATTTCTGTAATTTCTAGGCTATGCGTAAAAGATGCGAGATATGTCAATAGTATTTATGTCATTTTTACATAATATTTATACGTGATTCATTGTAAAAAAATGGTGGTCTGTTTACTCTGACTATCATCGAAAATTATTATTTTACTGTTCCTTTGAAAAATTATTTACTTTTATTCATGTACGGATGACGAGAGTACAATAATATATCTTTTGTACGTACTTAAACACATACACAATAATTTTGACACAAAAGAAACAAAACCAAATTACGTTATCATTTCTTTCAACTCAGCTAAACAAAATTCCGTCTTATATTCCATTTCTTGAATTATATATATTGCCAAATTCACATGTAGCAGCAGCTATACATAGTAGATATTATTTAAATGCGATGTATGTATGTACCAATATAGATATTACACGAGATGAAAATAGAGAATACTTTGTTGTTACCCCCTTTAAAATTTGTTTCTTTTAATGTTAAATTTGTGAACAGAAGAAAACCAGGAATGTTCATATTTATACATTGTGTATATTGATTGTGGCAGCATAAACATTAATTTTTTCAATTCAATATACCATATTATGTACGTATATATTATATACATAGTATCGGTATATAAATAGTAGCACCGAAGAACAACCAACAAAAACAGATACTATGCTCAGATTCTCGTTTTATTAAATGTAAAAAATCGCAATATTGTAAAATTTTGAAATACCAACCACTTTCTATTAAGAATTTTTTTGCTTCTTATGTTTCAACCCTTATTGTCTATAATTTGGTATGTAAATTTTTGTGTACATATTGATTCCGGTTCGGAAAAAATGTAATTTAAAATTAATCGGTTTGCGAACATTTTTTAGCCAACATTTTGGAATCTTAAAGTTTTGCAGATAATTTTAGTTCTAAACCATATATGTACTTGCATAAGAAAATTTTGTTTTACACATTTAGTTTTAATAACGAAATGAGCTTGATAGATTCTACAATATATGTATGTACATATGCCCATAGTACTACTTAGTCTTTACTAACGTAATTTTTGTAAGCAAGCTAACTTGGTTAAAAAATAACGATTGTTACATTACAAATTTTAACCTGCTTATTGAAAAACAAATATATAGGTATATTAGCGGAATATGTTCGCTTCGCCGTCCATTATAGCTTCTGTTTTTTTTTAAAGTCGGACTTAATCTAAACGCGAACTTGAACTTTTAAAACATTTCTCGGTTAAATATTTACAGTACTTCTGCATAGGAGAATATACATTTAGATTCGTGCTCTACGCAGGAATAACGACTTTGTTGTTAGAGTCTAAAGAAACTTTCCCTTCGCCAAACTGTAGCAAGTTCTGGGCAAAACTATTTGGATAAAGGTAAAAACTTTGTGCCACACCATAGAAATATTTAAGGTATGCTCGAATTTCATCACCTTCTGTTGTTTAAGGTGTAACTGGCAGATTCAGGCGAAAATCTCCTAACACCTCTTTATACTGGACAACGGCCTATGTTGACCGCTTTTCTCTTTTTCAGTAATAATTCAATTTTATTTGCAAAAATATATCTATTTATGCATTTTTCTTTGATTGTTCATTATCTAAATTTTTGAAGTTGGTCACCTCTATAAGCTGTCCATTTTTTATGGAACCGTATAAGTGTCCAACGACAGATTATACTGTACTATTTAAAGACCTGTTCCATGCTAATTTTTAGTAATTCTACAAACAGCTTCATCATTAATAACTAAATCTAAAGAAAGTTTGAATGAAAAATGAGCAGTTCGAATTCCAGACAAAAGTATGGCCTTATTACCTGAAGAGGCCACAGCCACAGTAAATTAATTAAGCTTCCGGACGCTGTTTGGTCAATAATAAATTTGTGATAAATATTTGTATATATTAACAAAGAAACAAACCTCTTCTTTAAAATATTGTTATTTGTGACACCTTCAACTTCGGCAGCTCAATGCATTTATTTTATTGCTTTTTAGCAAACAAAATTATTGGCTTTTCATTCCAGTTTTTCATATAAAAATGGTTTTAGAAACCCATTTCGAACATTCTTGGTGAATTTCATTAAAAAGGGATAAAAAGTAGCCATGTTCCGTCCTAAGGCCATTTCAGAACTTCATTTAAAAATGATTTTAGAATCCCATTTCAATCTACAAGTCGAATTTCAACATAATCGCATCATAACTGAATTTTTTTCAGAACTTCATCTAAAAATCAAAATCATTTTAGAATCCCATTTAAATTACACATGTCGAATTTCACCATATAATCGGCAAAGAAATAGCTAAGTTCATCTAAAAATCATTTTTAAATTCCATTTCGATTGTGCACATCGAATCTCATCATATTCGAATGCGAAATTGCCAGGTTCCGTCAATCGTTATAACGCTTAAACCATTTTACATCGCCGGCATAATATTTTGATAATCTGTAAAATGATAGTTACATGTCGGTATCTTTGTTAAACGAGGCAGACATAAATGATCTCTTATAAGCCTTTGAACATGAAATGTACAATTCGTCATATATTGACAAGATTTTTTTGAAATTTTTTATCGTTTTGTTTAAAGTTTGTGTTATCAGAATCAATGTAAATAAATGACCCAAGTTACACAGAAAATAGAAGTACATTGGAGTGTTTCGCGAGTTTTTGTAAGTTTTATGATTTCTTAACATTATCTGAAACATATATGTATTTAGTTTTATTTTTGAGCCAATCTATAGAGGGTTATACTAAGATCATGGAATAATCCCATTATGTTTTATTGCCATGTCTTATATCACTTTTAACTAATAACAATTTTTAAACAACAAACAATTATTTTTAAAATTTAACAACAAAATTTTATATTTAAAAAAACACTTTAAAATTTTTTTATTTACAAATATATATTGTTAGGTTTTTGCCTTGTCAACCAAGGTTCAAATCACTGAATTGTGAATAAAACAAACCACTTCAATTAATCACAATCGAATTTATTTATTGAGCACAAAAATTAATGCAACCCAATTTATTATGAAAAATTCACAAAATCACTTTGTATTGTTTTCGCACAATTTTAATGTTCACGTATGTATAATTTTTATTATACGTGTACATATTATACAACACTTTTATTTTGCTTTTTAATCCGTATACTGTCGATTAATAAATACTAATAAATCAAATTCGATCTCTTTCGCTTTTTATATACTCAAACCAAAACTTCTAGAAATTTCATGACTTTTCCGGTAAGAATGGTCTAGAAATATTTAGAACAATTTTATCATAGAAAAATCCATTTTAGTACAGCAAAACTTTGCGCTATTAATTTAACCTATTCTATTATACCCCAGGTGTCACCGTAACAATATTTAACCCTAATCAGTATGGGTTGAGTCTCGGAGACTCATTTTAAGTTTGATCTGAAAAAAACCATCTTAACAACTATTTTCAGACAAATTGAGCCAAATGTATTGTAATATGTGTTATTCGTGAAAATGTCCTGAGACACCATTTTCAAAATAAAATAAAATCCTTACACGATGAGTCTGATAGACTCATTGTCTTATATTATCTATAGAAGTGCATTTATAAAATATTATTAGGTTTTTTAGTGTGGTTTGGTACTCGTTGATTTATCTTGTAGTTCTAATTTAAGTACCTATAGGGCGAACAGTAATTGAACAAGTGAAAGTCAAGGTAAGTTTGTGTGTAAATTGTACAAAAAAAATGTAACATTTTGTAATGTTCTACAGTATGCCAAACCGAAAGCGTGTGTGTACGGAAGAAGAAGTAAGAGCTTCAGGAAAATATTTTGTACTGTATTGACTCATCTGATAGCGAGAAAGATGTGTTGACAGGCGACTCTTACTGTGACAACGAACAAGAATCATCTGAATCCGAAGATGCTCAGAATGTTATTGAACCATCTATCGACGAAACATGCGACACTATGCGAAAAAACAGCGCTTTCTCCGCTATTCATAAGCGATTAAGTTATTCAACTTATCGTAAACTCTACCAACTTGTATGCTTACGAAAAATCTACAAAAATTTGGAAGCCAACAGATGAAGTTGAGGTTCGCTATTCCATCGGATTGCTAAGTTCCATAATAATTCGACTCGCACGGCTAGAAGAAACCGTGACAAAACTGATTCTTAAATTGAAAACAAATAGATTCCCCACGGCTGAGTTTTTGGCTCAACCTGGAGTAACAGCTAAGGTGGTTTGGATAAATTTATATCTTGAATGGAAGATTACCGAACCCAATAATTGCCGTAAATTATTCTTGCAAGGTTTAATGCAAGGTTTGGTAATACCAAGGTTTGCGCGTCTTTCCAAATTAACCAAAGATGTTGTACTATAAGTTTTATCTAGTAGTTAAAATAGGATATTCAGAATATTAAACATTTCGGTGGAATCTTTAGTGGCTCAATTTGATACATTTTAACCGTACTATAACGTTTTGCAAGGAATACGTCGAGTTACTAGTAACCCTGTACAATGTACATATGTATGTATGTATATAAGGAGAAAAATACGTGAAATCACAAATCCTTTATATGGGACCGGAAGTCATGTTTTAATTTAATGATTTTGGACATTCGGGCTTGGTTCATCTGATATTCTTATATGTGTTAAAACATAATAAATTTTTGCTTTTTCAATATGCCATTTATTTCATTTGATTAATGTCAAGATGATAAATTAAATTTTTTTGATTTTAATAAAAGTGTCTCAAAAAGTGTGAATTAAAGTTGTCCTAGTATCTATCGTTAGAAGTTTTGGGATTTAATTATGTTTTTTTTGTGTTTTTTTTTTCGAAACTATCGGATCGAAACTATAATGGATAGACGGTCGTTCAATGCGTTCATTATGAAAACAATAGAGAAAGGCTAAATTTTTTCCATATAAGATGTAAGGTTGTACAAAAATCCGGCCATAGCCCTTTTGAGGTAGACATCTCTGAGAACGGCGCTATGTGACTTCCAAAACGTACAAATTTTATTCATTTGAAATGTATGGAATTGCTATAGAATAACGGTCCGTTCACTAAGAGAACCCCGTGATTTCTTAATGAATTTTATTCAATATAACAATTAAGGATGACCAAACATCCGGCCATAGCCTTTTTTAGATAGACATCTCTGAGAACGGCGCTATGTGACTTCCAAAACTTACAAATTTTATTCATTTGAAATGTATGGAATTGTTAGAGAATAACGGTCCATTCACTAAGTGAACCCCGTGATTTTTTACCCAATTTTTTCCATATAACAAGTAAGGTTGTACAAACATCCGGCCATAGCCCTTTTGAGGTAGACATCTCTGAGAACGGGGCTATGTGACTTCCAAAACGTACAAATTTTATTCATTTGAAATGTATGGCATTGTTAGAGAATAACGATCCGTTCACTAAGTGAACCCCGAGATTTCTTAATGAATTTTTTTCAATATAACAATTAAGGATGGACAAACATCCAGCCATAGCCCTTTTTAGATAGACATCTCTGAGAACGGCGCTATGTGACTTCCAAAACGTACAAATTTTATTCATTTGAAATGTATGGAATTGTTAGAGAATAATGATCCGTCACTAAGTGAACCCCGTGATTTCTTAACCAATTTTTTCCATATAACAAGTAAGGTTGTACAAACATCCGGCCATAGCCCTTTTGAGGTAGACATCTCTGAGAACGGCGCTATGTGACTTCCAAAACGTGCAAATATTATTCTTTTGAAATGTATGGCATGTTAGAGAATAGCGGTCCGTTCACTAAGAGAACCCCGTGATTTCTTAATGAATTTTTTTCAATATAACAATTAAGGATGGACAAACATCCGGCCATAGCACTTTTTAGATAGACATCTCTGAGAACGGCGCTATGTGACTTCCAAAACGTACAAATTTTATTCATTTGAAATGTATGGAATTGTTAGAGAATAACGGTCCGTACACTAAGTGAATCCCGTGATTTCTTAACCAATTTTTTTCCATATAACAAGTAAGGTTGTGCAAACATCCGGCCATAGCCCTTTTGAGGTAGACATCTCTGAGAACGGCGCTATGTGACTTCCAAAACGTACAAATTTTATTCATTTGAAATGTATGGAATTGCTAGAGAATAACGGTCCGCTCACTAAGAGAACCCCGTGATTTCTTAATGAATTTTTTTCAATATAACAATTAAGGATGGACAAACATCCGGCCATAGTCCTTTTTAGATAGACATCTCTGAGAACGGCGCTATGTTACTTCCAAAACGTACAAATTTTATTCATTTGAAATGTATGGAATCGTTAGAGAATCACGGTCCGTTTACTAAGTGAACCCTGTGATTTCTTAATAATATTTTTCGAACGAGCAGCTTTAATTAAAACATGTTTTTAAAGCATTATTTGTATTGCAAAATATTAAGTGTTTCATTGAATAAAAAATAAAAAATTCGGAATGAATTGCAATTTTCTTCTATATTACTCTTGATTTTCAGGCTGATATCTGATTTAGCAAGGAAACAAACCAATAAATATAAAAAACCTTTTCGGGATGAATTTTCGTGCTAACTTCACAGACATGACAATATAATAATGCTATTGCTTTCGTTTCGGTGGCCGCAAATTTGATAATTTAAGCGATAGTGTCTATATATTTAAAATATCCGGAGAAGTTTATCATCGCTATTCCAATTGATTTGTTACTTAATCCGGCTTATTATATAAATTGGGGACCAAATGTTTCTTATGCGGAGTTGTTTTTATACGATACAGATAATGCAGTGGATATTCGAATGAATAATCCTGCAAATGCATCATGTCACCGTGAAACAATGAGAACCATTTCGACGGTTCTTTTAATGTTTCTCCGTACACTCAGAGTTATCGCAAGCTTCGAGACATTTATGAAGCTGAAGTTGGAACTGCTTACTTTGGTAGTCCCGGTATAGAACAGGTATCAATAATTTTCACTCGCAATCTGCATGATGACCAGAGAATTTATAACGCACCAACTAACAGCGATAATGTGGCTTTAATTTATCTACCTGATCGTGATAGATAAATACCCACCCACCTATATTTTACAATTAATCAGTATCTAAACATTGATGATCCTGGTCAAAAAGGAAAATATTTTTGTATAGAACTCTAATTGAAAGATTTAATCAAAGTAATATGTGCCACTTGGACAGGAATTGCAGCAAATCTGCTTCCTAATATCATTCTGCATTTTCATTGTCTTTAAACCTTGACTTTATCAAATTACCACCTGGTCTAGCTTTTGAGATTGTTGACTTGAAATTTAAGGATTTAATGTAAAATGAACAGCCATTCGGTGCGAAGGTGATTTTTTCAGGAAACGAATTCCGTCAAGTACTACTTGTGACTTGTAGAGGCAAAACAGTGTCATTTATAAACTCAACCATTAAAAACTATCATTTGAGACCAAATTTTAGGCTATTTTCGGTGAATAAAAATATGAGAGCTATTATAGATCTCGAATTTAGTAAATGGTTGCTCGATTTCGGCGATGGGGAAATCCATTGTACCCATTCTATGAGAAAGAGCGAATATTCTCTATAAATCCCAACAAACTACATTGCGGTAGATCTTATTGATATATGGTAAATTATTGAGACAAACTGATTGTGCCAATTATATCTGAACGTGCCATATTATGTCCGAGGAATGATTATGTTCGAAAAAGAAATTACTTTTTATTCAATTGACACTGGACGATGAAAGCGAAAATAATAACTTGCAGCTTCCTATAGAATATTTAAATACGTTATATCCATCTGGTCTGCCGCCGTAATGTTCCTTAAAAAGGTATCTATAAAAAGCGGACTATGCAATGGCACACGAATGGTTGTGAGGGCATTCTAAAAAAATATCGTAATAATAGACTAATTACTGGTTTTCATGAGGGTACGGTTCATTTTATTATTTATTTATTCAAAGAAAACATTTGACTTATTTAAACTTTATTCGAACACCACTAGTTGTTTTTCATATAAAATTTATTCGAAAGATTTGCATTTTTTCAAACTGAATTAAATCTAACTTGGCTGTTTTATTGGAAAATAATGAAATCCAAATTCTTCAAATTTAATTGTTCTCAGTAAATACGCTTATTGATCGAACTTATACATAATTTAATTTGTAGCTTTTCCAAAATCGATCATTTTCTAAAAATTTTTTGTTTATCGAGAGTTTTTATGATATTTAAACTGATTTGGTGGTTTGTATCTTTCAAATGTGGTGAAAGTACACTAAAGCTTAAATGTTGATCTTTATTTATGTCGCTTTGGTCTTGGTAGAATCTTTTTGGCAATATGCCTGCATATTTGAGTGTATGCAGATTCGAGTTCAAACAGAATTAAAATATGAAAGAAATTCAATAAATATTCGCTGTAGGTGACGCTTTTACATTGGGCGAATTCAGGTCTGCTATCATATTAGCATCGAAAGTCTACCGCATTTGAACTATCACATTACCATGAAACTTTAAATGTATCATAGGCGTTCAGTACCCTGAATCCATATTATTTTGGCTGCCCCAAATAAATAATTTATTGAAATCATGTTGCAGTTCAAAGCAAATTTTTAATGATTTAACAAAGACATATTCGAAGAGGTCGGTAATATGATCATTTAAGAATAAAACAAACAACAACGGACCAAGTATTGAATCCTGTCGAGGTATAAGTAAGATTTCATGAGAACGTATTCCATTTAAAATTCCAGTTAAATTCAATTTGAACGATTACTTAGTACCGCTAACACCTATCGATATAACTTTTCTAAAAGAAGTGAATGATTGACTTTATCAAACGCTTTAGCAAAGTCTGTGTAAATGACATCGACTCCAAACCCCTAGTTTAACGATTCAATCACACATTTTGTAAAACATAATAAATTTGTTAACGTAAGACGTCCTTTGAACGAACCATTTATTCACGTTCAATTACATTTCACAATATATTTGTGTGGCGTCAGTACATTGCACAATACTGAATTTTTATTCAAAATCTTTGTACAATTTAATTGTATGTACATGAATTCTGGCCTTTAATGCGAGCAAACATTTTATTTTTTTAAATAATTTCCTTGAATTTTTTGGAAACAAAATTTAGTATTGAAATTACCCTATAATTTGAAACATCTGTGTTATCACCCTTTTTGAATACAGGAACTATTTTGGCAACTTTCCAAGGTTCAAGAAATTTTCCTTCACGATAATTGGTCCCAGAACCTTTATTGATTTCATTTCTACCTAGGCCTGATAATGTTTCAGCATCAGTAATAAATAAATCAGGTAAAATGCTGATCCATCGTTACTCATGGGATAGTGCAATTCGCCATTGTAAACTGATTTAAAGAAATTCCTAAATGAATTACAGATATCTAATATCGATGGCTTAATTAACAAAGGCCCTAATCCACAATTTTTTCAAAAATGACATTTTGATACCAAAATGAGCATCACAAAAACCACATCATTCTATGTTATAATTTTCAATCGAAATTAACTTCATATCGTTCTATATTCAGTTTTGTTCGGCCCTAAGATCGTGCGATGTATCTGTCAAAATTAAAAAGCCCTAAACCACTTGCAACTAGTATGTAGTATTGTAAAGAAGAAAGTGTGTAAATTTTTATATAATTATTCATATTAAAACGGTAAGTGCTATTATTTATCAGTAAATATTGCTTAATTAAAATATGTTTTTTAATATTATAACAAATTATTAAATAACAGTAGTAATTTTCGACAGTTTATTAAATTTTAATATTAGACATCTGATTCCATGTTGTTAGGGCATTACGAATAACTTGTTGCTTTTGATGATAGGGCATTTAATAAAATTTTTTATTTGAGAACTATCTTTCGTTTTAGGTTTAAGTGAGTTCGCGCGCAAAACTGATGGTAGAATTGGCCCTCAAGAACACTGACAACATAAAATTGAATAATTCCGTGCTCGATGTGACTACTGTTGAAGAATATTTTGTTCACGAAATAGAAATTGATCAAAATGGTGAAAATTTCGAAGTAATTGCGGAGTGCAACATAATAGAAGAATTTCCGGATAGTTCTGTAAAATTAACGCAAAATGACTTGGACCATGATCAGACATCTCAACAAAATTTATATGAAACTGATCAGAATACACAGTATATTATAGTTGAAAATGGATTTCCGAATAATAATAACGGAAATTCTGAACGCGATACAGATGGCATTAATCGAATTGAAACGCAAAAAAGAAATGCCATTCCCCAGCCTGAATTTTGGACAAAAATCCAAAACAAACAAAAGGCATATCAGGGATTTACAAAAACGTCTGAGGGATTTAAAGCGGTAGAGAGGCAACCAAGAATACTACAAGAATGTTGCCATCCTAAATTTTGTCTTAAGAGTAGCACTAGAAACTGCAACAAATTTTCTGATAGCAACCGCAAAACTATATTTAACAATTTCTGGAAAATGGATTGGGAACAAAAACGAATGTATATAGCTGGGATGATTGAATGTCAAGCCACAAAAAGAAACTATACTAAAGAACCTTCACAGTCACGACGCAAGCAAACCAAATTGTTCTTTCTAAAACTTGATAAGCAAAGACTTCAAGTTTGTAGACAGATGTTCTTGAACACCCTTGGCTTAAATGAAAAAATGGTGCGAACTTGGATTGGAAATAGTGATGTTCACGGTTTACAAGAAAATAATAAAGTGATTTCTCACCGTCGTAAAAATAATTATAAACTGTCTACTAGAGCCCAAACTTTGGACGCAAAAAAAATTTACCTACATGAATTTTTCAAAAACTAGCCGAAGCTGGAGTCGCATTACTGTCGCAAGGATACCAAGAAGCTCTACCTGCAAACTACCCATCGCTGCAAAAGTGATATTTATGCGGAATACACGAAAAAATGTTTGGAAGACGATGCTGATGTACTATCAGTATGTACTTTTCTGAAAGTGATGAAACAACAAAATATTGCTTTATTTAAACCTCGGAAAGATGAGTGCGATGTTTGCAACGAGTTCAAAGTAGGGAATATTTCCAAGGAACAATATGATCATCACAGAGGTTTAATAGCCCAGGCTCGAGAAGAATTGAAGAAGGATACTGACAATGCCAAACAGGGTCATTGCACAGTTATTTGCATGGATGCTCAAGGTGTAATGTTGAATAAGTACAGCTTATTATAAGATGAAGTTACAAATACATAACTTTACGCTTTATGATGTCGCAACTCACGAATCTGATAATTATATTTGGGATGAAACCGAAGGAGAAATTATTGCATAAACGTTCACATCCTGTTTGATCAGTTAAATAAATAATCACCTAGAGAATAGTGAAGTAAAATTGCCGTTTATAATTTATTCCGATGGATGCGGCTATCAAAATAGGAACATAGTGCTATCAAACGCTTTAATTCATTTGGCATCCGAACAAAATGTAATTATTGAACAGAAATATCTGATAAAAGGGCACACACAAATGCCCTGTGATTCGACACATGCTTTAATAGAGAGAAAGCTTTCAAACTAAATATTAAACTTACCGTCACCACTGATTTATCAAGCATCCAAAGCGAGAAAAAATCCAATGCCTTTGAAAATCCATCACATTTATCATGATTTCTTTTCAAATTTTGATGTGCCTGTATTGAAATATTATAAATCTATAAGACCAGGTAAGTTAGCATTTAATTTAATATTATATAATATTTAATATTAAATATATTTAATATTAAATATTCGATCTTCGGTGTTTCAAATATTCATCAAACCTTGAAATTTATTATAAAACTTCTTTTGATGCTCCATATGAACTACTACCACAGAGGGCCAGAAACAAAAATGCGTTTGTTGGAAATATAAATAGATTGTATTCGGACCGGCGTCCTGTTTCGAAACAGAAATGGGAACATTTACAGCAACTAAAAGTTCATTTGCCATCGGATTGTCGTGCTTTTTATGATAATCTACCGCATTTAGAATAATTTTTTACATTTATTAGTTTATGAGTTTATTTATTTTATGTTTCACTTACTGAATTTTTGTGATAAATTATGAATTGATGTGATAAAATCAATGAAGACTGATTAATTTAATAAAAACCCTTATTTTATTTTGAATAAAACGGACCTATACGCACCTTATTTTATTGTAATTTCAATTTTGAGAAGCCCTAAGCCACAAAAATAGGCGATCTCCTACTAAAATTATAATAATATTGATTTTATTTTCATTTCTTTTACAAACGTAATCTTTTTCGTTAAAAAAAATTAATTCTATTAAAATTTTGGTTGTTCTAACCGTTTTTCTCGATTTTCCAACAATTTTGAAAGTGTGGATTAGGGCCTTTGTTAATTAAGCCATCGATATGTAACAGCTCTTCTTTTTGAACACAGCCTTTGTTCCTCACCACATTTTTTATATTTAACCCTAAAAAATACTTTGGCAAATAGCAATTTTATCAATTTAACTGAATATCAATCAGGGTAGCATTTATTGATATAGAAAGTGAGCGATACGTTGGAAAAATAGATTGGGGAAAAAATCGACACAATTAAGCGGCTTTCCTAATTAAAGGCATGCCTCAATTATGAGAAGTTATAATTATATTCATTTTTCGGTTTTGCTTGTTTATCATTTACAACACCCCATCCTTCCCTTAATTTATCCTGTTTGCAAACGGATCCTTTTAACAAGTCCGGTTTGTACTCTCGATTGTATTCTGTTTTACAATTAAACGGCTGCCCCATTTAACCGATGGCGCATTAACCGGAATCTACTGTAAATGGTTTTTATTGGGGCAGATACTCGATAATTTAGCAATTCGTAAATTGCAGTTCAGGAAATATTACCGGTTTGCCTACGCGATCGTTTTAGCAATGCAAAATACTTTTTTACTCGGCACCCAAGTGTCATTGTGTGAACAAAAGATATAACCTCAAAACGTAAATAATTGAAAGTTTTGTGATTTGTTTTAACCAATTATAATTTAGACTGAAAATGAGTACTAATCCTAAGCCGCTACACAAAACCCTTAGAGTGGATTCATGAGGTCGGGGTTTTACCCTAGAGTATTTTTGCCGAGCTATACGATAAATCAATCAAAATCACATTTTCTTACGATATTTTAGTAATTAATTGACACGGAAATAAATACTTAGAGTAAAAACAAACCTTATGAATCAACCACCTGATTGGATCTGAAGCTATTAGGAAGGAAAATGTAGCCTAAGGTAAAACATCGATCTCCGGAATCCGTGAATTTGTAAATTAACTGTTTCCAAACATGAAATAAAATTAATACAAACGCAATAATTAGACATTAAATAATAATTGCGGATACTTTTAATCATCCGCAAAATTTTGACTATTTGCTTGCTGGCTAGTCAAGACAAAAAGTTCGAATCTGCTAACTAAAAATATCGAGTATACCATTTCTCTCAGTTTTGCAAAAATTGCTTGCGTATCTGTTTGCTAAAGCATCGAGCATGTGACCCAATATTAATTAAATTTTTTTTTTTTTTTGCTGTTGAGACTATTGAGACTGTGGCGATTGCATTTTGCCCTCCACTCTCACCTTCCCGGTTTCGCCAATAAGGCAGTACCTTACCACCTGCTAATTTGTTCCTTCTCCAGTTTTAGAAGTAGAAATGCAAATTAGATGCCAAAATTATGTGATAAATAATTAGAAAGTAATAAAAATAAATTGAATATGGAATTGACGGAAAGGCCCAAAGCCAATGTCTACGCTCTGTAATCAGGCATTATCTCGGGTTTTGGTATCCTGGTTACCTTTATTGCGGTATATATGTAATATCAATTTAAATTAGATTAGTGCAAAAAGTATTGGTTTGGAAATAATTCAATTGACAATGAAATAATATTTTTTTTTTTTAAATAAAAGGACGAGAAATTTTCTCCGTTAATCCACAATATTTTGCTGAACTTTTCCATGTGCAGCTATGTATGTACCGAATAATGAATCAATAAAATCAATCCGTATTTTCAGACATAACATATAAATTTGTGGTGAAATAATAAATAAATAGAAACGAAAATACATCATTTATCCCTTACAATTTTTCCTAGAATCCAAATACGAGTACTTATCACACAATATATACACAAATCCTCTCCTATTTCGAATTTTTGTCGTGTTATTTTTATTGGCAGCAAAAAAAATTTATTAAATAAATAAAAATGATGAGATTAATGCCATTTTGTGAGTGCGATAATTAAACATTTGATGTGTATATCAATTTTTGTTGTTGCGATACGTTTGTTGGTCAGGTCACACAGAGGGGCAAATCTATGTTTTATGTAGGTGCTATGTACATATACACAACTTGTTGATTCATATAAATTAACCAAAAAAAGAGCAGATTCCTTTTTATAAGAGTTTTTTCGGATGAAATTAAACTGATTTTAAATAAGCTACACACATAATTTATTTCTAATTATGTTGATATAGTTAAATAAAACAAGTTAAAAGAAAATGATTTAGAAGAAAAACATTTTTTGTATACATTTTCCTTTTTCTTATTCACTATTTGATATAAGAAAGAGCCAACGGTAAAAGGGCGCAATATGGCTTCAAAAAGTAAAGCAAATCTATTGAAAATCACAAATTGTTAAATTTGTTGAGCACGACAAAAGGAAAGCGACAATAAAAAATTTGTTAAGGGAAAGCCAAACAATGTAAATAGTACTGTGCGTAGCAGGCCTGTTTTATATATGTATGTATGCATTACTTATTTTTAATTACACTTCGACTTTTAATATTCAACTCAAATGCTCAGGTGAATGGTATACAAAACAACAAATACCATGGAAAAAAGGTACATAATATCCAAAATAATGTGAGACAATTAGGTTTAAAATTCAAAATTACCAGAACTTCTTATTATGTATTATTATAATTTTTATTTTGTTTTATAAACGAAAATAAGATTATATAAAAAATAATTTTGTTTTTTATAAAAATTTTCACTTTGTTTTAAATTGTTTCATATTTATTTATTTTTTTATTTTTTAAGTTTGCCTGTGCGCAATAAAAATAGCTTCACCAATATTGTTTACATACACAAAAATTTCCAGGGTATGAATTTCAAAACATATACTAAAAATTTGGTGTGATGGTTTGGTGAGATACCATAAGCAGCACAAAATAAAAATCGGGCACCGTAGAGAAAAATGTTTGGCAAACATTTTAAGTAAAAAAATAAATAATGCAAGTGATTATGTCTATAAATCAAATATCTATACAAAAAACTTGTGGCTTACCCCTTTCCCTTTCGTCTGTCTATATATAGAGATATTT
Organism: Tipula vernalis; assembly: GCA_958295665.1. Taxonomy (NCBI): domain Eukaryota; kingdom Metazoa; phylum Arthropoda; class Insecta; order Diptera; family Tipulidae; genus Tipula; species Tipula vernalis. Next base: position 231,197,193 of record OY282560.1, read on the forward strand.
CTTTATTTATGTAGATTAAATGGCATCTAAGCAACTCACTCGAAAAACAAAATTTTCCACAAACATACTAAAAGTGCAAAAAACAAAAACAAAAAATAAAATAAATCCAAAATAGGTTGTATCGAATTTATATGATTAAATCAGGTTTCACTTGTTTTTCTCTGCACATTATTTTTTTTTTATACAGACATAATTTGATTTTTCACTTAATGTGTAAAACATATCACACACAAAATAAATTAATCAGGTAATATTCCAAAAAAAAAATAAAACAACAACAACAAAAAGGAAAACTTAAAGCAAAAAATAGGGAAAGTAAATTTTAATAGCTCAGAAAATAAAAAGGAAAAAATAACTGTTAAATTATGATTACATAACACACAACATATAATACTTTTTTAAAACAATTTTCTTCTTTTATATTAGAGCTATAAAAATTAGTATTATTTTAACAAAACATTTAAAAAAAAAAATATTTTCAGAACACCACGAAATTAAACACATCTCATTATTTGTTAATTATTGGGTACACACAAACTTAATAGTAAAAAAAAAAAAAAAATTCATTTTTTTTTTTATAATACATAGTAATACTATACCAATTTTATTTTATTTACACATTAAAAAAAATTGCAAACAACGTAGCACGTGGTAACTACGTCTACAACAACCGCCTACGCACTGCATTGAACTATACGTTGTTGCTCGCTGGAACAAAAATCTGGACGAAATTATGTTTATGTATTTCTCGCTTTTACATTATAAGTGTATATATATTTTATGGTAGGGAATTTTATAAAAGCTCTCTCACACACACACATACACATTTAGCAATTGGAAGAGCGTGCGTACAAGGATGAATGCTTTAACGGCGAAAAAAAAATGTCGAAAAGTTTTGTTTTACGAAACAATAGTACGAAAAATGATCAATCTCTTACAAATGAACTACAAGAACCGTTATATTGTATGGTGTACCGCAAACTAGTAAAACTACTGTAAAATCAGGACTAATTGTTGCACCAAAGACCCTTTATAGTTCGAATCGCTTAAAGAAAAAACTTTCAATTGTCCAATAAAACCAAAAGGTTATTTTAAATTCGTTTGTCTATATATGGTGTAAAATACGTGAAATCACATTTTTTTGAAAGTCATGTTTTAATTTTGTGATTTTATGTTTTGAATGGGTGCCTTGATTAAAAAACAAAAATTGTGCAACATGATTTTTTTTTTTGTTACTGTTATTTAAAATAAAAATATATTTGAATGTTTCGCGTGGGAAATCGCAGAAAATGCGATTTTCCAAATATTTGTATAAAATCATTGCATTGATGTGACTTGTCAATAGTTGTCGCAGGAAAAAAAATTCAGTTCAAGTTTCCCGTGGGAAATCTCGCAAAATTCGATTTTCCAAAATATTTATTTAGAAAATTTGTATAAAACCACCCTAGTCTAGAGTGTTACATCAGGAGATGGATTGCATTGAATTGACTTTTCAATATCTATCGTAGGAAAAAAATTCAGTTCAAAATTGTATAAAATCAGCCTTTAGAGAGTATAACTTCTGGAGATGGTCTGAGATGGGATTGCATTTCCCGTGGGAAATCTCGGAAAATGCGATTTTCCAAAAACCACTTCAAAATTTGTATAAAATCAGCCTCTAGAGTGTTATGTCTGAAGATGGATTCCATTGATGTGAACTGTCAATAGCTGTCATAGGAAAATAATTCAGTTCAAGTTTTCGGTTAGAAAATTCGATTTTCCAAAAATCATTACAGTCTGATTTTATACAAATTTTCTAATGATTTTTGGAAAATCGAATTTTCCGAGATTTCAAACGGAAAACTTGAACTCAATTTTTTTTCTGCGCCATCTATTGGCAAGTCACATAGATGCAATCCATCTCCAGATATAATACTCTAGAGGCTGATTTTATCCACGGAAAACTTGAACTGAGATTTCCCACGGAAAACTTGAACTGAATCAATCCATCTCCAGACATAACATTCTAGAGGTTGATTTTATAGAATTTCTCTAATGAGTTTCGGAAAATCGAATTTTCCGACATTTCTAACAGGAAACTTGAACTGAATTTTTTTTTTTCCTATAACAGCTACTGACGATTCATAACGCAATTCATCCCCAGACATAATACTCTAGAGACTGGTTTAATACAATTTTTCTAATGATTTCCGAAGGAAAATTTTTTACTGAATTTTTCGGCTAGAAACTGGGTCTGTATTATCGACGTTTAACTTTCGGCTAATTTTAACAGTGTCAATTCAGTCATATTTAATAGAAACTTTTTGTTTGAGATTCTTTCGTCGATATCTGAAATACCTAAAATCACGTTGGCAATATATCTGCCCATACTTATAAGTCGTTACGTCAATCTACAATATATTCACACGCATTTGTTTTGTATTATTAGCTTCATTTCATTAATTTAGATATCATACAATTGCCTAGCGTATTTTGTCCTAATTGTAGACTCGTCTGAAACGATTTCAGTGGTGCATTTATCTAGAAAAATACTAAATGACGATTCCCAAATTTTGTTAATGGGGGATGTCAGAGCAACTACAAATGCAAAACATAAATTTTATAGGAATTTAGGAAATTGTTTCGAACTATTTAAATGTTGATAGAGCTGTGATTTTTGTTGAACAATCACGGGTTTTCGCATTAGTTGCAGTATAATACCCATCCATCTGTTTTAAATATTTGCTGATGCTCACTCACTATCAATTTTAGTTTGCTGGTTAAACATTGTTTATTATTTGGTATTATGAATCAATTTAAATAATGTTTTCCTTAAATAGGTTAAAAATTGTTCGCATAACTTTAGTTAGTTCGCTTAGTTTAAATTTTAGTTGAAATTTCTAGCTGTCGAACCAAATTAATACGCTTCGTTCAAATATGTGGATATTTAAAAACTGCGCTGATGTTGAAGTCATTAAGACAGTCGATAAAACTGCTTTATGGTTGAATGCGTTAATTAGATATTTTAATTTGTCGAATTATTGAAAACACCTATGGTTTTTCACCTCAATTTAGTAACAAGTACCAAATGCCATAAAGTTTGCTCGGCTTAATGGAGTATTTCAGTAGCGCTACGTAGCTTGCGTCAATGATAGGAACCTACTTGTAAGGCAAATTTATTGGGCAGGCAGCAGCAAAACGCATACAATTTGCTTATGTTTAATATATCAAAAAATAAACTATTTATGCAACCAAGATGGACACAGTTACCAATGGAAATATATCGCAATACCAGGACTGCATTTTATCTATATATTATGTGCCGATCTAACATTAACACATTACATTCTGCCGTACGAAAATTGTCCACGATTGGATAATTTTCGGGATTATTTAAAAAATTGATTTGTAGACAATGATTGCGAGGATGCTGATTATCGTTCAATAAGTGGGTTTCAGCCGATCTATGGAACTAGGAAAAATACTCGAAACCATTAGATGAATTGCTGGATAATTTCTTAATTAAGCTGAAGAATCTGGTTTCTCATTGCTTAATTTATCATAACAATCTAAAGCTTCATAAAAAACAAACGGTAAAGTTTGAAGCCTACATAGGTACTTGTTTCTTGTGACTTTACAGAAAATTATGCATGTAATGCAAAATGCAGCACAAGGGTTTCATTGATTAATATTGGATTTTAAATTTTTTTTAAATGTATTTTAATTCACATTAACACACTTATTGTGAATTCATCGCTGTTTATTAATTTTAGGTATAATTTTATGTTTTTATTTACTAATTACTAAGGGTTCTCACCTACATAAATAGTTTTGCGATTTTGTACGCAACCATAGACAAATTTACAATATGATTCACCATCAAAAGTAGTCATACCTACATCTTTTTCATTGCGAATTATGCATTTACAAAACAAATAAAAATTTCCCCGGTTTTGTTTAGGAAAATTTTCAATTATACGATAAATAAAGCAAGCTGAAATATTTTTCCTATGTTAATATTTTAGTTAAGAATTTAATTTGTCTGTCATTAATAAGTTGAGGTTTCGGCATTTTTTATAGACAAATATATTAATTGTTCATGGCAATCCCAATATTTTCGATTTGGTAAATCAGAAAAAGGCACGGATTGGTTTTAGCTGTCTCACTTGAAGACGACGGTGGCAAATTTTGGAAAAGGGAGATTTAATTTGTTTTTAAATTAAAATAGAAATGAAATAAAATTTACTAATGTTTATTCAATTGTGTATTATGTTTGCAAATTTTGGAAAAGGAAGATTAAATTGTTTTTTAATTAAATAAACAGCGATTTTTAGTTATTAATATTTCCACACCAAGAAATAAATGGCGCCACTTTGACTGAGACAGCTAAAACCAATGCTAGCCCAGAAAAATACAGAGGCCAATCGCTCATAATATTTCTACTTTTTTTCAGTAGATACACTGTATCAAAAAATTGTCCGTACAGCACTCGGTTAAGAAAACATTGATAAATAAAACAATTACAAATCAAACAAAAAATTCAGTTTTTATTTTTTTAAAACTCAAATTACATTTAAGAACCTGAAAATAATAATAATCATGATATAAATTAAGTTACTTTCACATTTGAAAAGATTTACTATTTAAACTGCCTAAAACGATCTCAAATAATTGTCCGTACACACAAAGAAGTTGAGGGAATTTGGTAAAAAAGTTAGGTCTAATATTTCGTTTTGTAACCTATTCATGAAATTACACTTTGCAACCTCCTTTTCATTGAGAAAGCCAACTTCCGAATTATTTCGGGGGGAATTTTTGGCCCATTCCTCCATAATGACCCGTTTTAATTGTTCCTTACCGCTAATTTGCTGTTCACGGATCTTTCGCTCCAAATTATGGCATAAATTAGCAATGGGGTTGAGATCTGGTGGCTGGGGAGGATGAGGAAGTGTTGACTTAACATTGTACAATAACCATTCCTTTATCAGCTTTGACGAATGCTTCGGGTCATTGTCATGTGCGGAGCGAAAATCTTGCCAAGTCCCATTTTCTCAGCACTTATTAACAAATTACCCTTCAAAATATCCAATTAATTAAACCGGTTCATTATGGAGGTCAAATGTCCTACACCCCTTCAGCTAAAAGCTCTTCAAACCATTATACTTCCGCCATCATGTTTTACTTAGGTTTAGTGTTGGGTTTCCGCCACACCATAACTCGCCCATCTGAACCAAAAATGTTAGATTTCCTTCCGTCTGAGGGAATAACATTTTCACAGAACTCTTCGGGCTCACTCACATATCCCAATGCATATTCCAAGCGCTTTTTATTTTTTTTTTTTGTCGATAAATACATTTCTTGCGTGTTGCACATCACCGAAACTCTTGTTTATGCAGAATATTGCGTATTGTCTGAGGTTCTACCGTTCCTTTTTTGCGTTGATAAACTTTGGCTGCGATCGTTGGAGCGCTAAGCTTTCGATTCGGTTTTATTGCCTTCTCTATTAGATGTATTTGATGTGTGTTCAGCTTTCGGTTGCGACCACGCTCAACAACCATCTCTAGTGATTTGGTTTTTAGGGGTTCTGGATGATATATTGAATCGAAGGTCACGGGCAATTAGTTATTTTGGAAATTTCTGTAAACTTTTACCTTCACTCTCCAATTTAATGATCAATTTTTTTAATTTCTACACGATTTTTGGTACGAGAATAACAAATTTTTAATTAACAGGACAATATTTAATTCCCCATGAAAAAAGTACGACTAATTAACTTTTACGCAAAAAAGAAGTTCGTAATTTACGGTTATTTAAAAATAGGAGTACAACAAATAATAAATTATTAATGTGCTAGTGTTAATTTTCACAAAAGTGCAAGTGTGCGGACAATTATTTGAGATCGTTTTAGGATGTTTAAATAGTAAATCATATGAAACGTAAAAGTAAATTAATTTGCTTCATGATAATTATTATATTCAGGTTGTTAAATGTAATTTGAGTTTAAAAAAAAATAAAAACTGAATTGGTTGTTGGTTTTGTAATAGTTTTTTCATCAATTTTTCTTTAAGCGAGGGGTGTACGGACAATTTTTTGAGACAGTGTATATTATGAGCGATTGGCCTCTGTATTTTTCTGATTTACCAAATCGAAAATATTGGGATTGCCATGAACAATTAATATATTTGTCTTGTCTATAAAAAATGCCGAAAAATCAACTTGTTAATATTTTATTGTTTTTATAAAGTCCGATTTAGATGAAGCAAAATGCTTGCCTGACAAAAATTTTTGCGTGTCGGTTAGAGCTCCACGCAATAGCAAAATACACACTGGTTTAAAAGAGAAAGGATATGTAAACAAAAATGGTGATGCTTTAATTTTTAGCGGCTGATAATTGGACGCCATATTTTTTAGATTAAAATAAATATGAAAGACCTTATATAATCGTAGTCTTACAGTCGAATTCTGACATAAGGCTCTTAAGACTCTCTTAGCTAAGACCCAGTTTGTAAATTATTTTTTTTAAGACGAAAGTCTTTATGTACTAAAAACTCTCCAAAGATTGCGTAGAGTTGTCAAATGGTACTTTTCTCTTTTTCCTAAAATTTTCTGAAATTTTTAAGATATATTTGTGTTTGCTTTTGCTTTTCTTTACTTAAATACCATTTTTATTTCTTTAATTAGAAAGAATTTATTAAATTTTCATCCTGTATTATTCCGTCCATTTTGTTTTTTATACGTGTATTTATTTTGTTTGTAAACTGCAATTTTCTTTGATATAAAAAATATTTTTTTTATTAATAATTCCAATAAATCCAATTTAATAAATTTAAATTATACTTATTTAAATTATGAAAAAATTTAAAAAAGTATAATTTAAATTTTAACAATGAAATTTAAATAAGTAATTTGAGAATAATAAATAATAATTTTAATGTATATGTACATATTAAAAATTAAACCCATCCAACATTACATTGATCTTTTCTATACGAGAAATTATATATTATGACTCTTAAGACCACCAAATGATGCTACGTAAGACCGTGTTTTAAGACCAATGACAGCCTTGACTTCGTGCAGAATACGAAATAGTCTTAGCTTTTAAGTCTGTGACTGTGCGTCAGAATAGTCCTGTTACTTTAGGCAAAATTTCATTCCTATCCGAATAGGAATAAGTTTTACCAAAGTAATGCCGTCCTACTCTACTACTCAGTGAAACGAAATTATTCGTTCCGGAATGAAAATTTGTTGTTGTAAAATTCACAAAGACTACATAAGACGGCAAATATACTTTTGTTGTGCTCGGGTTAGTTTTTTACTATAAAATATCAAAAAATATTGTCGGGTGAAGTGTATTTTACAGTTAAATTTTCATTTGTTTAGTAACAATTGCTAAAAAAAAGTCAGAAACGCCTTGTAAAATTTTGCATGTTTATACTAGCTGCGTTTTTTTATTCGCTCCGGATAGCTGCTATCGAGAGCCGTCATTTTTTTACGGCTAAATTTAAATTTGACGCGCTATTTATTGGTAAACTAAACTTATTTAACATCAAACTATCATTTTTAATTCAATTGTTTACCAAAAACTTCATATAAAAAATATTTGGCTCTACCTATTTATACGGAGCGCTATCGGGAGACATTTTTTATACGACGGCTCTCGATAGCAGCTATCCGGAGCGGATAAAAAAACGCAGCTATTGTCGTTCTTGTCATCCAAACGAAAATTGTAATGTACTAATTTCTTCTTTGTTTGCAAGGGAAACATTTTTCGACATCTAAATCGGACTTTAGGATTTTTTATTGACGTTTAGAAATAAATGCCTAAATTAATTTATTGATTTAGATGTATGACTAAGCCTAAGCAAGATTTCCGGAATAAGTAGGGTCCACCGTATAACTCTGTTACATAGAACAAGACCGAAGGATATGAAAGGAACGTTAGTATTAGAGACTCGACCCGGTTTCAGCCACATTTGCAGTCGATCAATCGAAATTCGTAGTAATTTTATTTGTTTGATTTTTTTGTTTCTTTTTTGTTGTGTCTCCACTATTTGGTGGTGGGGTGGGCGGCAGATTGCATTCCATCAACATCATGTTGCCTTAGGTTCGCCCAAATTTGTATTAAACATAGCAAATATTGCATGACTTTGTTGTGGTAGTTGTCTCGTCTCTTCTTTCTCGTCTACTCGTCCCTCTTTGGCGTTTAGAAATGTCTAAAATGACAAAATTATTTGGTAATCCTAGTGTTCGGTCGAGACAAAGGGGGAAAAAAATCACAATTTTTATGTCAAAATATCTAGCATATCTAGCAATCATTTGTCACACAAAAAAATCCAAGTCTGTTTTTTTTTTTTAAATACATTTAAGTGAAATGTGGACATGGTTCATATATCACAACTAATACATTTTTAATATTAAACTTAAAAATACTAATTAAAAACTAAAACGGAAATCACTTAAATTGTAAACAAAAAATGTTAACTAAAAACTATTTACATATATGTATGTATGTATAACAGAAATGATTAAATTAACTAAATTACGTAAATATGCAAAATTCAATAATAATTAGATTAAGTTTAAATTAAATTTAATTTAGAAATAGAATCCGCGAGACCGAATCCATAGCGGATCGAAAACTGCATTTTAAAAAAATTAGAAACAATGGCACGCGTCGGAACTGCGTATTTGAGTGTACATTTTTTAAAATGCGCATTTTTGGATTAAACAAATTTCATTAAAATCATTAAATTAATTAAAATTTGACAAAACCAAATTGATAAATCGATAAATTTGGTTAATTAAAATATAAATTGACATCAAACAGATGTATTAAAAGTGCACATAAAAACTACATCGCATGTAATTTTTTAAATGTGTCTTCGCTAAATGCACATTTTCCATTTCGGACGCACCCAATTACTGTAAATTAAAGTATCCTGGAAAGCTGCTATTGACTTTCATGCAATTTAGATTTTTTGATTCCCTGTACAAAAGCGATAATTTTGCCGCATTTCTAAAACAATTATTTTTGACAAATTGTAAATAAATCCCAAAGGAATTTCAATAAAACTAAGATATAAAATTATTGTTTCCCATTTTACCAAGTTGAATTCTGATTTTGTTTTTCTTTTGTAATTTGGGCAGTTGATGTGTGAAAACACATGGAATGAAAACGTGCGCATATTTGCATTTTTTGCACATTAGTCAATAACAAATGAAGTATTGGAGGGGATAAGTATGAGTTTTCCGGTTGGTTGATCGAGGTAGAAAATAATTTTTGTTTTTGGGCAATCAGAAGAAAAATTGAATAAAAACCTCGCCAATATTTTATTGGAGTTTGTTTGTTTATATTGAGATGGTCAATGTTTGGTTCACCGCGGGGATAATACATTTTTATTTCAACGAAATATAAATCTGTTATCTATAACCAAATTCTAATTGAATTATAGTTTCATTTAAAGTTTTTTTTTTGTTGGGGAGAAATCTCAATTGGAATCAAATCGTAGATATTGGTAAATATCCACCGCGGAAATTTTTAAATGATTGTTAACTAATCGGCACCGGTTGTTGGGTGTCTGTGGACTGTCCCTTAAGGGATGGGAGATGACAAGTGCTTTGCACTGTTCTCCCTCTGTTTACAACATCCAACAGCCTTATTCTTACTAATATTTTGTTAGGGGCCTATGGTCAACTTGCTTTTTTTTTATTCATTTTTTTTATAATTTACAGATGAATCTGTAAATCACCCTTTTTTTCCCTCCTAAATATTTTCCAAACTTTAAAGCCCCACGGCCGAATTCTTCTACCCGACCTGAGCAGCGGGACTAAGTCGTGGTAGCATTTCCCCCTTAAGATAATTTTTGTAACGACTTGATTTGGTGTTAAAACTGAATCTAGTCACAACGAAGTTCCATAATTATATTCGAACATAAAATTAACAAGCTGTATTTACCTAAACTTGTTATCAGTGGGCTTGTTGGTTCCTTCTCTTCTATATTGGTTATTTGCCTACAAAATTATATGACAATACGTCATCTAATTGACGCAATACGTTAATGTGTTTGTGCATTAGTATAACCGTATTTGCTGCAGGAGCCCCGCTTGGTATTTTAACTAAATTGCTTTTTTAGCGGGTAAATTGGTCCCTATGATACCTGAAAGCTTCCTTCAGCATATTTTCAGAAAGGTTGTCATATTTTGGGATTATTTCATTTAGTATGTCCGACCACATCTTTGTAATGCCACGACTTCTTTGCTGCACTGGCAAGCAGTAATTAAATAAGAGAGGCCTCTCGAAAGCTAAATTCAGTAGTGCTTCGTAAAAGGCTTCCTTTTGGTTGGCGCTTAACAGTAATCTATGGACCGTCTTTTTTAATTTATTTTTACGTTTCCCTACAATATTATCGGCGGTTTTAACCACATTTGGCACTAGACATTCCGCTTCACACTCTGAAATATGTCCTTCATTATTTGTCAAAGAAGATATTTGAACTCATCCATTTTGAAGTTTGCAATTTTTCAAACACAATAATTCTCATTTTTAAAATAAATATCGATGTGTCGATAAGTTTCAAATTTTATATTACGAAAACATCCAAAAATTACTATATGGTTGATAATTTTTTTGGATTCGATGTAGTTTTCACCGCCATTGCCACTATATTTTGTTCGTGCCACTAAATAATATTGGGAGAAAACTAGGATTTTTCCATGGGAACGAGTTTCCGAGTAAAGTTTTTCATATGGTAGAGGAGCATTTTTTTGCTAATATCGTGAAGAAAAACAACAACAAAAACTAAAATCTGAAAACAACATCGCAACGCAGTTCGAAAACAATAGTGTGAATGCATACTTAGTATACTTTTGTGGAAAAAAATCACAATAAATCAATTCGAAATTCCCTGGGAACACCAAGATAGTGCGACACTGATCGGAATACATAGTGGTTCTACAGATTTGGTTTACAAAATCCTTAGGCCGGTATACATTGAGAACGAGCGGCGTAAGAAAATTCTGTAAGAAAATTGCTAAAATAATGAAAATCGTATGTTTTTAATTAACGATACCTAAAGTATCGTGCATTTACTAAAAATAAAATATAAAGTTTTAATAATTTTGTTCGGTCAAGTTTGACGTAATATTTAACGAGGTGAGGTTAGCAGGAAATAAGTTTGACATAAAATTTCGTGATTTTTTTTTTCATTTTGGGCAGATCGAACACGTTAAGCACAAATAAAAAATGCCACTAAGACAGTGGCATGAAACAAAAATCTCCCTTTGAGATTATTCGCAATCTATTTTATAAGTGAGAACTAATAGTTAATGTAAAAGTAAAAATTCTTTTGTTTTGTTCATTTTAATTCGTTTTTTTAATTTATTTTGATCGCCTTTCTTAATTCGGCCTTAAAATTTCAGCCCGAAGGTTTTCCTTTTTTTTTAATAAAATTTTGAGATTTCATTTTTCAAACCTAAATAAAAGAACATAAAATAACCTAAGACTGCGTAACGATTTTCAAAGTATAACTGCCTGGAAAAGTTTAGTAAAAAATAAAATATTTATATGGTAGCCCTTTCTGTTTAGGTAAATACTTAAACAGAATTTCAAACTGTTTTTTTATACGCTTTCCAACTTGGTAATTTTGAATTTAATATCGTCCAAATTAAAAATAACGTTTCTATTTTTTTAAAATTAATTACTCATCAACATCTAGATTGTACAAGTCGCAGATTCCCAGTTTTGATAAGTATCATGATGTTTCACTTCTGCGAGAAAATGTCCTTTCGACATAAAGTTGAATTACTCGGTATTTTTCGATATTTTTATTGTGATCCGTAAAAAAGGAGAAAATTGCACACCAACAAAGAAAACCGGTAGAAAAACGGTAACAAAAGCACAATATTTTTTTTATTGTACACTGTACATACATATACTGATTACTGATGTATGTATAAATATAGGTGCAAAACACTAAGAAGAAAATCCGTTTAGACTGGGAAATGCAATTGTTTTTGTTCGTTAAAATGAAATTTTATGTCATCTAAACATTTATTTATATTATTACATTTATTATTATTTAGCGCATTAATCGTTTAAAATTTAATATTTCAGTTTTTATTACCTCTAAAATAAGAAATTGGTTATTCTACCTATGCCACCTATAATACACAATAGCAACAAATAAAATAATAAATAAAACTATTTTGTAGTATTTTGAGTGTCATGCAATCATTATTTTTAATAGTTTCTTAATTAAATATAATTAATTTTGTTTGCAAAATTCTAATTAAATTTTTTTATTTTTTATTTCAATATACAACCACAGAAAATTGTGAGCCCTAGCTGAGCTTTTTTCCAAGGATAAAATACGAAATACCTATACATATTTATATAATTATATTATTTATATGTATGTACTATGTACCTATTTGGAATGTGCAAGAAATCTTAAAAATGATTCTAATATTTGTTTAGGATATTTAGGATAATTTTGTATTTATTTTTGCTTTGTTTTTGTTGTGGGGAGGGGAGGGAGGAGTCTGCTAAATTTGTTTTACAAGAAAAGTATACAATAGTACATAACTAAATAAATTTAATTTTTATTTTATTTTTTTGGTGTTGCTTCCTTAATTTAATTGCATTGTTTTTTAATTTGATTTGTAATATTTTGAGGTTGTGTACATTATTGCTATATACACTAAATAAATTAAATAGGTATACAAAACCACACTTCGTTTACCTGTACTAATTTAAGTTACATCGAATATTATTACAAATTTTTCGCTATTTCTAAAAAAACTGATTACTTTAACAATCTGCATAAAATCTGTCAAGTTTGTTGCAAAATTATTAGTAGAGTTTAGCAGTGGTGCCTTCTACTGTTAGTAAAATTTTGAATAATAACAAGTATTACAAGTATTACAAGTATTTATTTTAGGTTTTATTTTTATTTTCAGTGGGACTTGGTAAGCAGTGCTCTTTCGCAATATCTTTGTTAAATAAGTGTTGCGTTGTTAGCCAAAAATCATTTTGACTGGCTAAATCATATGGGTACAATGTCTTATGACAGCAAGATTGAATTCTTCGGTAATAGGGTGTTGCGACCAAAAGGTTGCTCCCGAGAATTCCCGGGACAAATTTCTTCAAATAAACCCGTCTTTCGGGATTTTCATCATAAACCCAGGAAATTTTTAATTTATAATTTTCTTTATTTTTTTCTCAAAATTTATTCAATTTTCTCAGTGAATTGAAACGTTAAGTGTTTTGCTGAGAAAATAATCTCTAAATTATTCAAAATTGTTTTATTCTATTTGATTAATTTTTGTTTTGTTGCAGTTCATGACGATGAGGGAAAATCTGAAGTGTGTGCTTATATAACATTTCGATGCAATTTCTTTTTTAATCGTATAGGACTGTGCTGAACGGTCCCCAATGTTTACAGCTGTAAATGCGGTGATGTTAGCTGCTAAAGGCGCTTTGATCCTGATCTTGCGGGTATACAAAAGAGAACCACACATAACAAAGCGTTATCATTAAGTTCTCTTCCATGGCACTTAGTGAAAAGTATTTCACTAGTCAACGGAATAGGTAAATTTTAAAACTTTAGATTAATAAAGTCATTTCAGGCGTCTCCTAAAAATACATTTCTTGCTTAAGTAAAGTCAAAAGTTTGCTGAACTGAGCGATTACTGGGTTTACTGAACAGTTTACCCAAATTTTCAATATTTTAAACGTCATTAAGCACTGCTTGCCAGTGGTCAGATGTTCATATTATTTTACCTGAGTAATAATATAATAAAGTGAAACAAAGTTAAGTGATGGCTACATCTAAATTACAATGTTTGGTTTTTGGACCATCCTATGGACTCCACCTAAAAAAAACCTATGTTGAAATTAGTAAAATAACTGACGGATGAACTTTGGTTTGTGAATTCACCAGTCCAGTGGAATCCCCTAGAAGGCGGTTTCAGAGATTCAGATCCTGATCCAGAACTCTGAGCAATGTACATGTTCAGAAAACAAATTAACATCATGTTTAAATTAAAAGATTTTCAATTTTTACAAAAAAAGTTTAAAAAAATTACGTTTTCCATATATTTTAACAATTTCCAAAATTTTTAGTTAATTTTAAGGGATCCCGGGAAATTCGGTTTTATCGCTCCCGGCTCCCGGAATTTTAAAAACAGTCGGGAAAGCAACCCTCTAATTGCGACTTATGAAAAAAGGTGTACGTACCTTATTAAAATTAAAACAAGTAATTGCAGTATAAGCGTAATCAACAAAGCTTTACAAGAGTAGTTAAAAATGTGGTCGGCAATTCCTTTCTAATTCCAACGTCCCTGAAAAAAGGAAAGTGTTTCTAGAAATGCTAAAACCACATATGAGACGACCTAAAATGTTTAAGGCACACATGCTAATTAATTAGCTTTTGAATTGAAAACTGTGAAGTCTTATCATAAATGCACCAAAAAGAATAAATTACATTTAGAAAATGTCAGGCTTACATTTACAAAACGATAAATCAAAATGCACCAATCATTCTGGCATCCAATTTTAAGTTGCTAAAACAAATTCAATATTTTTGCGAAGGCAAGCAAGTGGATCGGAGGGTCTGATTGTGGGTGTTGGGTGTTGGTAAGCTTTTGTGTATGTTTTGCACATTTGTATACATGGATTTGTGTGTGTATGTGGGCAAGAATGTGAATATGAGTGTGGGGGTTGTGTAAATATTTTATGTGATAAATGAAAATTGTATCACGAGGACTGCATGTGTTTTCTGCACATGGTACATATTATTAGCGTTCCATTTAGTTTAAGAGGGATTGCGTTATGTGGTTCGCAAATGTTCGGGAGATTGAGAAGTAGGTGATTTTGGAGCAGTGGGGTTCATTTTGTTTACTGATGTTAATTTAGATGTTTTGGTTGTAATTCTTTATTTATTTATTATTTAAAATTATTAATTAGTTTTTGGATACATTAATATATCGTCGTGTACAAATAGGAGTGTGAAGCAGTGTTGGGCCGGATTTAGCATTGGAAACTTTCAACGCCTCTCCTTAGAGTTGGGGAGTTGCGGGTGTCACACTCTTGTTTGGGCGCGACAATATCTTCTTTGCTTTACTGAAAAGTTAGTTTATTAATTAAATTTTATTTTAATTTATTTATTTATAAAATTTCAAATAAGTTTCGAGTTCGGGAATGTAATATTTAGTTATAATTGATTAATATTCCGATTACCAGAAATACCAATAGGACTCGACTCAGCTTTCCAGAACCTTCATGCAACCAGTGAATAGGGAGTTTAGAAATTGTGTCATGTTATGCCGTATGGAGTCGCTAGCCGTCTATCGGGCACGTCTCCAGGTGGCGAATAGCAGTAAACCCTTGCCGATTTGTCGACGGGTATGACGAACCCGAGATGAGTAAACATTATGGCGCAGGGAAACGGATACCCAGTACCGGTGACTTTGAGGGGTGAGCAAGCGGGCTCCGAGTTATCGAAATCCAATGACCACAGTACTTGACAAGTAATGTACTCTGAAAACCCATTTGGAAGAAGTTCCATAGTACAAAACCCACCAACATCCTCAGTCAGAAGTGTTGAGATAGAACATGAAGAACTCCGTAGACAACTGAGTAAGATTGAATAAATTACAACGGATTTAATTTATAAAGTAAAAACTCTTAAGCTTGAAAATGAGAATCTGAAGAACAGTATGCTTCAGAATTCCGTTGGAAAATGCTTTGCAACCCAAACAATCAGAGTAACAGTGTGCTAGAGTTCGAAGAAGAATTAAGAAATGAAACTGACTGGGTCCTAAAAAAATAATAGGAAGAAAAAACAGAAATTGGAGCTTCAAATCGAACTTCAAAAGCAGGTGTATTAAATCAAAATCAGCAAAATATACTCGATCAGGAAAGCCAACCTACCAAAATGAAGGAAAACGCACCACCACCAATCAACATTATTGTCTTAACTGAGTATGGTACTATTCAATCACCAATGAAATCGGTGACTACAAAAGAACATAGAGTTGTAGCACTGAACAATAACATATGGAAAATCAATACAACAAATATTGAAACTTATAGAACCTTGGCTGCAAAGCTGACAGATGAAGGCAACGAATGGTATGCTTGTGTTGTTCAAAAATGATCGCCCGACCAAATTGAAGAGCAGAGGTCTTCACCCAATCTGCACAAGGCAGGATAAAGTAGAAGATCTTAATCACCGGCGTGCGGCAAATATCCTAAAAAAAAAGAAAAAACCGTCACTGATCAAGGGATCAAAATTATTAATAAATCGCCCGGTTTTAACTTCATAGTCGGAAACGATTTTAAAGGAGCTGTTTCCAGCTGGTCGCGCTTTAAACTGCGAGTTCCTGTCTGGAGGTAAACCAACACATTGGCCAGCAGATACAAATAAGATACCAGATTTGTTAGATTTCTTTGTAACAAAAGGGGTATCTGTAAACTACGCACTACTCGAAAACAGTGAAGGAATTTCGCCTGATCACACGCCTGCCATCATAACACTCAGTGATATCATTATCAAGAAACAAAATTTGCCTAGGCTAACAAATAATTAAACAAAATGAGATCTCTGAATTATAAGTACTAGTTAAAACTCCGGCACAACTTGATGTCCAATTAGAGGTACTGAACAACAGTATACTATAAGCAGCGTGACAGAGTACTCCTCCTACTCGTACTATCCACTAGAAGTAAGAGATCTGGTTAGAGAAAAAAGGAAAACGCGAAAAAATTGGCAGGGGAATCGAGCACGACAAAGTAAATCACGACTTAATATTTAAGCAACAAATTGAAAATATTTATCAAAGAAATCAAGAACCAATCTTTTAGTGAAAACCTAGATGACCTTTCTGGCAACAGGGACACTAAACACAACAAGGATACACTTTTTAGGTAATATTTTTATTTAATCTTCAATATAATCACCTATAAACTCAATACAATTCATCCAATGATTTTCCAATATTTTTTCCCAAATATTGCTGTAAAGTGGTTACTCGTTCGCGTTTTTGATCGATAGTGGGCGAAGCCGGAACCCATCTTCCTTTAAGCTCTTTCAGATTTAAATGTCTGTCCATACAAGGTATTTTCTATATGATGTTTTGAAATGTTTTCGATAATAACAATCTCACTCAACTTCATTGTGCGATCACACAACATAATATCCCCCAACATGACATTCATCAAAAACACTTGTACGACCAACATGTACTGGATGCGCCGTCCAAATTTTAAATAAAATTTCACATCCTTAAAACTAATTGGAATTGACAATTCATTTCTTTATCGGTTCCACATCATTAAACATAATAAAGTTTATACAACAACAATGTTCGTACAGTGCAATTATGGTGTAACCATGTGACAATGAAGAAAAAAAAATTTCCGTATGTTCTTTCATTCTTGGAATAAGTAAACTAAAATTGTACGAAACCAAAATATTCATATTTCATTTTGACATTTCGAGCAAAGATAACTTAAAAATTCTTATGTTCAAACCTTAAAATTGTTGTTTTATTTTTTAGTTATGTTATGTAATCGAAAATAAATAAACTGAAGAGGTTGAAAGAAGGCTTAGGAGGACTTCACTTAAACCTGTCATTCGTGAAAGTCCTCAAAAATAGATATTTTAAATATAACAAGAAACTATAGTGGTGGACGTTCAAACCCTATAGAAACATTTCACGAACTTGAAATAGAAATAATTGAGTTCAAATAATGTGATGTAGAACATTAAGTTTTAATCCATGAAACATAATATCTTGATACAGAAATAATTGAGTGGGTACGATTCAAATATAGTACACTTCTAGTAGAAATTATTCGCTCTCCGAAACATTTAAAAAAAAAACGATATTCAAAATTCAATAATTGCAATAAAAATAATCAAAAATGCGGAATATGTAATTGAACCATAAATCTCCCACCAATTGTTGGCTTTACATGTACGCCTGCTTCAATTTTGATGGTAAACTTCTAATAGTAAGAATAATTTAATGCAGATAAATTTACAAGCTATCAAGTAAATATAACGACATTTTTTCGCCTCTTATCAGACGAGGAATATTAACGGGGTAAGGATTTTCAAGTATGGATGAAAAAATGGTGAATTAAAGTTAGCGCAGCTAGATCTATAGTATTCATGTAACTTTTACAATGCGTAGAGGCACATGTCCACCAATAAAAATGAATAACCAGGATATACTTCAATCTGATGAACTAAAATATTTAGGTATTCATTTTCTCTAGAAACGTTTACCATGTTTGTGTTATGATTGCCACATTATTTAAAAAATGAAGTTCTTTCTATTGGCGCTTTCAAATTTTTCATATATCTTTTCGTCCTAAAGATATCAGTGTGCCAAGTGATACATTCGCATATTTCCTAACAAAAAGTTAATATTTATCTTTTATAAACGAATTAATGATATAATTTTAGGATAAAAATAGGAATTAATGATATAAATGATAGGCTTTGATTTTCACTTCAGCCGGTCGAATTAATTTTTCTTTTATATTTTAAATTTCGAAATTTCATTTTCGAAATATTTAACGTAATATGCTTAAATCATCGAGACCCGTAGTGAATCCGAAGGAACCAGAATGGACTCCATCTAAGAATAGTAAAAATTATTTAATCGCCAGAAAAGTCGTTAGATCGTGGAGCCAAGATAGCAAAGATGCTGTACAAGATGGATGTATTCTGGCTGATTGATTAACGCTTAGTATTAGTACTTGGTACGTGAATTAACTTCTATATTGTTGCACAACTTATGGTGAATGAGCGTTCTTGCTCAAATTAAGTTGTGTTTAAGCTCGGGGTGAAAATATATTAGTGAAAATTAGAAGATTGATCTCAGTATAACATGTACCGTTATAAATAAATAAATAAATAAATAAATAAATAATTTTACACTAACCTTTTAATACAATTTAGTAAATATTTAAATGTCATCTACATACAATTAACCAACCATTTAGGCATAAACATAAAAATGAAATTCAGAATTTGAGTGTTAGAAAATGTTCTGATTATGAGTACTACACCGTGTTTTCCAAAGTAAGATCTAAAGCGAAAAAGGAACAGAGGCTGTGTTATAGCAATTTTATTAAATTAACAGAAAACTTTCTGTGTATAATGATCCCAAACTGGTTTGGTCTTACTACAGAAAGAAAAAGAAATCAAATTCTCGCTTTTCACGAAACCATTATAATAATAAGAACTATAGCTGTAATGCTTTAGATATCTGTAATTCATTTGGAGATTTCTTTAAATCAGTTAACAATTTGAGATTGTACGATTCTAGAAATAATGCTGGGACATTATACAATCAATGTAGCATTTTACCTAATTTATGTATTACTGAAGCTGAAACATTATTGGAGGTAACCAGAATTGACAGAAATAAAGGTCCTAGAGCTGATCATTTATCTCCTTATTTTCTAATCAATATAGCTCGCTCGAACCATCTGTGCACCACTCATGATATTATTTAATAAATCACTTTACGAAGGTAAATTCCCTGAACATTGGAAGAAAATTGTTCATAAAAAATTGTTTGCTCACACTAAAAGAATAATATCCAAAAATCAACACGGATTGTTCCAAGGACGTTCTACGTTAACAAATGTGTTATGCTTTACAGAATATGTGACTAGGTCGTTAAATTCTGGCTTTGGAGTTGATGTCATTTACACCGAGTTTTCTAAACTTTTGATAAAGTCAATCACTCACTCCTATTGGAAAAGTTGTCTCGGTACGGTGTTAGAGGGAGTAACTATTCGTGGTTTAAATCGTAATTTAACTCTTTGAGTTCAATATGTTAAAATAAACGGTACACGTTCTAATGAAATCTTACCTACCTCAAGAGTTTCTCAGGGTTCAACGCTTGGCCCATTATTGTTTATTTTGTTCATAAATGATATTTCTGATATATTACAGGACGAGTCTTTGTTATTTGCAGATGATCTCAAAATTTTTAGTTGTATCAAATAATTACAAAATTGCTTTGAACTGCAACATGAAATTATTTATTTGGTGCAGCCAAAATTATATGAATCTCAATGTCGAGATAATAATACATATATCAATATTACATCTAGCGTATAACTATTGATGATAGGATGGACTTTAAACTGCATATTCAAAATGTAGTGGGAAAGCATATAAAATGCTTGATTTCTCGTCTAGAACTGTGAGTAATTTTAAGGGGTATCAGTCCCACCTTGTTATTTATGGGGCCTTTGTAAGAAGCATTCTTGAACACTTAACTCCTATTTGGAATCCGGACTATCCGGACTATCAGTACATAGTGATATATTAAAGCGTGTTCAACGTAAATTTGGGAGATTTTTAAATTTTTAATTTAAACAAGAAAAGGAACATTATGGAACCAGGGGCCCTATTCTCGAATTTCACATCCATTTTCCACATGTGGATATCTGTCAAAATTAATCAAAACGTTCGGAAATCTTAATTCGTGCATAAAACACATGGGATATGCTTATACCCATTCGGAAATATGCCCTTAGTACCGCAAAAATTCCATTTTTATGAATTTTGACAGTTGTCCACATGTGGAAAATTGATGTGGAATTCGACAATAGGGCCGCAGACTAAACAGATAAAATTTAGAATCGCTGAAAGTGAGGAGAATTCTGTCTGATGAAATTACTGTATATAAAATATTAAATTGTGTAATAGATGGTGAGTTAACACTGGGTGATACGTTTAACTTGAATAGCAACCCTTACACTACAAGACTTCCTCATTTAAGGTAATTACATATAGAACAAACTATCGAAATAATTCGCCACTGATACGGTTACAGCTGCATCATAATTTGTATTTTAATGATCTAAATTTATTTGATGTTCCTTAGCCAATTTTCTATGCAACATTTCAAATTTGGTGTCTAGTATGTCATACTAAATCTTAGAAAAGAGGATAAGATGTTAAAAACTGCTTTATTTTTATAAGATGAGTTAAATAAAAAATTTTACAGATCCTTAAATTTCAAGTGAAGTGTGAGTGAATTTCAGATCACACGATTTCCGATTAACCAATAGCTCAAATTGTTAATAAAGATATTATATTTGATGTTTATTTGCCATATAGTTTTCACAGCAGCCATATGCCGTTAATAAATATACCAAATCCCGCTTCCTTTGTAAGTTAAAATTTTTTTAAGTAATTTAAACAAACAACAGTTTATTTAGCTTTTGCAGCAGAACCTTAATTTACGAATTTATTTCGGACGATTACTTAGCCGATCCAAATTATCAGGCATTATCGGATTCGAACACTAGTGAAGGAGCTCCAACTATGAAAAAATTAAAAAAAAAATGAAATGAAACGCAAAAATTGTTGTTATGTGCTGCTATTGTGGAATAATCCAAAATACTCCATCATCACGTAAAAGGAAGAGAAATGTAGTTGGTTGGAAAAGCAATATATGAAATATCGACCGTTAGAGAGGTAAATCGTATATTGGTATTCAGGGAAATCTGCATCCTATATTGCACGAAACGTTCTGGAGATTGGATGACAAATCGAAAAATTATTACTATGCGCAATTTGTGCAAAAAATAGAAGCCAAACGCAAACCAAACCAACAGCCATTAAAAAACGGGAATCAGTATTTTTTCAAATATGACGAAAATCTATCTAGGGTTTGCACAAGCTTCTTTTTAAAGACACTTTATATAAGCTCTAGGAGGCTATAGTGGCTTATTGCAAATAAACAAAACGAATTAACTGGTATTCCATTTTTTCACCTATGAAAGATCAGCACGTTAAAAAAATGGAGGTGTGGCCAACACACGACTTTCTTTTAGGAATTTTGAGAAATTTTATTTTTTTATAACTTTTTTTTAAAATTTATTTTTTTTTAATTTTTAAATATTTCTTACTACATTTCTTAAAATATTAAAAGACTTGTGTACAAAAGATTTTAACGAATCATTAATTTGGAGCTTTCCACCTACCTAAAAAGTATCAATGTGATCTGTGTTCGCAATTTAAAAATAAAAATGTTGTAAATGACCAAATTAAATTTACGTTACACGAATAAAACAAAATCTACGCTAGAAACGAGAGGGACAGCGACAGAAAAAAGTAAAAAAAGAAGGAGGTTATACTAACATATGGTTTAGAAAATTTTTTCGCATTGCCAACTCCTGAACTTTCTAATTTTTATTACAAAAGAAAACTAACAGGGCGGATTTACTGCGGCTTATGGACTGAATGTCAAATTGGGCGAACTGGAAATGATCTTGCAAGTGCTATTTACAAAATATTAAAAGCAGTCATCCAAGATATTCCATATATCAAAACAATTATTTTATGGTCTGATAGTTGAAGAGACCAAAACAAAAATCGTGTTAATACTACCAGAACCATCTTGATATGAATAGAGCCGGCATGTAAAAAATGAACTTAAAATAAAGGACATAGAAACACTAAAAAATAATTTATTTTCATAGAGTTTGTATGGAAAAAACGCGATTTCGATTGACGAAAAAATATGAATTAAAAATTACACCTAGATAAATAATTTTTTCTGAAATCACTAATAAACAACTCAATGACTAACTCATTTAAAGTACAGATTCTCAAGCTTCCCCATTTTCCAGATATAATCAAAAGAAAATAAGGGAATTAAATTAAAACACGTTCTACAACAACAACAATATGTATTAAAAACAGAATATTCTATTTGTTTGTTTGTTTGTTTGTTTCTTTTTGATTTATTTTTTACCATCCTACTTTACGCCTGGAGTAGCCAAATCGAGGACGGGCGGCTACAGATCCGTCTTTGAAAACCACCTGCACATTGCATTGCTTCACGCCAACCTGTAGTGCTGACATGAAAGGTGGGTCGGCCCATGGATTCTGCACTCTCAACAGGGGGTCATAGATGTGTTCATCTTCATCACCGATCGTAATCAGATGATGAAAAATCCCTTTTGCATCCCGCCCCTATAGGGATTCGAAGCCGGTACCTTCCGATCCAACCGCCGCAGCTTTAACCAGTGCGCCGTTTGCTCGGTGAATGTTCTATTTAATGACGTCATCAATTATTCACAACTAAAATCAATTGTAAAAAAAGACAATACGTTGAACAGCCAAAATTAAAATAAACAAAGAGAGTCAAACAGAAAAAATTATAATAATGTGCATTGAGCGAGAAGAAACCAAAAAAATCAAATCAACCCAGATTGTTATGCATCACAAATAAACGACATAATCAACAAACATTAACTGTAACATAAATGCCTTATTTATTTCTCAAGTATTAGAAATATTATTTAAATTAAGTCACAGCTGAAAATAAATACAACATGATTAATATTTGGCATCGATTTTTATTCCCAAAAATGAATGACCCATTCAAAATAAGTTTTTGTTTAGAATATGTGAATTGTCATAACATTTGAGAGCGGTGTTTAAAATAAAATAGCTCTTACTTATCATTCCCATTCCTAGATGTCACTTAACACACAAATAAAAACAACAGGGATTCGGGCTGAGTAAACGATTTGAAAGAAAACTTTTTACGTAAAATTAACATAATTTCTTTCATAGCAATGGTTTAATTTTAATAAATTTATAAAAACAAAATTGTATTAAATTAATTATTATTACAATTTAGTTATTACTCTAGAGGGAAGCCACCAAAAATATGTTTAACCGAATCAAAAATCAGACCGATTTTAGAATCCAACCGGTTCGATCACCTATTTGATTTTTTTTATATGTTTTTAATTGTAGGCGACATCTATGGTTTAAACAAAAGTCGGCTAAAGCATTGCCACATGATATGAATCTGTATTCGGGTAGATTTTTGTCATGTGGCAATGCTTTTAGAAAGAGACTAGTTAAATTCTTTCGGAAAAAAAAAACACCCTGAGGGTAAAAAATTTTACTCGAAGGGTAACAATTTGACATTACAAATTCTTTCTGGGAAAATAAAGCACTTTATTTTTTGCTCTAGAGCATTTTGCTTTACTCTAGATTTTTTCATAGATTTGCTTTACTCTTTACAAATACATAGAAATGTGAAATGTCAAAGTGAATTGGAAACAAAAATAAAACTCCATTTTGATATTTCATTTGTTGTTTATTGAATATTAATGCGCTAAAATTAATTGGATCCATCTTTTTCTTATCAAAATAAAAAAAGTTTTACTGATCTGACTGACAGTAAAACATAACCTCACTTTATTTTGCTCTTTTTACACCAACACAACTACAAAAATATTTTCATATTCTTTAGGAGATAAAAAAGTTACTTTATTTCGAGTAACCCGAAAGAATTTAACATAAAAAGAGATGGTTATAATTGTTTATAAATTTTATGTTATGACGTATTTTACAACAACAACATTCCATAAAAGTTTAGCAATAGTTTATATTCCAAGAGGATTTTCACTAAGAAATAAACATTTTCATGATTCGATTTTTCAATCAAGTAAAATTACATATTTTATGAACATTTTCGTATAAAAATATTGTAAAAGCTCATAATTCTTATAGACTAAAAACGTAAATGAAAACAATCGTTTTCCCATATAGTTTCATGGTAAAGAGAAAATTGTATGTACTTTATTTTAAGCTTAGTAAAAAATACAGTCAATGTGGAGGCTCTTATTTATAATGTAGGCTCTGATAAAATGCATAATTTACAGTCCAGCAACGTTTTTAAAACAATTAAAAAAGCTCGATTGCGAAAAAGTACATTTGCGTATTAAGCAAATGAAAGATCCACATCTTCCATCTTCATTTCCACAATTTTAGTTTGGCTTCAAAATACCATGGCATCGATTTAACAATGTTATGTTGCCATTTGTTCAACCCAAAACTATAAAATGTAATTTGGAAGATTTCAGTACATAAGACTAAAAAAAGTCGTTATCATAAACTGAACCTTTATGTAAGCGTAAAGTTGAATAGAAAATGTCCAAGAAAAATGTCGAATATAGTGGTGAAACAATTAAGTTTCGATTGGGTTACTAGCGATGAAAAAAGGAAAGACTTTATTAAATCAATGATGAAATACACGACGTCGAGTATTTTAATACCATATTGAATTAACCAACTTTATTGAGTTTCATAACAAATGTTACTCCACAAAGGACAAAACCCGTTGCTCTGCACGGCACACAAACTACCCCTAAAACATTACAGCCGTGTTTTCCATGAGAACTGCACTAGAACTCGATAAACTTTAAATTCCTTTTATTATATGTAAAACGAAAAAAAATAAATTCATAAAGCGCGAATGTGTAGTGTATTTGATATAATTACATATTTTAAATTTAAAAATTTCCCCCTTCAGTTATTTCATCAATATTTTCTTATTTCTTGCTGACGTCATTACACGCAACTACACTCGATAAATTCATGGGTTTATCCAGTGTAACTAAAAAATAAGCTATAATTGCCATTATTTATTGCTGTAACAACTTAAAATGTGTATTTATGTGAAATGCACTACACATTATCACTTTAAGAATTTAATTTATTTTTCTGTTTACTTAGAATAAATGGAATTTAAAATTTATCGAGTTCTAGTGCAGTTCTCATGGAAAACACTATATACTCCAAAAACTGCAAAAGGAGCTACAAAAACTTCAACCAAACTTATTACTCCACGTTTTAAAAAAAATTTAATAAAAGTCGAACTGAACCTTGTTAAATACAGTGGTAATTTATTTAATTTTAATTATGTGATTATTTGTAAACTTTTTTGGTTGTGGGGGCGAGTAGCAGGCACAGCAGAGACGCAACGATTTCAACAACAACGTCAAGCAACACTACCTACAGTTAGTACAAATTTGGGTGACCGCATGGGAACATGATGATGGATCGAAATCTCGCCCCCTCTCACAACCGCCGATGGAAAAAATGGTGGAGGGGAATAATAATAGTTGTTTACAGCTTTTCAGAAAAAAGAGTTTGCGGTACCAGGATATTTGTGTTGTCATTGTGTCTTCTTTTCAGGTTGGAGCAAGTAGATGAACTTTAAAATTGTATTGTCTTGTGATATTACTAAAAAAAAATAAAAAAAATATTACTAACAAATTTTACTAACTTATCAACTACTTAGGTGTCTGGAACCGGGTTGAGTCTTTGTTGCTAACATTCCTTTCCCATCCCTCGATCTTGTTATATGTAAAAAAGGTGTACGACGGCGGCCTGGCCAGGGGCGGATATCACACTATTAGACTTACGTGGTTGGTTATCGATATGGCGCCTTTCCTTACGGGGTTTGGCTTCATGAAGAATGGTGTCGTGAAGAATGGTGTCGTGTTGTAACATCAGTATAGTGGTGTGGTATTCGCATTTATAATACGGGAGGCTTGCTTAATGCTTGATCGTACATCGCAATCAATCAATCAATTTGTAAACTTTTTTGGTTGTGAATGTACCAAATAAGCTCTTTTTTACTTGATCTTTGGTTAAATTGAGGATTAACGAAAAATCTTTTTTTTTGTTATTTTTCAGAAAAATATTTTTTTTAGTTCTGTGTGAGACATCCACTCAATTGTTTTGTTTTATTTGAAAGAATATTTTATGGCATTAAGACGTCGTTCAATTGTCCGCCGCGGCTTTGTTTGGTGGCGGGTCCGGGAGGTTCAATTTTCGATTACATTGTCGCATAAATTTGGTTTAATTTACTGGATGCTGTTCGTTATGTTGACTTTGAGGCCATCAATTGTTTGCGGTTTATTCGCATAGAACTGCGATTTAAGATAGCCCCAAAGAAAGGGGTCTAAAGGCGTTAAATCGCACGATCTTGGTGGCCAGTTGACGTCGCCGCCACGTGAGGTAACCATGCCCTTAAATCGCTCGTGCAGAATGTTCATCGTGAGATGCGCTGTGTGGCGCGAAGTACCGTCCTGTTGAGACCACATGTTGTCGGTATCCATATAATCCAGTTCATGCCAGAAGAAGTTGCTTATCATCGATCTGTAGCGCTCGCCGTTGAAGGCAATGCCAGTTTCGTTTTGGAAGAAGCACGGACCGATGTTACCGAGAAATTTCGAGCGTCGCTATTAAAAGCCCCTTTACAAATAAATATTTTTTTAAAATACCCATGTTTGTTTAATTATATAAGAAAGTATGAGTTTCACCAAAGCTACCTAGATTATACAAAGCCATATTCTAAAAAACGAAGCCTTTATGGAATTAGAAACGATGAAAAACGAAACCGTTCATATAAAATCACCTGACCGTAGATCATATTACGTTGGTCTGTATGCCCTATAAACTACAACTATTCAAGACCATAGTTTAATTTGGGTTTATTTCATGAAGTAACATTCCTGGTTGATTATAAACTAGTCAGTATTCAATTTGCTCTTCAGCACAATAATGCTCCCATACATAAGAAAAGTTATTGCCACGAAATTATTCAAAAATCTTGAATTTAATTATTTGTCTCGGCCAGGGCAGAGTTTCGATTTAAACTTGCAGAGGTTTAAGTTAAAGTGGAAGATATTCATAATTTAACAAGACCAAAAATTTGTAACAGGGTACCAAGAAAACCAAGTGTGATAAGATTTTATGTGATGTTAACAAAAAATTTTTGAACCACTTGCTAGATGTTATAGAGGCTAATCAAAAACTGACCATCTGCATACAAAACATGAGTGACTATATCATTATTTAATTAGCAAAATATAATCTTAAATTTAATTGGTTTACTATTTTATTTTGATTTTTTCCATATTGAACAAATAATATTGAGAACAAATTTGAGGGTACAAATAATTTTGCCAAAAACTAAATTAACTGTAATTTCTCCTAGAACTAAAATTTAAAAAAAAATTTGATAGAAATGTAAAGCAGGGTAATTTAATTTATTGAATTAAAATTAATGTTTTCAAAAAGTTTATTATTTATATAATTTTTAAAGTTTTCTGCGTTACGTTACACCAAAAATTCAGCAGGTACAAATAATTTTGGTTCGGGCTGTATATGAGGATCGTTTAGATTTTTCATTTTCCTGTAATAATTAATTTATTAAAACCAAAATTTATAAAATTTTCACAACAGCATTCTGGTCAAATTGAAATAAAAGCTTACTAAACTAAAAATTACCTCCTGGAAAACTTTCAAGTTCAAAAATTGTAAAAAAACCAAAATAAATTCACCAAATATTAAGAACGTGTGAAAATTTTGTGATTAAATATTGTAAATTTTTTTCGTAATTTTCCGTAAACAAATACAGACTTCTGCAGCCTGCACCCTGATTCTCTAAAAAATAAGATAATGTGTAGACGTGTAAACTTGTAAAAAGCAAAGCTTACTTTTATGAGTTTGCAATTTCTCGATTTGTCTTACTACTAAAATAATTTGAAAAATTTCAAACTCATAACAGTAAGCTATGCTTTTTACCAGTTTACACGTCTACACAATATCTTATTTTTTAGAGAGTCCAGTACCCTGATTCTATAAAAAATAAGATAATGTGTAAATGGGTAAACTTGTGAAAACCAAAGCTTACTTTTATGAGTTTGCAATTTCTCGGTTTGACTTATTACTAAAATAATATCGAAAAATTCCAAACTAATAAAAGTAAGCTTTGGAACAAAATGAACCTGTCCACAGAGACGGAGTGCCGACTCTGTTTGGAAGAGACAGAAACCGCAGAACACATACTATGTGAGTGTGTTGCTCTGTGCACACGGAGGTGGATTCATTTTGAAGAGAGGTATCTGACCCCAGAGAAATGTAAATTGGCCTCTATAAACAGCATTCTCGCCTTTATTAGAGAGGTGGAGAAGCTCCTGGAGTAACAGTACCCAACAGCACAAAAGATCTTTTAGGTCGTAGTGCTAGCCGCTTTTGGGCAGGGTCAAAAAAAAAAAAAAAAAAAAAAAAAAAAAAACAGCTTTGCTTTTCACAAGTTTACCCATTTACACATTATCTTATTTTTTATAGAATCAGGGTACAGGTGCTGATTCTCTAAAACGTACTCGACGTCTCGACCGTTTACACATTATCATACTATTTTCCGATTCTCTATAATTTGAAAATCATAAGTTGTAAATATTCAAGTAAAATTTCTGTCAAAAGTTTCCCCCAATTTTTTATAAAATGTATTTTGCGTATGCGTTTTTGAGTGCGTTAGTACAATCAGAACCATCTTGATGTAAATAGAGCCGGCATGTCAAAAATGAACTTAAAATAAAGGATACAGAAACACCAAAAATTCATGATTCGATTTTTCAATCAAATATTTTCGTATAAAAATAATATAAAAGCTCATAATTATTATAGACTAAAAATGTAAATGAAAACAATCGTTTCCCCATATATGTAGTTTCATAGTAAAGAAAAATTTGTGTGTACCTTATTTTAAGCTTATTAAAAAATACAGTCAATGTGGAGGCTCTTATTTATAGAGTAGGCTGTGGTACAATATACGAAAAAACCAAAAGTTTTCGATATTGTGAAACCGATGTGTTGCTCGATTAATACCTATGCTGAATAATGGGATGAATATCAAAGCGCAAGATACGAAATTGATTACAAGCAGATAAGGTGATGACATAACAAAGCACGATGAAGTACTGAGATCGATAAAACTCACAATTACTGCAGAATTCATTTAAAGCACGATTTGCGCGCCTTTTTTGTCATAGTGTTTCTATTTATATCGTACGGTCGCCTAGACTATATTTAGATCAACTGAAAATATAATTTTCACAATTTGGTGTCACATTCTTGTATGTTTTAATTTTTTAATGTAATTTATTGACAATAAAATAAACAAATGTTGATGTCAATTTGTTGTTTACTGGGAAACAGTTATTTGATCAAAAAATCCATTTGTTTTAAGAGAAAACTTAATACTATATACTTTCTAACCTTTCAAAATACCTTACTCAAACATTTACTCAAACATTTAAAACTTTTAAATTAAAACCATTCAAATTTCAGATGCATTTAATTCCATTTCAGGTTTTGATGGATTGAAATTGTTAAATGTGACGATATATGAACAAAATTTAGAATGAAACCGTCAAAAATGTATTGGTTCACATGCGGAAAATCAAGTTTATCGATCGAACATAAACTGCTGCTCTTCAAAATGATAACTAAACCTAAACGAACTTGGTCTTTTTTCAAAGGTTCACCAGTAATCGAGTTATGTGCGCCTCTACTTGGAACTTAAAAAGTGTATTTGCTTAAGAAACCATTCAAAGTTGGACACCTTTATTGAACAATTTGTAAGGTACCGTGAGGGTCCAACTTATGAATTCCAGTTATAAACGTTCGATTATTTCGTTGTGGTATAGAAGATATTTTGTCGAACTGAATAGGTATCTGTTGAATAAATGGTTAAAATAGACAAAAAAACATGTTTTTGGGTCTTTTTGTGTAAAATCTTTACACATGAATATCTCGAAAACCAGAGTCAAGTTTGCAAAACGGCCGATTGTCAATGTTGAAAAACATAAGTTTCCGATTTGAACAGTGATATTATTCGGCTAAAATTAACCTTTCCCCATTGTTTTACACGAGTAGCTATATATTTTAAAAGGTAGTCATAGTCACCGAGTAAAGGCCAAATGATGCAGTATGGTTTCTGTCAAACGACACAATTCATAGGGATCTATAGGTACTAACAATTCGAAGTTAATATAATTTTAGTTAGGGTTTTTTAGAAATTTGACAAAGGAGTTATCCGAAACAATATCACAATATGAAAGTGATAAAACCAAAATAATTGTGTTTCAATCTATTGTAAAAAAAACTTAAAAAAAATTAGAGGAACGCAAAAAAATGTTTTTATTCAATAATATTCCTTAAAATGCTGGCCAGTTATATTTGGTTTAGTACAATAATTAATTAGATAAAAAAAAATTGAATAATTCTAGCTTCGATTAGAAAAATTGTAAAATATTTAATTTTGATTCAAATTACTAATTTGAACCACTATTTTTTATTGCAGATTCGGATTCTACGGCTAAAAATACGTAGGGCTTGACTGAAACATATTTTTCGATGCTTGATAGATGGCGCTGTAATTGACGATATTCGTCACTATGACGATAGGGTTACGATATTGAGAAGCCATTTTCAGTAATGGAAAATTTAAGAAATACAAATTGTTTAAGACTAACTTCGAGCATTTACAATAAAACCGTAGTATTTTTATTGCAGACGTAGTGCAGAATCGTTTGCGTAGGTTCTCAGCAGAAGCAATCGAAAAAAAATTGAATATCGTCAATTACAGCGCCATCTATCATTAATCGAAAAAATGTTTCAGTCAAATCCAACGTATTTTTAGCCGTAGAATCCGAATCTGCAATAAAAAATAGGGGTTCATATTTTAGTTTCAAAGTTACCCCACGCTTTACCTACAAGGAGGAGGAGGGTACTAATTTTAACACTAATGTATTTCCCCACGGAATAATTAAATTTTGATCTTTACCTTTTTTTTTTTGTAGAGTGCTTATTTTCGGAGATATTTGAGTGTATTAGATTAAAAAAATCACCCGGTATATTGCGTGAGAAAAAAAAAATTCGCCAATATATGGGGCAAAAAGCATTACGAATTCTTTAAAAATATCGTTAACATTTCGAAATGTTGATAAAGTTCCTAACAATGTGAAGACGCATATCATCACTGATTCTCCACCAAATGCCATAATTCCAATAATCTTATGATCCTTCCACCATCTGGCTTTAAGCAAAATCTGGACTCATCTCTACACGGCATTCTATTCCATTCCCCTTCCATTCTATTTTTTACGATTATTAATAAATATCTGAAAATGAAATGCACCAAACTAAATCAATAAACAAAAATTTATAATAAATACCATAGATGATAAATTAATGAGTAATAGTAATTGTTAGGCGTATTAATTCGATTAATTGTAACTGTACTGTACATAGGTTTATGAACTCCCACCTATCTATAATTATTGTTATATTATAAATTTAAATAAAGTTCAATTAAAAAATTAAAAACAATCCAAAGACTTTACGTTCAAATTCCTTATGCAACGTTATATTTAATCTCAATGACAAAATTTCAATTAAACTCGCAATAATTATTGTTACCAATATTACTTTTTTCGTATATTTAATCAAATTTAGCAGAAATTCTAAGAAAACGATCCTAAACATATATTCAACTTTTTTTTCTCCTTTAAGACATCTAAAATGTAACTGTAAACGGGTAAAATTATTATTATTTCTATTATCCTTGAAAATGGTAAACAGACACACAGAGTAAGTATTCAGTAACATTCGGAACAATTTTGTAGTTGTAATCTGGTACTTTCGCATAATATAATCAAACAAAAACCTAAAATTCAATTAGTATTTTCGCCAAAACAAAAAAAAAGGAAAATATTGAATAGGACTTTTGTTGTTGGTGCTTTTGTTCTTTTTCTTATTTTCTCTCCGATATTTTTGTAGAAAAGCTCATAAATTTATTGAAAACAATCGATTATAAAAAATAAAATGAAATGGAAAAATGACTATTATTGATTTATTATTTGTGTACATAGCAGAAGTAGTTAATACCCGATTTAAAGAATGTGTGTATATATATGTATGTTCGCTGTGCAGCGTGTCCCAATAATAAATTTAATTTTAATTTCCTTCAAATAAAATTAACTACTTAATAGATCCAAGGCAATAAAGGTTCATCTTAATGGCCTGTTCACCTCACAAACAGTACATACTACAAATCACATAAAAAATCTATAGCAATTTTCATAATAAGAGTATTCTGCGAAATTTAAAATTATACCTCTTTGTGGGGCACCCGTTATATAAAAATATAAAGGTTCATTAAATTTATAAAATTATTTTTTGAGATTTAGACAGATATCATAATTAAACACACGTTCAATGATTTTATTGACCATGGAGATGTTTTTCTTTGTATTTTGTCACGTTCATTGGAATATGAAATGCAGGCACAATTCAATAGGTACTTTTGATTGTTAAATAACATAGAAGTTCATGCAAAAAGGTAAGTATTGTAATCGTGAATTTTTTTGCAGAACTTTAGGTTACAAGAGACTCAATCCCTGGAAAATTCCAATTTTTAATGAAAATGATTCTCATGGTTCTCTCAACCCTGCATAAAGACGGATATTGTTCGCTTAGTATTTAAACTATGTTACATTTTTGGTTCAAAAAGTCAAGAAGTTATTCTATTTTGGATTTGGAGGAAGAACCTTACTGACATTAATTGAGCATGAGCAAAGTACAGATCTGTTAAGTTAGTCACCTAAATCTGCCATGTACGCTTTAAAATATGCCATTACTCATACACGGCAATCTTGAGTGAATGGTCACGGCAAACTCGCTGAACAAAGCAAAATCGCATCGCTTTGTCACTGATCAGTTTGAAATAAATTAAATAGAGTGATTTATTAGGGCGCAATGTTGACCGTAAAATTATACTAATTGGAAAGACGGTAGCACGAAACCCCTCATAACCAAACTCAGCAACAGCATGAGCAATACTAATAACAAAGCATACCGATTAACTCGCCGTCTACACTATGCAAATTCACTGATATTTTCTATCATCAATTTTATGTTTGTATATGTTTTTTTTTCAATGTATTGACAAATATTTGTCCAAAAAATATAATAGCTGGTCATTTCAATATCATAATAATATCTTCAAATGTCAAACAAAATTGATTCAATGCTATGAAAAAATTAGTTGTTTTTTAACACTTGCCAGTTGTGGTTAACAAAATTATGTTTTCAGAAAATTATACAATGTGGAGAACCACCACCTCGTCCAAAAACTTCATTTCGTCATACAAAATTTCGCCGATTTATCGTCAACAACAGCGCTTTCAGATTTTTTTTCTACTTGGTTTTAATTTTTTATGTTGTACATATGGTATGTATAGTCCTAACCAAACTTATTTGTACCTGCTAAATTTGTGAATTTGTGATGCAACGTAACGCAAACAACTTTAAAAATTATAAAAATAATAAACTTTTTGAAAACATTAATTTTAATTCAATAAATTTAATTAGCCTGCTTTACATAGAACTACTGAAATAGAACATTCCCCTTTAATAGTTCAGTTTGTAAAGCCGTGTTACCTTTTATTTTATGCCCAAGGAAAACTAAACGATTATGGTCGTGTTTCCTCGGGCAAAATTGTTAAAAAATATCATGATATTTTTTATCACTTTGCCATCAAATGCACTGATTTATCACCAAAAAAATCCTAAATTTTTTTTTGGTTTTACCTGTCAAAAAACATTATTTTTTTTATGTAAAAGAAACTTAATTAATAATTTTAAATAATTTAAATTTCCATAATATAGTATATACAAACTGGAAATATTTAATAGTTTAAAATACTACAAAAAATTATAATTAATTATCTTTAATAAAAAAAATCAGAATAATTTAGATCGTTTAGAACGTTTAATTTTAACTTTTGCTTTTATTTTATTTTTTTTTTCATTTTGGTTGTTTCCGCGGGTTTGAAATAAAATTTAACGGAATGAAGTTAGGGTCATAAGTAATTGACGTGCAGTATCATGATATTTTTTATCACGTTTGGCCGAGGAAACACTAGGTATATAGTATTTAATAATAAAAATATTTCCAATATTATAGAATTAAGACAAAAGCACACTAATTTGGACAAAAAACAGTTCTCCATAGAAAAGAGCTTATCTTATGATGCCGTTCACGTTTCATTTCCTGCCGGTAGATCATATTCCGAGTATCTGTAAGCCCTATAAACTGCAACTGTTCAACGCCATAGTTCAATTTCGGTTTATTTCATAAAGTAACATTCCTGGTTGATGATAAACTAGTCGGTCCGGTACTTACATAAGAAAAGTCATTGCCACGAAATTAAACAAAAATCTTGAATATAATTATTTGTCTTGGCTAGGGCCATGTTTTGATTTAAACTTGCGGAGGTTTAAGTTAAAATTATCTAAAAAGACCAAAAATGTATAGCAGGGTGCCAAGAAAACCGATGGGGATAAGTAAATAAGATTCTAGGTGATGTTAACAACAAATTTTTCAACCACCAAGAAAACGCCCAAGAAACCCGATCAACAGCCAAGAAAACCGATGGGGATAAGTAAATAAGATTCTAGGTGATGTTAACAACAAATTTTTCAACCACTTGCTAGATGTTATAGAGGCTAAACAAAAATTGACCATCTGCATACAAAACATGAGTGACTGTATCATTATTAATTAAATAATGATACAGTCACTCATGTTTTGTATGCAGATGGTCAGTTAATATAATAGTAAATTTCATTGATTTACTATTTTATTTTGATTTTTTCCATATTGTACAAATAATATTGACAACAAATTTGTCGGTACAAATAATTTTGGTAAAAACTAAATTAACTGTAATTTCTCCTAGAACTAAAATTTAAAAAATAAAATTTTATAGAAATGTAAAGCAGGGTAATTAAATTTATTAAATTAAAATTAAAGTCTTCAAAAAATTTATTATTTATATAATTTTTAAAGTTGTTTGCGTTACGTTGCATCAAAAATTTAGCAGGTTTGTATCATAATTTTGGTTAGGACTTTACGTTTATTTCGTTCGCTATTTGTTTTAAAACTGGAATTTTTATGGGTTATCAAAACTTCATTTTTGCGATAAAAGTCGATTGATTAACCGCACTGTACTTTCTGTATTAAAAGACATTTTTTAATCGTTATAATACGAATAATTAAGAAGAAAAATTGTTTAGGTTATGATTTTTTGTGGCTAGCATTGGTTTTAGCTGTCTCAGTCAAAGTGGCGCCATTTATTTCTTGGTGTGGAAATATTAATAACTAAAAATCGCTGTTTATTTAATTAAAAAAAAATTAAATCTTCCTTTTCCAAAATTTGCAAGCATAATACATAATTGAATAAACATTAGTAAATCTTATTTCATTTCTATTTTAATTTAAAAACAAATTAAATCTTCCTTTTCCAAAATTTGCCACCGTCGCCTGTCAAGTGAGACAGCTAAAACCAATCCGTGCCATCGCGATGTTTCAACTTGAGAGAACAATTTCAAATGGCAAAACATAACCTCAAACATTAATTTTTCATGACATTTCATAATAATGTACTAATAGAATCACGTGAAATAGCATCCTGATAATTTGCTAATAGTGTCAAAACGCGTATAATATACACACACATAATATCAGTGAATTTGCATAGTATAGACGGCGGGTACGCTATACATGCATAATTTGTGCTTCTTTTGCTCGTATATGTTTTTCATTTTCGAAAATATGTACATACTTGTTGCTGCTGCGGCCACATATAGTACATATTTTCACAATAAAATAAATTAAAGTAGGCGGTTTTTTTTTGTCTTCGGCTCACCATGATTTGAAATGTTGTACATTGCATGTGTATGCATAGATTTTGTGTTGATTTTACGGGAGCACCCCGAAATCTTGCATTACAAAATCTTGCAAGTACAAAATCTTGCATTTTTTAAAAATCATGCAAATCAAAATCTTGCCAAACCAAAATCTTGCAGTTATAAAATCTTGCAAGTACAAAATCTTGCATTTCAAAATTTTGCAGTTTTAGTATCTGTACCTGTCTTTAGTATCTAACATAATATTGCGTATTCATAAAAGTCAATTGAAAAGTCAGTTTTGAGTTTAGATTAAACTATAGCAATTTTATTCACAAAAAAAAACAGAAGAAAAGTTATAATTGTATAATATAATTAAAATAAAATAAAATAAAATAAATTGTACAGCAATTAAAAAAGGGTAATATTATGCGCAATTCTTTTTAAAAAATCAGTTTTACTGAGTCTTTCCCTTTTTTTAATGATACGTTTTATTTTTCTATTTTTGATTATTGTTTTTGTTTTCTTTGAAAGGCGTTCTCCGGATTTCAACTTATCAATTTGAGCTTTTGCCACAATTAGTTCCTTTGATAAATTTTCAATGATTCGGTATACTCCAGCATGCCGCTGTTCAACCACAACTTTAAGGCGTCGGTGCCAAGCTTCGACACTGTTTTGGGTTCGTGGGAAGTTTTCTGATCCTATATCTGCATCGGAAATAGACCAGAATTGTGGCATATATCTTGGTGTATGATTGAGGCCCCCAATATAATTTTTGTGGAACCGCACCGTCCAATTAATTTCGCTCCGCTGTTCTCATCAATTGTTCATATAAATGTTGATAATATCCAGGTATTTCGTTTGGTGGAACGAAAGCCAAACTTTTCAGCATCCGAATTTGGATTGAAAAATCCTCAGAACTGGCGTATCTAGCCACAAACCGTTGCTTTTGTATCCTTCGCCAAATTATTTGGCCGAAGTGGAAAAGGCAACCTTTAAACGTTGCTTCGGGAAAAAATGTTGAAGCTGATGACACAATTGCCTTTTCGAAATCTGTTATGACTCTCCTTGGATTTAAATTAATACCCTGTTCCAAGCTGATTTTCTTTAAGTTAAAAAAAAAATCTGTCATAAACCTTCAGAGATTTTTTGCTCATTAAGCAAAATATTAAAGGTACAATTTGCCCCTCAACAAACCCGTGAATTGAAAAGAGTTGCCGCATGATGGATGGAACTACGTCGAAAGTTCCATTCATGATCCAGCAACTCGATCTGGTTCTTTTATTTTATTTCTGCGGATTCTTTGAATTTTTATCCTTTGTGCCTTTCTCGACGGTAAGTATACCCGCGAGTTTCTTTGGCAATTAGTAATGCTATCTCTAATAATAATAACAGGTGCGGTATCGAAATTTTTAGCCTGCATTTTGATTAAAATATTGGCAACGCATATGGTTTTTTCGAAAGTCAATATTTTAGTTTTAATATTTCATGTTTGCCTTCAACTTTGTGTGTGACTACTCGTCCTTTGCAGGACAAAGATTGTTGTTTGCTGCAAACCCAATTAAAAGTTTTCTTCGTTTTTCTGTTTAAATGGTACGCATACCCATCAACGAATAACTTATCCTTACCTTTGTTCGAGGTAACCACTGAAATATCCATAATTCGGATATGCCTAAAATAAATAATTTCATAAAAATTAAAAATTAAAATTATTTTTTATTGAAAGTTGCTTATAAAATGTTTTCTTGTTTCGTTACTTATTCTCACAAATATTGATAGTTTTGCTCGACATTTTGTATAAATATAGGTTTTAGTAATAAGCCATTTGTGTTAACTTGTGTGTCCATTCGAGTCTAGAATAGAGGGATTGCAGTGGACGCAAACTGCCAAATAGATTTGCTCAAAAACGACGCCGACGTTTTTTTTATGTTGGTGATATATGCGACAATCCATCATCTGCTTGTCGACAGAATTTGAAGTCAATTGAAACATTCCGTGGGGCTGATTTTAATAAAGAACAGTAAAAAATGTTTTTGGATTCTTTTTCGAGGTAACATAAAACTTTTCGACGAAATAATTCTCTACGGTTAATACATCTTGCAAATTCCAAAAATTATTCCATAGGTGTCCTTAAAACAAAATTAACAGGTTACCGTGTAATATAAAACTTATATTTCTAGATTTTCCTGCTATACTTTGCTAATGCCAAATAATATCGATAATATTACAAAAAAAAAAAAAAAAAATATCTAGTAAGATTTTAAATTAAAATTCTTTCTGTGACGTTTTATTGACATTTTATTAATTGATGGAATCTTCTTTAAAGGTATGTCCGAATAATAAATCGTCTTGGCATTAAAGCTCGTTTATAAATCTTATTAGCAAGTTACTAATGGACGCCCTGTAATGTTATCACGCTGTTTCGGCGGAGGAGGTAGAGGAGGGAAGCGGTAGGTGATTTATAAAATGTACTGCTAAGTTGCAAGGAGGGTATCAATAAATGACTTGTTTATTGGTAACATATAAATAAATTTTTAATAGATAACCCTTTTAACGACCAAAATATATTTTAAAATACCGATTCCTACAGCGGCATCCTTTCCCCTTGCTGAATAGCAGCCAAGTTCTAATATTCCTGTTCAATTTTTGTTGTTTGCAATTCTCTACTAGTTACTTCTGATAGGCCTACAGTTAAACGAGCAATACGCTTGTGTATGTTTGTTTTTGTTCAAGAATTTAATTTTTTTTCCCTCATTTCTATTAGGAGTGGATCATTGTTTTCGTGAAATTTGTTATTCCAGGCAGCAAGAATGGTTCTTTAAACATACAATTTACTATACAAATCTTCAATAATTGTTAATTTCTATATAACGTTTTTATAACAAATGTAACGGCGATTCATTTAGTTTATGTTAAAAATAATCAAATGAGATGACGAATCTGTTCATCAGTCAGTTCACGTCTGATATACAATTGTATTTAAAACCACAAATTTTAAAATTTTCCAGCTAGCTACTCACGTTAAGAGTATTTACTAAATTATCAAAATTAAAACCACATCCAAATTTGAGTATTTAAAACCTGGCGAATTTATTTTAATAAGTATAAGGGAATATACACCCTATATCACAAAAATAAAACAACGCTTTTTTTATTTTTGTAACTACTACCAGAGCACCCTGTATTTTATAGAGCCATAATCAAAAAATCTGAGCTTTTATAAGGGAATTAGAAACGAGGAAAAAACGAAACTTTTCATAGTAAAACACACAAAACATATGGGAAATCACTTTTTTTCCTAAGACAAATTTTTAAATGAAAACGTTACAAATTGTTAATTATGATTTCTGAAATACTTTCATAAATGTTTGAATTTCAACACATATGAATATCGTTTAAGTAAATCGTTTTCATTTTCTTGTAATAATTGATTTATTTAAACCAAAATATTAATAAAAATTTCATAACAACAGCATTCTGGTCAAATTGAAATAAAAGCTTACTACGATTCGTTTGGTCATTAAGTCAATATACATTACGTAGGTGGCAGTGATGGCCGTAAAAATTTGGAAAAATCGTATCAAAAATTACCACCTGGGGAAATTTCAAGTTCAAAAATTGTAGGAAAAGCAAAACAAATTCACAAAATATAGGAACGTGTGATAACTTTGCGATTAAATAATTTGTTTTCGTATTTTTCTGAAACCATTTTAGACATCTTACGTACACTAGTAAAACTAAAGATAAATTTAGCAAGTATTATTTTAATTTGTCAGAGCCAACTTTGATGTATTTTTCAAAATGAAAGTTCGAAAAAATATATTTTAGAAATAATATAATTTTAATATTTCTGCAATTAATATTTACTTAACACCAATATGGCCTTCTGGTATATTGTTCTTAAAGATATGTAGAAAACTTTTATATAAACATTTTATAATATTTTTGCTTTTTTCATTGAAAAACTTGAAGCTAGAAAACACCATTTTTACTATGGATTCATATGGAAATCAGTGAAAAGTTATACCACTAAAAAAGCTTCTAAAAAATACGTCATTAAGATTATGGCTCTATACTCTAGAAGGCTCTGGTAATACTCGCCTATAGGACGACAGAAATATGGTCATTGGAATATGGTCAACTGCAATGGAACTTGACTGTTGCTTAACCGAATGTGATGCAATCCGTTATTTCCGATCGAAATGGGATTCTAAAATGATTTTGGGATAAAGTTCTGGAATGTGGCCAACTAGGATGGAACTTAGCTATTCCTTAACCGATTTTAGTGAAATTTGGCATGCGCCAAATTTCAAATTTCAATTTCATTTCTAAAGTGGTTTTTAGACAAAGTTCCGGAGTATGGCCAACTAGAGTGGAACTTAACTAATTTTAGTGAAATTTGGCATGCGTGATGGAAATGAAATTTCTTGAATATGGCTCATTACTATGGAACTGGTAATTTCTTACCCGATTTTAGTGACATATTATAAGATATTTTGTAAATGGAATACTGGAATATGGCCAACTAGGATGGAACTTGGCTATTCCTTAACCGATTTAAGTGAAATTAAGCATGCGAGATGGAAATGGGATTACTAAATGATTTTTAGATGAAGTTCTGGAATACGAACAACTGGGATGGAACATGGCTTGGGACATGGGATGGGATTATAAAATGATTTTTAAATGAACTTCTGGAATATGGCCAACTCAGGAAGGTAGGAACTTGACTATTCCTTAAACAATTTTAGTGAAATTGGGCATGCGAAGTGGAAATGGGATTATAAATTGATTTTTATTTTTTGGCTAAATGATTTTTAAATTTTGGATGAAGTTCTGAAATATGAAATGCATGTCAAATTTCACTAAATTCGTTTAAGGAGTAGCCAAGTTTCAACCTAATTAGCAATATTCCAGGACGTCATCCAAAAATCATTTTAGAATCCCATTTCTATAGCATATGTCGAAAATTGCATCACAATCGGTTAAGAAAGAAAGAAGTTCCATCCTAGTTGGCCATATTCCAGAACTTCATCTGGAATTCATTTTATAATAACATTGCCATCTCCCATGCCAAATATCACTAAAATCGGCTAAGTTCCATCCCAAATGGCCATATTGCCCATATGGAATATTCCAGAAATTCATCTAAAAATCAATTTAGAATCCTATTTTCATCTCTCATGCCCAATTTCACTAAAATCGGTTGAGGAAAAGCCAAGTTCCATCCTAGTTCGCCATATTCCAAAACTTCATCTAAGTTCCATCCCAAATTGCCATAGCCCAATATGGAATATTCCAGAAATGCATCTAAAAATCATTTTAG
Organism: Tipula vernalis; assembly: GCA_958295665.1. NCBI lineage: Eukaryota > Metazoa > Arthropoda > Insecta > Diptera > Tipulidae > Tipula > Tipula vernalis. The sequence continues at coordinate 231,238,893 of OY282560.1, forward strand.
AATCCTATTTTCATCGCTCATGCCCAATTTCACTAAAATCGGTTGAGGAAAAGCCAAGTTCCATCCTAGTTCGCCATATTCCAGAACTTCATCTAAAAATCATTTAAGAATCCAATTTCCATCGCGCATACCAAATTTCACTAAAATCGGTTAAGAAATGGCCAAGTTCCATCTTACTAGGCCATATTCCAGAACCTCAAATAAAAATCATTTTAGAATCGGTTAAGGAATATCCAAGTTCCATCCTAATAGGCCATATTCTAAAAATTCATCCAAAAATCATTTCAGGATCCCTTTTCCAAGAGACGCATGTCAAATTGCATGTTCGGTTTGTTCGGAAACCGGTTTATTTTTCGTGCCCCACTTCACATGTCCTCTTATTGAGGCCTTTCGTTCCTATGGCATAATTGTTTTGTCCTCTCAGCGAGGCATTTCTCTCGTTAAGGGTTTACCATAGTAAATCTAGCAAAGACATGAACCATAAGTTCTTTTTAAGTACTTGCGGTGGGTCGATTCGAAAGCCACGAGATGGAAAAAATTAAATTTTTTAGTGTAGCATCAGAGCACCCTGTATTTTATAGAGCCATAATCAAAAAATCTGAGCTTTTATAAGGGAATTAGAAACGAGGAAAAAACGAAACTTTTCATAGTAAAACACACAAAACATATGGGAAATCACTTTTTTTCCTAAGACAAATTTTTAAATGAAAAAATTACAAATTCTTAATTATGATTTCTGAAATACTTTCATAAATGTTTGAATTTCAACACACATGAATATCGTTTAAGTAAATCGTTTTCATTTTCTTGTAATAATTGATTTAATTAAATCAAAATATTAAAAAAAATTCATAACAAACAGCATTCTGGTCAAATTGAAATAAAAGCTTACTACGATTCGTTTGGTCATTAAGTCAATATACATTACATAGATGGCAGTGATGGCCGTAAAAACTTGGAAAAATCGTACCAAAAATTACCACCTGGGGAAATTTCAAGTTCAAAATTGTAGGAAAAGCAAAACAAATTCACAAAATATAGAGGAACGTGTAATAATTTTGTGATTAAATAATTTTTTTTCGTATTTTTCTGTGACCATTTTAGACATTTTACGTACACTAGTAAAACTAAAGATAAATTTAGCAAGTATTATTTTAATTTGTCAGAGCCAACTTTGATCTATTTTTAAAAATGAAAGTTCGAAAAAATATATTTTAGAAATAATTTAATTTTAATATTTCTGCAATTAATATTTACTTAATACCAATATAGCCTATTTGTGTATTGTTCTTAAAGATATGTAGAAAACTTTTATCTAAACATTTTATGACATTTTTGCTTTTTTCATTGAAAAACTTGAAGCTAAAAAACACCATTTTTCCTATGGATTCCTATGGAAATCAGTGAAAAGTTATACCACTAAAAAAGCTTCTAAAAAATACGTCATTAAGATTATGGGCTCTATACTCTAGAAGGCTCTGGTAGCATGCGTGTCGAAAAACCTGGTCTTTTGGCATACGCCTACATTGAACTCACATTACACAAAGTATCAGGCAAATGTTCACATTTTGCTCTATGTACCGTAACTTATATGTACCGTAACGACATATCTATTCAATATTTTCATTCTACAAATTCCTTTAAAAATAACTCAATTCAAGAAATAAAAATTAAGTGTACATTAAATTTACTTCAATTTTAGAATATTTTATATTTTCTATCATTTCCTTCAAACAATTAACGGCTGTGAGCACACCATAGCCGATTAAAAAACACGTCGAAATGTTGAATAAAAATCATGTATTAAACGAGGTGAATAAAAACTATACACCATGTAAACATAATGACATCAGTTCGCGTGCTCTCTCCCAGATGTCAACCTTGTTGTGTCTCGTCTGTCGTAATTAATTTTTATGTGTTTTGTATTGTAATCAAAAATTCTCAATTATCAAGAGCATTTTATTTCTGTGGATTGTGTGTTTTACTTCAAATTGTTTTGTTTATGTTCTAAATAACACGTTTAATATTAATATTGGCTGAGCTTTGGGTGTATTGATCACGGTGTTGTGATAAAACAAAAGTTTTGGATACCAATCAGAACAACAAAGTATCAAAATGGATGAAATTAAATCAAATATTTCTAAAATATTTGAGCAATACACGAATAGTATGTCTCATTCGGTGCCAAAACGTTTAAGTTTTACTCTAAACGATTCTATTGGAAGTAGTAAGTTCCATTTAATTATTTTGTAATTTTATGTTTGCTTCGTCAAAAAATATATTGGAGGTTATGTTTTTTAATGTTTGACAGGCGGCAAAAAGCGAAGAAATTCCCAAGAACTTGATAACACTGAGAAAAAATTAAAACAAGACAATAGTGTTCTAGATACGAGCGGAAACGGATCATTTACTGTACCGTCCAGTCCATGGGAATCTAGACGCATGAAAGCTGATTTGATCGAAGCTAAATCACAGATTGCCCAGTTGAGACAGGAGATCGATCGGCAAAACAAAGTCCGCAATGAGATCGAGATTCTTTATAAATCGAAGGTTGAATCGCTTCAAAGTCAGGTTGATCATAGTACTGGTAAAATTACAGATGTGGAGAAGCATTTAAATAGTCTACGTAAACGCGAAGCCCACTTCCGAGAAGAACTAATGAAGGTGAAAAATGAGATGATGGTGAACAAACAAAATTATGAGGAAATGATCCATGAGCTGACCAAAGAGAATCAAGATTTAAACGAAGAATTTAATAGTGAGAAGAATGACCTAATGAATCAGATTGGTGATCTGCAACGGCAACTCATGGAGGCCGAACAAAACTTTAAAAGCGAACAAGAAGAATATGAAGCCATTAATGATTTGTATGCAGCACTGCAAGATAAACTTGAAAAGTATGAAAATATGGAACGTCTTCTAAATACCGAACAACAAAAGTCATTAAAACTACAACAGAAAGTTAGCGAACTTGAATACGAAATTTCCGGTTTTGGTGAATGGAAAAACCTTTCGAAGTCGGTTCAAGGTAAATTAAATAATTTATCAGACCTAGAAAAGGAAGTTGTACGGCTCAGACAAGAGAATAAAAATTTACGCGATTCCGTTGGGAATAAGTTGATTCTTGAGGAGCAAGTTTATGATTTGAGAACTCGTTTGGAAAATGCGGACAAAAGTAGTAATGAAAATATAAATTTGAAAGTACGGATAGCTACACTAGAGCAAGAATTGAAAACGTGGCGATCAATTGCAGCCGATCATTGCCCGGCGAACGCATCTCAAACTCCTGCTTCACTTCGGAATCACTTGGAATCGATTTTACAAAAAGACTTGCTATTGACTAGTGAAAAGGGTAGTGCAAAGTGTGAGAAAAATTCGTTAGAAGATAAGTTGGCGGAAATGGAAATGGTAAGTTGACATTTTTGGTCTAATATACTGTAATTAACGAGTTTCCTTTTTATTAGCAACAAGAAATGTTCCAGAAAACAAACAATGATTTGAAAGTTGTCGTGAAACGCCACCAGAACATAATCCAAAAGCTTCAGAAGAAATTAATTATTGTGGCTGGTGAACGAGATTGTTACAAGCGTTTGTTGGATAATTACGAGAAAGATTTGACGATTTCGGGTAACCAAACGCAAAATAATAATAACGATAATCAAACACGCCTACGCATTGAAATGTTAGAGCGCACGGTAAATGGTTACAAAGAAATGTGTGCAAATTTAGAACAAGAACTGCAGATAAATAAATCAAATCCCGAACTAGCATTAGATTCGATCGTGAACGATAATTATGAAAAACTGCGAAAAGAATTGAACACGTTGCGAATAGAAAATGAAAAAATTAAGCGACGAAAGGAAGAATTGGAATTGGAACTGGAACAACGAAGCTTAAAAGGTGTTTTTAATACGGAAAAATATAAAGTTTTACATTTAATGACAAATCCAGCGGCCGAAGCATACGAAAACAGCAAAAATGAAATTGAAAAACTGCAAGTCGAGATCGAACGATTGAAACGGAAAATTGTGAAGTTGGAAGAAAATGAGCACGAAATGACTATTCGTATGAATGATACAAATGTAACGATGAATGTTAAGGAGTTGAATGTATTACGCGGTCAATTACAATCTTTGGAATCCAAAAACCAACATTTAAAAGAGGTTTACAAGGCGGCAAGCCAAGAATTTCGTGATGTATGTTATATGCTATTTGGATTTCGAGTTGATCGCGTGGGCAACGCAAATTATCGTATATCCAGTATGTATGCCGAAACCGAAGACGATTACTTAAATTTCCGTTTAAATGATTCGGGAGTACTAGACATGCTCGAAACAGATTATTCAGTTTCGTTAGCAGACATGATGAGAATTCATTTGGTCACGCATAATTCTCTTCCCGCATTTTTAAGTAGTTTAACGTTAGATTTGTTTAATCGAACAACTGTAATGTCTTAAGTTTTAGTTGTAAACTCCAAGTCGTAAGTTAAGTTTAGGTTTAAAATATCAACATAAAATAAAATGGCAATTTCAACATTACCCAGAATTTAGAAGTAGAATTTTATTATCATGTTGGTTTTCTAAACTATTGTACAACCGGATATTTAAAATATTATTTCAATTATCAACAAAATTGTGGCTCTAAAATTGTTTCTACAAAATGAAAACTTATTAGATAAATTGTCGTAACACAATACTATTAATTAATAAATAACATTTAATGATTTAAACATACGTATTAAACATTTTGATGTCATTCAATTAAATGTTTCAATAAAAATTTAAAAAATGTGAAATACTTTTTAATGTTTTGTTAATCCTAGACCGTTGACCACTTGTCTAACTATATCCACTTACCTCTACGTGTGTCGGAACTCGCAACACTAAACTGTAATTCGCGCACAAAAAACTGTTTTCACTTGAGTGCGGACTTAATTGGTTAATCAATAAAATTTGATACACGACTAAAAGATGTATTATAAATTATAGACAAAAAAAATATAAATATGTATATAATGTATCTAAATTAAATGGTTAGTAATTTGAATTAAGCAACTAAACATATTCGATTCACAAAATAATGAAAAATAGTTTACTCTCTCACGATTTGATATGAAGTTACAGTGGAACGCCACCACATTGCCTATTCAACTAAATTGGCGCATATTTTTGTTCCTCTATTCATTTTCATAGATTTATGCTGGTGTGTTGTTAAACGTAAGCAAGATTAGAGCAATATTCGGTATTTTATCTGCAAAAATTATAATGTTTACGTATACATAAGTACTTAGATTATGTTGTATTTGCATGAATTATTTTGTAACGAAGTTGCAGCTAAAAAATGAATAAACAGAAAATTGAAAATGACTCAATTGTTTCAAAATATAATCCCTGCCTGTAATTCGTATTCTTCCAAAGTGATATTTTAATCAAATTATTAATGCGATGAATAAAAGATAATTCGGAATAATGAGTTGAGTATTTTTTTTATTGATGAGTTCGAATTTTAGAAATTTCAATACAACTTTAACTAGCATAAAGACAATGGCGCAACAAGGTACCCACAGCCGCGGGGGCCCACGGGATTTATCAAGCGTTTGAATATTTGTTCAAAGTCAAGATTAGATAGATGGCAGCTCAGATTTAGCTTAAATTAGACCACCCTTTCAAAATTGTAGAACGGGTGATTTCTAGGAAATGTTTAAGAAAAGGCGGTGGTCTAGTTTTTAGAGAAAGAAGAAATCGTTCCTGTTGTTATTAAATATTTTCTTAAGACATGCCCAACAGTTTCTTCTCGGTTGCTAAAGGTGAAAGTCAGAGTAATTACACATAATCTGACTCCAGGTTCTGACAGATATTTAGATTTATAAGAAAATTTCCTAAACTGGTTTTTGTGTTTGCTAGGTTGATTTATTTGTAATATACGGAATGGGTACAAAGGGCCAAATGTCGAAGGGCCCAAAGTGTCAAACCCCGCCTTAGCAAAAACAAAAAAAACGATATAATAAAAAAACCTAGGGAATGGGTCGAAGGGCCGATTTTTTTTTTATTTTACTTTTTAGAAATATAATTTTTTAAATTTGTTTTAAGAAATATTTTGTAAATTTTTTTATGAAATATAAATTAATTTCAAGAAGAAAAACTAACTTCTGAAATTATAAATTTAAATAAAATTTGTGTACAAATTAACTATTAAAATTTGTTTTTTATTAATAGAATCTGAACCATCTTGATGTACATAAATGCCTGCTCACGTGAAAAATCAACTTAACCCTTCTGTCAATGAATAGGTCTAGCCAGACCTTTTTGAAATGGAAATTATTATTTTCATGGAAATAGTGCAGACACCTACATGAAGTTCTACGAATTTCTCAATTGACATGTTTCCTAAAATTTACGAATACAAAAAATAAAAAAATATGCAAGGGAATATGAAAAATAACGGTTTTTCAATTTCTACACCGCTTGTACATGAATAGGTCTGGCCAGACCTAGTTTTTTTCATATATTTTATATGGTTTTATATGAATAAATAAATAGATTTTGGGTAGAATATACTTGATAGAAAAGGTTTTTTACGCAAGAAAAAAGATTTTTGTTTCTTTTTGTGCGTAAATAAAATCCGTTATTTTGTAAGTATAGTGGAATTCCTGAAAATTTTTAGTGTAAACATTGTGAAATAATATATATTTTACAAATTGTTGTTTTGCTAAATAAAAATATTATTTGAAATGGCTGATGAAATACGTGGTTATAGATGGTGACGGTAAGAATAATTTCTGCTTGGCCTGGTAAACTGTTTACTAAAACTAATATTTTGTAGAATGTCCGCAGCACAAAGGGAGCAAGAGCTGATAAGAATTGCTGAAGAAATAAGTGATGATATTGATAGCGATATTGGGGATTTTAGTGGCGATGAAGACGAGGATTATGCCCCAGAAGGAGGAGTTTCTGATATTGAATCAGATCTAATAATCGGGGGTTTCAGCGACATTGCCGATTCCGATGATGAAGAGATTTTGGACGAACTTCACGAGGAGAATGATCTCGCTTATCAACAGCAAGATTTACAACCATCAATAGAATATTTCGTTGCACGTGATGGAACGAAATGGCAGAAAGATCCACCGTCTTTGGGACGAATGAGAAACCACAACATTATTACAGAAATCGGCGGGCATGCAAGACGAGGAATGAGCATAAATCTAGTTGATATTTTTAAAACTCTAGTAACCGAAGAAATGGTCGATATTATACAAAGACATACAAATAGAAAGGCAAACATGGAGACGTCGAACTATAATGCTAACAATGGCTCAAATAAGTCCGCACAATGGACTCCCGTAACGTCTCAAGAATTATACGCATATTTTGGAATTTTATTGGCCGCCGGATTAAATCATTCAAATATGCAACACACAAAGGAATTGTGGTCAACCAAAAATGATCCAGTATTTCGGGCAACAATGTCTATCAATCGCTTTTTATTTATTTATTTATTTTATTTATTTATTTGTTTAAATTTACAAATATTTTGCGTTTAAGAACAACCCCAAGCTACACAATCCATTTTGAGCACGAAGCTCATTCATAATAGTTTGTGTAGATGGGATCATTTAACGTAAAAATACAAAGAAGACAGCTTTATAGAATTATGCAAGATACCTCCTTGGCCTCCATTAAAATTGATTAAATTTATCCAATCCAATAATGCTGTTGTATAGCTTGGAACATAATCCGACAGTGCTATGGTACTTCTATTTTTATATTTCCCAGGCGAGTAATGATAATTGTGTACATTGGTTAAACACCTTCAAACTATATGCTGGCCCCATAGGTTGAAGCATTTCCGAATTTGTAAATTTGTACCAATATGTAAATTTATTTGTAATTTTTCATATGTAAATTTAAAAGAAATATTTTTTTAGAAAATAAATAAGTTCGACTCAATAAGCCGTTTTATAAGATTTGACGACCAAAGAACACGTGCCGAGCGACAAGAAACTGATAAAGCTGCACCAGTACGAGACATATGGGTAATGCTAAACCAAAATCTCGAGGCATCATACATTCCGGCGGAAACAATAACTGTTGATGAACAGTTATTTCCTTATCGAGGAAACACAAAATTCACACAGTACATACCATCTAAACCCGCTAAATATGGTATTAAAGTATGGTGGGCCTGCGAATCATCCAGCGGTTATCCCTGTAAAGGAATATTGTATACCGGTAAGGAGTCAGGACGGGAAAGAGAACGCAACCAGGGAGAAAGGGTGTTGCTCGAACTCACGAGTAAATATCAAAGGAGTGGAAGAACGATTGTTGCGGATAATTTTTTCACGACTTTGGAAGGAGTTGAAAAACTTAGAGCGGCAGGAATGGCTTTTGTTGGCACCCTTCGTAAAAACAAAACGTATATTCCAAAAGAAATGTTAGCAGATCGCAGCCGATTAGTTCATTCAAGTGCATTTGGCTTTTCAGATCACATTTCTTTGGTGTCATATGTGCCAAAAAAGAATAAGGTAGTTTTGTTGTTGTCATCTGTTCACTATGATACAGAAGTCGTTGGAGAAGCGAGAAAACCACAGGCAATAATATTTTATAATAAAAATAAAGTAGGTGTAGATAAAATGGACCAAATGTTGGGGGAATACAGTTGTAAACGCCAGACAAAACGATGGCCATTGGCTTTTTTTTACAATATGTTAGATGTGGCCACTTTAGCATCATTCATCATTTATAAAAGTGTAAATGATAGTAATAAAACCAGAAATACTGATGCTCGTCGAAAATTTATTCATTCTTTGGTAGAACAATTAGTGACGCCTGAGATAGAGAAAAGAATGAATAATCCGAGAGTAATTAGCCGGTTTTCCGTCAAAAACGCAGTGGAATCATTTTTCGGGGTACCTTTAGAGCAGAAAAAAGCCCAGCCAAACACCAGCGGATTGTCAAACCAAAAGAAATCCTGTCAGATTTGTAGAATCAACGACAAGTTTCAGAGAAAAACTCGTTTCACATGTACTGTCTGTGCCGATCCAGTATGCCTCCAACATAGCGTGCAATATTTAAAGTGCCATAAATGCTCAAACTAAATAAAAAAACAATTCAAAGCACTTAATGTTAAAAAAAAGAACTTATAAAAAAAAAATAAAATAAAATGAATTCTATAAAAATATGAAAAAATTGTGCTTTTATTATTTTCCATACAAATTTCGGGTTTTTTCATAGAAAATATATGAAGGTCCAGCCAGACCTATTCATAGACGGAAAGGTGTAAAACATTTCATTGACAGAAGGGTTAAAATAAGGGACATAGGAAAACTGGACTGCGATTTTGCATAAAAAGCGGGAAGCGAGTTGGTGTCTCTTTTACTTAAACTGAATATGAACACTATTTCGCTTAGTAGAAATATATTTTATTAATGCGATCTCAACTAGCTAAAATAAAATGATATTCTATTTCAACTATCATTCGTCTGTGTCTCTCATCAACGAAGGTACGTGGTCGAAGCGTAGAAAAGGAGATAGTTGTTATACAATAATATAATTGACTGAGATCGCAATAGAAAAAGCGGCATAGACCGAATGAAATGGAGTTAAAACTTATTCTTTTAAAAAGAGAGATAAACTCTCTTATCGCCTTTTGTGCAAAATCCCACTTCTGGGTTGGGTATGTAAATTTGCATTACAAAATATTGCATTACAAAAAATTTTAATTACAAAATGTTGCAATTATAAAATATTGCAATACAAAATCTTGCATAACAATTTCCCGTACATTTTTTTCTCTATTCTGAGGAAAATAAATTGAAGAAAAATGACATCGACTAATTTAACTTAGAATTGTAGAGGCTAACGGCTTCGGTAACTCTCACGGGCACGCGGGAGTCGCTGTGCTCCCCCCTCTTAGCCCTCCGAGGTACTTTAGATTTGAACTTCGGGGGACGTAGGAGCCGGGATCAGCAAACATGTCGCACTGCGTGCCGCACGTAGGAGCGGATTATATAGAATCTCTTAATGACACCTACCAAAAAGAAAAATAATTGCACTATTTTGTTATGCAAGATTTTGTAGTTGCAACATTTTGTAATTGCAACATTTTTTAATTGCAACATTTTGTAGTTGCAAGATTAAAGAAAAAGCAATATTATGTTAATGCAACATTTTGAAATGTAATATATTATATCGATAAAATACATAAATTCATAAGAAATTATTGATAAAAAAATTTACAAAATATTCTCTAATTTAATAAATTATTACTAAAGATACATGTTAAACCGAAAGTGGTCTGACTGAAAACGTCCGAGATAAATTCAACATGTACACGGCGGCTTGACTGAAAGCAAAGATTATTAACAAGAAGATCTTCTTGTTAATAATCTTTGCTTTCAGTCAAGCCGCTGTTTTAATGTTGAATTTATCTCGGACATTTTCAGTCAGACCACTTTTGGTTTAACATGTATCTTTAGTATATATCTCTAAAAACAAAACAAAACAAAAAAAAATTCGGCCCTTCAACATTCGGCCCTTCGACATTCGGCCCTTCGAGATTCGGCCCTTCGACATTCGGCCCTTCGACATTCGGCCCTTCGACATTCGGCCCTTCGACATATTCGGCCCTTTGAAGTTCGGCCCTTCGACATTCGGCCCTTTGACATTCGGCCCTTTGACATTCAGCTGTTTGATATCATTCCGTAATATACGATTTGCATTCCAAATTTACCTCTATTGCACTTCAAATTTAACCTGTTACAAATCAGATTAAGCATTTTGCCAAACAAATTTAACCTTTTACAAATCAAGTTTTGATTGGAAAACGTTGAAATTGATTGACATCAGATTAAATTTCTTTTGCAAAAGGTTAAAGGGAGCTACTACTAATCTGAAAAATCAAGAAATTGTTGAAAATTTCTTTCTAGAAAAATACCTTACCACTACGGAAAGCAATTTCTTGTTTCCCTTCTTAGAAGCGCCTTTATTTTTAGAATGGGAATCAACGGATACTTCAGCCAAACCAGTCAGTTTCTATAATGAATTCGTTCGCTTTATAGTTTATCAGTCAACGGTAAATAAAAACTAAATTTACTGGTAAAACCGGTTTATTTAGAAAAACTATTAAGGAAATTGCAAAATTCCAAATGTATTTTACAATTAGTGTTGGTGTTTGGAACAATCAAAGGTCGGTGTGGTACTGGGAGTTGATGCTAATGCGCATCACACTATCTGGGGAAGCACGGACATTAATGAAAGAGGTGAGTCACTTTTTGATTATTTGATGAGTACTAACCTTTCAGTGTGTAATATTGAGCGGGAACCCACATTTATTACTAGTAACAGGCAGGAGGTTTTAGACGTGACCCTTGCCTCAAATAATATTCTTCATATTGTTAAAAATTGGAGGGTGGATAAGGAACACTCATTTTCTGATCATCGATATTTAACCTATAGCCTCGATATTCACCCTGCTACCCGGGAAGCCTTCAGGAACCCTACAAGGACCAACTGGAGCAAATATGGGGAATTATTGGAGGATTTGTTGCCGTCGAGGGCTCTGGGCGAGCCCCCGACGACCGTTTGGGAGCGGGAGGGCATAGTGGCTAACGTTACTAGAGCATGGAACCGATCCTTTCGTGCTGCCTGCCCTCTGGCTAAGCCTAGGGGTAGGCAAAAACCAGTATGGTGCTCCAGGGAAGTGGGAACCTATCGTAAGGCTTATAGGACAGCCTTTAATAGAGCAAAATATACAAGGGAGGCTCAGGATTGCGACTCCTATAAGGAGAAACTCGGAATTTATAAGAAAGAATTAAGAGGCACAAAGGAGGTCTTGGAGAATCTTCTGTGATAAAATGGAAGAGGTATCCGGAACCTCCCGCCTTAGGAAGATTCTTTCCAAAAGTACAGCTAGTCCCAGTTTTTTGATAAAGCCGGACGGATCTTGGACAGCTTCTAGTAGAGAATCTCTGGAGCTTCTCTTTGAGACACACTTCCCAGGGAGCTTTGAAGACCTGTTGGTGCGTAGCAACCATCAGGAATCACTGTCAGTATTCCTAGAGGATATCGTAACTAGGAAACGGATCCCATGGGCACTCAGGGGTTTTAAACCATTTAAATCGGCTGGTCCGGATCAAATTATACCAGCGGAACTTCAAAACAACTCAGTAATTATTATTCCTTACCTGGAAGCTATATTTAAAGGGTGTTTGAAGCTGGGCTATATTCCTAGGTACTGGACGGAGGTCAATGTGGTGTTTATACCGAAAGCGGGGAAAAGCTCACATGTCGATCTTAAGGACCTAAGACCAATAACTCTAACATCCTTTCTTTTGAAAACCTTGGAAAGGCTGCTGGATGTATACATTAGAGATAAAATAGATGGCAGGAAGTGGGCACCGTCTCAGCATGCGTACACAAAGGGTAGATCTGTGGACACTGCTCTGCACGCCTTGGTATGTACGATTGAGAAATCGATTAATTCGAAGGAATTCTGTTTGGTGGCCTTCCTGGATATAGAGGGCGCCTTTAATAATGTGAAAGCGGAGGGAATCAAGGAGGGATTGTCATTTTTGGAGGTGGACGTTCCTCTGATAGGGTTAATCAATTGTATGCTGGGAAGCAGGAGTGTTAGCTCGAAGTTGGGGGACTCCACCTTCAAGAGGCGAGTAACTAGGGGAGCCCCGCAGGGGGGGGGGGTTCTGTCCCCTCTTCTCTGAAATATACTGGTAAACGGGTTACTACTAGAATTGGAGAGAGAGGGTATTGAAGTTATCGCTTACGCAGATGACGTAGCTTTAGCTGTTACCGGGAAATTCCTGGGCACGATTGTAGACGTAATGCAGAATGCGCTTACCATCGTTACGAAATGGGCTGGCAAATGTGGACTTGGTATTAACCCGTCCAAGACGGAGCTGGTACTCTTCACTAAGAAATACAAAATCCCGGTAGTTGTCCCTCCTACCTTAAATGGCACGAGACTTGCTTTTACTGATAGAGCTAGATATCTGGGCATTATCTTGGACAGTAAGCTTAGATGGAATCCCAACCTGTTGGAGAGAATAAACAAAGCTACTATAGCTTTGTACTCCTGTAGGAACGCCATTGGTCATAGATGGGGTCTGAAGCCGGAGCTGGTACACTGGCTCTACACCGCTGTAGTGAGACCTGTACTCATGTACGGGGTGGGTGTTTGGTGGCCAGCTCTGGACAAGGTAACTTATAAAAATATGATTGAGAGAGTGTAAAGAACGGCCCGTTTGTTTGTTAGCGGGGCATTGAGGTCGACACCGACAAGTGCCTTAGAGGTTATGCTACACCTTCTTCCGGTCGACATTTTTGGCCAATAGATGGCGGTAAATACGGCTGTACGACTGGCAGCTGTCTCTCAGTGGAGGTGTCCTAGTATAGGACACTCTACTATTGTTAGATCGTTGAAGGATGAGCTGGCGAATTTTGACTACTTTAAACCTACTCTACGCTCACTCTATTCGCAGCGTATACCAAGCTGAAGTCGTAGCGATAGAGGAGGTCATGACGTGGTTGAAGCATAATGTGTTATCCTCAGACGATATCACAATCTATGTGGACAGTCAAGCGGCGATCCGGCCGTTAGAATCGGTGTCTTTGGCGTCATGGGTGGCGTTGAGTTGTCACTCATCTCTAAATGAGATGGGTGAGCATTTCAACATCCAGGTAATCTGGGTCCCAGGTCACTGGGGCGTCATAGGGAACTGCAGGGCGGATGAACTTGCTAGGCATGGTACGACTCTCCAGCTGCAACCGGAAAGGGCAAGTCTGGGGAGGCCTATCACAGCGCTGAGACAAGCACTTGGGAAGCAGGCGCTATCCTCAGCGGGGGAAAGGTGGTCTAACACCCTCACCTGTAGAGTTGCAAGACAAGTTTGGCCAAAGCTGGACTTGGGGCGCACTAGGGCATTAATATCCTTACGCAGACGTGAATTAAGAACGGTCGTAGGAATTCCCACGGGACACTGCCTTTTTGGAGAACATGGAAGAAGGCTGGGTCTGGAGGCAAATGACTTCTGCAGAAGCTGCTTGGACGAAGAGGAGGAAGAGACGTTGGTCCACTTCCTTTGTTCGTGTCCAGCTTTGGCTCTCAGAAGGCACAAACACTTGGGTAAGTTCAGGATCGACTGCCTCTCGGATCTCGAAAACAGTAAAGTGCGGGACGTCTTACGCTACATAAGTAGCTCGAAATGGTTCCAATAGGGGTAAAAGGGGAGATATTCTGTGGTATCACAATGGACCGTCACCGGTCTAAGTGTGCATGAGCAGCCACTCCAACCTAACCTAACCTAACCTAGTGTTGGTGTATTGTTTTGATTATTTTTGGCGGATTCTCCTGTTTCACATCCCCCTAGGAAATGTAGGAAATTTAATGCGTGATGTTCGACACTTAATTGGTGATTCGGTGTTCCCAAATAGTCAGGTTATTCGAGATTACTCGAGTATATTAGAGATTGTCGAGTGTATTTGATAGTTCAATGTTACTCGAGAATCTTAGAGCCTGTTCTAAGAATATGATTGTTCAATATTCACGAAATTAGCCGGTACTACTATTTGAAAGTTTCACTCTTATTCCATATCATTTTGTTGAGCCTAGTCGTAACTTGCTTAGTAGCATTTTGTTAGTAGTATTAGTAACATTAAGTAACTTGGCAAATAGTCCGTTATTTACATGAGTTTTCTAGATTTTTACAGGCTTTACGAAATTATTCATTGATATCAAAATTTTTCGGTATTATTGAAATCGTTCGAGATTCAATAAAATAGAGATTATTCGAATATTTCGGAAAGAGAGATTTCTTAAGTTTTTCGACATTTCTAGGGAATGTTCTGCGCTTAGCTTTGAGTTGTGGAAACTTGCAGATTTACACATATAAATCTGAATTATGATATTTAGTAGATTTTTCGAAATTATGCTAAAATTTCTCATGATATTTCTCTAATTTCCTAGGTTATTCGAAATTATTCCAGAATGTCCAGGTTATTTACGTTTTATATAGTGGTGATTAGTGCGTTTCGGATTTCCTTTCGTTTTACATTCTTAAGTACTTTTCATACCAGGCGCCTCAGCTTTGAGCTTCAAAAATAAAAATTCTTTATTTCATTTTTGAATTATGTAAATTAGTTTTATTTGATTGACAACGTTTAATTGTATAGAAATAAATTCAATTTGTTGAAAAATAATTTATTTTTAAGTGATAATTTAAAACAAATCAATATATATTGCAATGAAGTTATCTATAAAGCCATGCCAACGCGTTCCACACTCGACTGCAACATTTTAAAGTAGTACAAGGCGAAGTGCTTTGTCAACATAACATACAAATCACATTTTTGGCACAATTATTTTATTCTTACCAAAAAATCTAGCTCATACTATATGTATGTTACAAATTTAGAATATCTCAGTTCTTGCTATAATTCACGTGTAAAATAGACCTAAATACATAAAATATTTGATAGCAACCGAATGTTCAAAGCCGACGCTACCGGTATGAAAGGGTCTCAGCTTCGCATTTGTGGTAGCTAAATATTTTGAGGCGAGGCGCTTGGTGTGAAAAGTACTTTAAGGATAATTTGATCTTTAAGAACTTTCTAAAATATTAAAGTGAAACTTATATTAAGCTTTGAAAATTCGACATTTTTTAGATTATTTGCGAGGGTAGACAACAGAAAGCAATAATTTTTTAACTAAAATCTTTACTTGTTCATTACAAGCATACAAGCACTTTAGGGGCTAAAGAAAAATTTTGCGAGGAGTCCGAAATTTGTAGTTACGCCACTACATCGCATGTTACGCCTTAATTGGCTATAATTATTGTTACACATATTACCTTTTACAAATAATACAAAAACCTTTACCCAGCATTTCACAGCTGTATCTGTATTGATGGAGAGGGAAAGGGATGAGAATAAATTTTATTCTTACAACATTTTTTTCGAAATTCTTTAAATAGATTTTTTATCTTACACTAGCCGGAGTTACTCTCGCTTCGATCGGACAAAGCCAGCCATTCCCTATCAAATGTAAACTAAAAAAAACTGAACCTTTAAATACAGAAATCATAAAGCTAAACTCTGCTTTTATTTTCATTTTATTTCATACTTATACTGGCTTTACACCGTTGATTTTATTTTTGCTAATGTACTATCAAAACATCGGTTTAACACCGAATAGCAAAATCGTTTTATACTATTTTGCTATTATACTATCTACGGTGTAAGCTCGGTATTAACTAACTCATTCTATTACAATACATGCTTATGAACTACATTTGTCATATTATTTAGTGAGTAGATATATTAATTCTAAGGGTTTCCTACTCTAGAGCAAGTAAGATATAACTGACCGTGACAAAAGCATGATTCTTTTGAATTAATATGTTAATACCACAATATCTGAACGTTTGTGCGTGTGTCTTATTTATAGTGATAATAAATGCTAATCTTACTGGAAATTACAGTCGTTTGAATTGAAACGGCAGTTCGGTAGATATGAGCGTAATCCTCGGAATAAATACTGTTTTTCCTTTATCTTTTCCTGATATTACTTTTGCTTCAATTATATTGTTTGATAACTGTTTCACGGTCATTCTTGCTCCATTACATAATTTTAGTAAATCTAAATTTCTCAACAAAATAATTGGTGATCCTAGTTTTAATCTTAAACAATGTAAAAGCATTCTTGGCACTTGCATCGAATTCAAAAACTCGGTGGGAAAATTAACATTTTCATTTGCATCAACCATTGAATTGATTGATTTATGTTTTCTTTCCTCGCCAGGAAGTTTATCTATTAGTTCGTCTGGACTGTTGACGATATTACATAAATCATTCGTAAATTCAATTTGGCCAGTTAGATAATCAATTAGGTGAATGCCTCTTCATCATTCTAAAGTTGAACTCTCATATTGGTTCTTAATTGTATACTTTCTTCACTCGCGGCCAGA
Source organism: Tipula vernalis (assembly GCA_958295665.1). Classification (NCBI taxonomy): domain Eukaryota; kingdom Metazoa; phylum Arthropoda; class Insecta; order Diptera; family Tipulidae; genus Tipula; species Tipula vernalis. The sequence continues at coordinate 231,255,871 of OY282560.1, forward strand.
TAAACGATTGCTTCAAACATGCTTTGATTTCATCTGCTGTAGTTGATTTTGGAATAACTGGAAGCGTTTGCCAAAAATCTCCAGAAAGTATAAATAATGCAGCTCTCACTAGTTCTGAATTACCTCGGAGATCTTGTAGTGTTCTATCTAATGCTTCGAGTGACTTTTATGCGCCATTGTACATTCGTCCCAAATAATTACTCTGTTTGAATAGATGGCCTCGTCCAGATGCTCTTGATACATTACAAACTGGAAATTCTTGTTCTGCAACATTTAATGAAATCTGCAACATTTAATAGCAAGTTCGTCCTCCTTACATTAATATTGCCGCAATTCCAGATGATGCTAATTCAAGCGTAATCCCTTTTTTGGCGCATATTTCAACCAATATTAGGTTTATCAAAAATGCCTTTCCGGAACCTTCTGGTGCATCCAAATAAACTATTCCACCAATATCTTCTGTTTACATGATCCTTGATGAAATCTAAAGCTTGCTTTAGACTTTCTATTAACAATGGTTTGTTTTGAGCGATTTATTGCAATAATTCGTCAACCTTATAATTTTTCTCTTTGAATAATTCGGAATTCAATGCATGGATTCCATCTCTTCGTGGCGTTTGCATTCCCAGTTAAACTAAAGTTTGATTCCTTATTACTAAGCATTTCTCTTCCAAACTAATAAGAGTTTTTGATTAAATATCTCTTAATATTATGAACTTGTCACATTTGATGCAATTACATAATGGCTCATACTTTCTTTGAATTTTTCCCATAATCTACATGTCTCTCACTTGTTTTGCGGTTGCTGTAAATGCAGCTTCTCGAAGTGCCAACTCCCAATGGCTATCATTTTTCAGTACTGACTGCTTCTCAGTACGTTTCTCATACATATCCATCGACTACTTTTTTTTTTAAATCTGTGAAACATATTGGTCCACGAATTTCAAGTAATATCATTCGGAGACAGAAGCACTCACATAGAAATGTACACTTGCCCCAAAGCGTCACTTTTGAAGAATCTTCGTGACCTTCTGCTGAAGTTTCGTGCTTTCTTCGTTGAAAGATTCGTCTTGTTGCATTCCATGTTTAATACGATAGACCATCGGCTTATAGCAACGTTATTGTAAATGGATCACTTTGACATAGTTGTAAAAATGCCGTTATTGTCGTATTCACAGGTGGTTCACTTCCTACTCTCTCTGCAGTTTCTCTTGTAAAATATACTCGTTGACCATTTTCTAAATACACTACCAAATGAACAACTGCTGTTTCTCAATGACGTATTGGGAAACTCAATATTTGCCAAGCCGCTTCATTACTATTTATATATCTGCACATTTGATAATGAAGTATTTCTTGTTATTACGAATACAGCAATATCACTGCCTTTGTCAACATATTTTCACACATATTTAATTGATTTCACTGAGTCGCGGTCCTCAACAATTATGTGTACTTGAAACAATCTTTCAAATTGAAATGGTATCCATCTTCCCCTATTATAAAAATTACCGGATGTTGAAGTGCATCGTAAGAATGATGGGTTTCTGCGATACCTTGTAATTCTTCTCTTCTTCGTTGAATAATTATATCACGAATTATGTCGGCAATTTGATTGACTTGAGGTGCGTTGAATCAAAGTTCATGTTCTCTAACTGTTTTTCGGTCGGCTCGAATCACAATTTTGTACTCATCGGATACCTTTCAATCCAGTGCTGTTTTGATTACGTGAAATAACTGATTGTGCTAATGTAAAATCCTCTGCAGATCTTCAATGATTTCCCATCTCAATCCACTTTTATTTGCACAACGTTGATCGATTTTCGTTTGTTCGTTGCCAATGAAATACACTTGCAAAAATTTATGACATTCGTTTGGCAATGGTAACAATGATTCCACTTTATGATAATCGAAAGAAAACAAAGGATTGAATTGATGTTTTTCACTGGGGTGAAAATAGTTTAGGGAAAATTAGAAGATTGATATTGATGTAAAACTTATGGTAATAATAGATGTCATTTGAAAGCAAGCGATGCGCTCTCATACTTTGTGGAAAATCTCGTGATTCCAGAGTTTCTCCAGTCATGTAATGAAATAATTCTCAAGGCAATGATACTTCTTGTGTATGGGACCATTATTGTGCAGAAGAGCAAATTGAGGACCGACTGATTTTTGAATAACTGGAAATACTGCCTCATTCTGTTTTTGTCTGTTGAAGAGGACAGTCGAAATATAAAATCAAAACAAATTTTTTAATAATAATAATAATAATAAATCTGAATTGTATAATTCATATTTTGTATTGTGCTAAATTTACAGTTATATATATATATACATTTTTTTCCTAATATGTCGTGTATTGTGTGCAAATTGAAAGTGAGCCGTGACCGTGATGTATTAAAACTAAAATGCTCCCAGTGCAGTTTAATGGTCCATGCATCGTGCGTTAATATGTCGCAGAGTGAAATTGATCTCTTTCATAAGGAAAAAAAATTATGGACTTGTGAAAATTGTGATGTAAAAAAGAACAACGGTGGTTCATCAAATTCTGTTCCTGTGTTAACCAGTGATGATTGTGATTTTAATAACATTCCTGGTTCCTTTAAATTTATATGTGACAAGTTAAGTTACTATTCAGCATCTTTCAATTCAAGATTTGATGATGTTATCAGCATTTTCGAATCATTAAAACAAGAGAATGCTATTTTAAAATCAAAAATTGTGCAACTGGAATCAGCTATTGATAACCTTGAGCAACGTGCGAAAAATAAATCAGTGGATATTGTTGGCGTACCGGTACTTCAAAATAATAATGAAGTTTTAAAAACAACCTTGGATTTATTTTCATCGGGTTTAAATGTAGCTGTCAATGATTCTGATATTGAGTCAATTTACCAAATTAAATCAAGTGACGTCAGGAAATCGGGTAAAATTATTGTTGAATTTATTAACAGTTCTACTCGGAACGCAGTTCTACAAGCCAAGCGGAAAAAAAAGAATTTATCAACGGAGTGCTTAAATTTAAATAACAACAACAATATTCCAATTTTTATAAACGAATGCATGACTAAAATTAAGTATATGATTTTTAAAAAGGCAAAAGAAATTAGAAAATCTAAGCATTATAAATATTTGTGGTCGCGCAATGGAAGAATTATGTTACGTAAATGTGAGGGAGATGAAGTCAAGATCATCAATAATTTGTCTGATCTTGACGCTTTATAATCGTTTCTAACTTCATGGTCATTGTTGATGTGACCTCCAACAGTAATTCTTCCATTCGTGCTTCCTTTAATGATAGTATAAGTAACAGTGTGATCAAATCTGAACTCTTAGTGATGCATCAAAACATTCGTAGCTTTCGGCAGAATTTCGATACTCTTTTATGCCATTTGAATTCTTTCCCGGTTTTACCTAATTTAATTTTTTTATCGGAAATTTGGATTTCTAATCACGAACTTTCCCTTTATGGGATTGATGGTTATACATTATATGCGAACTGCAACAATAGATTTCGCGCAGGTGGTGTTGCAGTTTTTGTTGCCGCTTGCATAAATGGTGTAACCAATACTGATTATTCATTAAAAAGTGCTGATATATTGTTGGCTGATTGTAATTTTGGTGGCTTAAAATTTTCCATTTTATGTGTGTATAGGTTCCATTTTGTTAGTATAACTGAGTTTTTAGTTGAATTTAATGCCTTACTGTGTGTTGTGAAATCGAAAAATTTATTAATTCTTGGAGATTTTAATATTGACATACTAACTAGTTCTAATTTAATTGATGAATATAATATCATGATGGCAAGTCATGGGCTCGAATCTATTATTAATTGCCCTACTAGAATTTTTGGTAATTCGGAATCTTGTATTGATCATATGTTTTGTAGGCTGACTAATCCTGTATTATCCGATGCTTGGGTTGAAGATTTACATGTTTCTGATCATTGTGCCACTTTTGCTAAATTTAAGTTACAGCAGGAAGTTTCAGGAATTAATTGCCCCTCTACGGATAAAGTGATTTCGAAAATTGATTACTTAAGGCTTAATGATATTTTACAGTCTGAGACATGGGTGTATATTACTTCAATTCCTGACCCTAATGTGGCATTTTCGGTATTTCTTTCCAGATTATCTAACATTATTTCCGATTGTACTAGCTCTTTCAACATGACTAGCAATTGTGTTAACATTAAACCATGGATTAATTCTTCTCTGGTTCGCCGGATTAATAAAAAAAATAAGCTGGGTAGAAGAGTTCATAACCTACCTCTGAATGCTAGCTTACGGAAATATTACAATAAATATTCTAAGGATGTTACACGGGATATTAAACAAGCTAAGGCCAAGTACTACTTGACTAAATTTCATCATCAGTCTGGCAATAGTAAACAGCAATGGGCAGTTGTAAATGAGATATTGAATTCTAATACTAAGGCTGAATATTTTTATGAAGTATTGGATGATTTTAATGGTAAATTTACTTCATCGTTTGATATTGCTAATAGTTTTAATTACTATTTTACTAATACTGTTAGCCTTGCTAACTCGCATTTATTACCGGGGAATGTTGATTTACTAGTTCAAGAAAGGTCAGTTGATTCTAGTTTCTTTTTTCGCCCTTTTCTATCCAGTGAAATTTTTTCGATTATTAATTCCCTCCCTACAAAGTGTTCCATTGATGAATTTGGTCTTAGCAACATTGTTTTAAAAAATATTAATCATAATATTGTTGACATTTTATGTTTTCTATTTAATGCAAGTATCACTTGTGGCATATTTCCCGATTGTTTAAAGTCAGCTATTGTTATTCCGTTGCATAAAAAGGATTCTCGGTTGTTTGTCGGAAATTACAGGCCAATTTCCCTATTGCCGGTAATTTCTAAAGTTTTTGAGAAAGCTGTTAAACATCGTATGGTGGAATATTTGGACAGTAAACATTTTTTTAGTGATGCTCAATTCGGTTTCCGTGCTGGTCTGGGTACTGAGGATGCTTTATTAGCATTTCTCAACCCTCTTCATATTGGCCTTAACAAAAATCAATCGGTTGGTGCTTTATTTGTTGACATTATGAAAGCATTCGATATGGTCAATCACCAATTGCTTTGTGTTAAACTTATGAATGCTGGATTTAGAGGTTTAATTTTAACTTGGTTTAAATCGTATCTTGATAATCGTTCGCAATGCGTTCGTATAAATGGTGTTTTAAGCAATCGCTCTGTTCTACCAGCTGGTGTTCCTCAAGGATCAGTGCTCGGTCCAATTTTATTCCTCATTTATATTAATTCCATTTTTTCCCAAAAATTCAAAAGCACGGTGGTGGCGTTTGCTGATGACATGGCGTTCGCTTACAAGTCCAATAATTATGCTAACATTATTTCTAATATTAATCATGATCTATTGATTCTTAGCCAATGGTTTAATTTTCACACCTTTGTTTTGAGCCCTAAATCTAAAGCTATGTTTTTTAATTTAACTAGCTACCCATGCGTAAATAGTGACATCGTTTATCATGATAATCGTTGTACTAGGATGGGTTGCTCCCAGTATTGTGTCCCGATTGAATGTGTTCAAAGTATTAAATACCTTGGGATTACGATTGATTGCTGTTTAAATTGGAAATTACACGTTAAAGCATTAGTCTCGCACCTTACATTCTCTATTAGAAAAATGTATCGTTTAAGAGATCATTGTCCACCTGCAGTTCTAAAAATTTTTTATCATGCCTTAGTTGATTCCAAACTTCGATATGGTATTTGTTCATGGGGGGGGTACTTACCTTAATACTATTAAACAATTAATGATAGCTCAAAAGTATATTATTAGAGTAATGTATTTCAAGCAAAAGTGTTCGGCTTCTTGGCCTTTGTTTGCATCTAACTCACTTCTTCCCCTGAGACATTTATACGTTTTTAAGGTTCTAAAGATGTTCTTTGATATTTGCGGTAATCGTTCGTATTCTTATCATGCCTACTCATTGAGGAAAAATAACTTATGTATGAAATTTATTCCAAAATTTAATACAACACATTTCCGAAAATATTTTTTAGTTTCAGCTCCAAGAATTTTCAATCAACTACCTCTCAATATACGAATTGAACGTAATTTAAAAAAGTTTCTCCATGGTGTTAAAGGGTGGCTTTTTATTAATGAAAGTGTCGAATTTCTTTTTGATGTAATTGTTTAAATTATGCTTTAAATTTTAAAAATTGTTTTATTTTTGCTCTCATTTTTTTTTTTATATTTTTTTTTTTCATTTTTCTTATATTGTTATTTTTGCTATTTTTATTTTTCTCTTCATTTACTATTGTTTAATTTTAAAGTTGTTAATGCTATATTATTATTATTATTTTTTAATCTTTAGTATTGAATTTTATTTTTCCTCTTCCTCATTATTTTATTTACATTTTGTTGGTAGTTCTAAACAGACATTGTATGTCTAAGAACTAACCTAATTTTTTTTTTCAATTATGTACATTACATTTATATATTTATATTTTATTATTTATATTTCATTTAATTATATTTTTTATTTTTTTATATATTGTTTATATTGCATAGTTGAATAAAGAATCTTTTTTTAAAAAAAAAAAAAAAAAAAAAAAAAAAAAATTTAATAAACTGAAATAGAACATTGACCTTGAAGTGTTGTAATTTATACAGCCGCATAACTTTTATTTTTTCCGCAAGAGATACAATTTTGGGTTATGTAATAACAATTTTCAAAAAACAGTTCTCCAGAGTTCAATTGGCAATCCAATATAATGATGTTCACATTTTGTTTCCTTACAGTCAATCATATTCTGTTTGGCTATGTGTTCTATCTACAACGCTTCAAGACCAATGTTAAATTTCGGTTTATTGAATGATGTAGCATTCCCATTCGTTGAAAAATTAGTCGGCCCTCAATTTGCTCTTCAGCACAATAACGCTCCCACACACACACACACACACACACACAAAAAGTATCATTGCCTCGAAATTATATAATAAATATTGAACATGATTAGTTGCTTAGGCCAAGGCAGAGTTTCGATTTATCCTTGCGGAAGGGGGCAGGGGGGGGGGGGTAAAAATGAAAGCGGAAGATATTCCCAATCTAGCAAAAGCCAAAATTTATAATGCGGTGCTTGTAAAACTGTGTGGGATAAAATTTGATGCGATTTTATCAACAAATTTTTGAACCACTTCCGAGACGTGATAGAGACGTAATAAAAATGTTCCAATGGTTCACATATTATAAGTAACTAAATCACTATTTAATTAGTCAAAAATAATTTTAAATTTAATTGATTTACTAATTATTTTTAAATTTTTCTGTATATCACAAATACTTATGCATCAAAAATATGAATCACAAATACTTTTGCATCAAGAATAATTGAATTTATTTGCATTACAGTTATGAATTTATTAATGAAATTTATATCAAATGAAATGTTATTTATAATTGAATTAAATAAAAGAATCAAAATTCCAAAAAAAATTATTTCATTGGTTTTATATGGGTGTTGGGTGCGTCTCAATAGGTCAATAGGGTAGGGGTTGACCGTCTATAGCCATGTATCTCGTGGTCTATATTCCAACGCTGCAACTATGTAGAAACCACCAAATGTGTCTAGTATACCTCCACGTGGTAACACCCGGGCAACGATGTGAAGCATCGGCGAAATACTAGAGGCGAGTGCAGTACACTATAAATGAGCAATGAGCGGAACAAATAAGGAAACTAATACCCCAGGTGGTACACCTGTTGCTCAGGTAAATCCACCCTCTTCGGAGGTCGGTCTCATGGATTCTGGGGGAGACCAGCCATTGCTATACTACAATTATTTTAACCAATCCCAAGACATGTTGGTGAATAAACAAGCTCATTTGAGTGAAACAGAAAAGGATAATTCACATCCCTTCCAGAGGAGTAACAAAGTCGCGTATTCTCCGATAAGAGGCGGTAGTCCCTCCATTGGGGCCAGCAGCCATAACACTCGTTCTACAAACGAAGAAAAGCTTCACAATGAATTGTGTAAAGCTAATAATGCATTAGTTGAAGCCAACAATATGAATAAGCCACTAAATATTACAATTGCATGGATGCAGGAGCGTATGAATACGCTTGAAAACGAAGTTAAAGCTTTTAAGCCAAAGGAGGATATCGGTTCTACTCCTAACCAGAATACAACTCCACAAGAGTATCATACGGATGAAGAAGAACCAGCTCGAGAAACTGAGTGGATTAGAGTTAAAGGTGGGAGAAAAAAAAGGAGACGGAATAATACGCCCTCCCCACCTCAATTAAAGGATAATGTTCCAAATATTATCCAGAAACAACCAAAAAAAATACCTCCACCACCACCAATAGTAATAGATGAAGTCAAAGACTACGATGTACTCTATGAAAAAATAAAAACAATAACTGCTAGTGGTAAGTTTAATGCAAAGGTGATGAATGGAAACACCATCAAAATAAACTTAGAAGATGCTGAAACATACAGAAAAATGACAAAAATGTTAAATGAAGAAAAACGTGCTTGGCACACGTTTGAAGATAAACAAACCAGACCAATTAGGGTCATGGCTAAAAACTTACACTCTATACGTGTAAACCAGATAAAATAATTGATGACTTGAAAGCAAAAGGATTTAAGGCAACTGAAGCATCGATTAAGCTAAAACGGAGAGGCAAAGTACCTCTCAACATGTTTATGTTGACCTTCGATACTGATGAAGATATCGAAAAAATTTATCAAATTAAGTACATCTTGGAGTCCAAAGTGGTTATTCAGCCTCTAAGAAGATCTAAGCTTATACCACAATGTAAACAATGTCAAGCCTATGGACATACACAAAAATATTGCAACAGGGAACCTAGGTGTGTCAAATGTTTAGGTAAACATCATACCAAAGATTGTGTAAAAGCCCAAAATGTTCAACCTAAATGCGTTCACTGTGGAGAAAACCATCCGGCTAACTACAGAGGATGCAGCGTTGCTATTGAACTGCAAAATATCAAAAATAAGAACGTGATTGCTAAAAATCCAAGTTCATTCAGGAAACAAGCGGTTAAGATGAACCGACCCGAAGTAAATCGTAGAGTGTCGGGAACTACTCAAGGACAATTTGGTAAAATGACTTATGCTCAAGTAATGATCAGCAACAGAAATCCAGGAAAAACTGCTCAAAATGACGATATAAGTCAAACACTTAAATTAATTTTAAGCAGACTAAATACATTTGATGAGCGATTACAGAAACTAGAGTACAGCACTAAGGGAGCCATCCCTAAACAGAAAAATGGCCAAAGATCTTAGAATCTTATGTTGGAATGCCAATGGACTGACGCAACATCAACAAGAACTGCAAGTGGTTCTGGACACAGAAAAAATCGATGTATGTCTCATCACGGAAACACACTTCACTAGACAATCAAACGTTAAATTTAAAAATTATCAAATATATCACACTATTCATCCTGGAAACACTGCTAAAGGAGGTAGTGCTGTTATAATTAGAAATAGTATTCATCACAATGAGGAGTTAAAATATGAAACGGAAGAAATACAAGCAACTGCTGTTATTGTCAAATCCAAAAGTAGTTATATTTGTATTGCTAGTATTTACTGCCCACCGAAGCACTCAATGAAAGAAAAAGATTATCTCGAGTTCCTCAGTAAATTAGGAAAACGATTTGTACTTGGAGGAGACTTTAATGCAAAAAATGTCCACTGGGGATCCAGATTAACAACGACTAAGGGTAAAGAACTCAGAAAAGCTTTCAGAAAATGCAGTTGTGAAGCCCTCTCAACTGGAAAACCAACCTACTGGCCAACTGATCCAAACAAAGTACCAGATCTGATTGATTTTTTTATAATAAAGAACATATCTGTAAATTATGTACAAGTAGATGAAAGCCACGACATAAACTCGGATCATTCACCAATACTTCTAACGTTAAGTGAAAAAATCATTCAGAAAGAAAGAAACCCATTCCTAGTAAATAATCACACTAATTGGGCATGCTTTAGACTATCGTTAGAAGAAAAAATTAACTTAATGGTTCCATTAAAGACTGAAGAACAATTAGACAAAGAAGTTCACAAATTTGTAAAAGATATACAGCAATCAGCTTGGGAAAATACTCCTGAAATTAAAACGAAAATCAAGGGAAACAATTACCCTATGGAAATTAGGGAACTCCTCGCAGAAAAAAGAAGAGCGAGAAGAGTATGGCAACAAACAAGAGCCCCCCAAGATAAAACTCATTTGAACAATCTCACTCAACAATTAAGAAGAGAGATCAAAGAATTGAAAGATGAATCAATCAGCAACTATTTAAGAAAATTAACTAATGATAACAGTACTGATTATTCTCTTTGGAAAGCAACCAAAAGAATCAAAAGACCAATAATGCAGATTCCCCCAATAAAAATAGCAGGTGAAAAATGGGCTAGAAATAATGAAGACAAAGCTCGGGAATTTGCCGAACACCTCGAAAAAATATTCCAGCCACATGAAGACCAAACGTTGGAAGCCGAGATAATAACTGAACAAGCTGTGCAAGAAAGTAAAGAAATCCTACCCACAACACCAAAAGAAGTCATGCGTGAGATAACAGCTAATATGAATACGAAAAAAGCTCCTGGGTACGATCTTATTACTGCAGAAATCTTAAAAGAACTGCCAAGGAAAGCTCTGGTGAAACTCACCAATCTTATAAATGCAGCATTTAGAATCAAATGTGTACCAAGCTTATGGAAAATTGCAGAAGTAATTATGATCCCAAAACCTGGGAAACCACCACACATAACATCGTCTTATAGGCCAATTTCGCTATTGCCAGTCATGTCCAAACTCTTTGAGAAGCTTCTGGTAAAAAGATTAAATCCGATAATCGAGAGTAAAAACTTGATCCCAAATCATCAGTTCGGTTTTCGCAACCAACACTCAACAATTGATCAAGTATACAGAATAACCAGTATAATTGAGAAAGCATTAGAGGAGAAAAAGTCTGTTCAACAGTATTTCTAGACGTTGCACAAGCGTTTGATAGAGTGTGGCATGAAGGACTTAACCACAAGTTAAGGAATCTTCTACCAATGCAATTTGCTAAGATACTGGAATCATACTTGAAAGATAGGTTCTTCAGGATTAAGTTAGATGATACATTTTCTGAATTAAAAGAAATCAATGCAGGAGTTCCACAGGGCAGTGTATTAGGGCCGGTTTTATACCTACTATACACTTATGATCTTCCTACATTAGAAAACAACACGGTGGCAACTTTTGCAGATGATACGGCGATTTTAACTGTTGGAAAAAGCAACGAAGAATCAACACAGAAGTTACAATCAGCTATAACTCAAATATATAAATGGACAAAAAGATGGAGAATAAAACTAAATGAAGCTAAATCAGTTCACATCAACTTTACAAACAGACGAATCGAACATATTCCGATTACCATAAATCGGGAAATAATACCGCATGCGAACACAGCTAAGTATCTCGGCATGACCCTGGATGCTAAACTACGATGGAAAGCACTCGTTAAGAAGAAAAGTGAAGAATTAAGACTTAAATACAGAAAAATGTATTGGCTGATGGGAAGGAACTCTTCTTTATCAACATACAACAAGCTTCTACTTTATAAGCAAATATTGAAACCGATTTGGACTTATGGTATTCAGCTTTGGGGTTGTACCAAACAGAGCAACGTAAATATCATCCAAAGATTTCAGAATATGGTATTAAGGAACATAGTTGATGCACCTTGGTATGTCAGGAACAATGACCTTCATAGGGACCTTAAAATGAACCTCATCTTAAATGAAATCCAGGAAAAAGCACGGAGACACGAAGAAAGGCTCCGCCAACATGTGAACATCGAGGCAACCCAGCTCCTAAGCATCACGAATTTAGTTCGCAGACTTAAAAGAACCAAACCTTTTGAGCTGGTGTGATTGTCAGTTTAAGCAGCATTATGCTGATCTAAAATCCACAACAAAGATGTGATTTACTTCAATTTACCAAACACTATGGAACGCCAATGGGAAGAATCCATAGATTAATTTAAGTTAGAAAATTAAGTCAGAAACAAATTGCTCATTAGTCCAGGAGACTAGATTGTAATTACATAAAATAAATAAATAAAAATTTATTTTAAATAAAAAAAAAAAAAAAAAATTGGTTTTATATGGCAATAACTGAAGGTGAAAAAAGAAGCTGGTGAAATTTTTTCCCAGTTTGCGGCACGAATAAATCTGAAATGCGAAAAGTTCGACGTTGCAAATTCCATATCTGACGATTTAAAGTGTTGATGTTTGTGCAGGGACGTTTTTTGAAATAGACGCTCAGACGCTAGAGAAACTACTAAACAAATTGGACAACCAAGAGGTGCAAGACCAACCAGCCTTAAAGTCGAGAAGCCGAAAGTTTTGTGGCCATAGTCGCCTCGAATAGTGAAGTGTTGGCAATGCATCGGAAATCACAGTGGAACAGCAACAAAAAAAGGCGGAACAGAACGCTAAGATGCCAAAAGCAGAGGCATGAAAAGCAATGTTTTTGTACCGAGAAAGAATGTTTTGATTGCAAGCAGGTTGGTCACAAGGCAGGTTAGTGTGAAACTATGAAACTGTCCAGTTTTGTTTAACACTAAACCTACCGACACAACCTATTACTATGTACTTTGATAGGTCAAATAACCCGTTGTAGCAGGTAAGATAGTCTACACACTTTTCGCAGAAACCAATTAATAAAAAAGAATAGAATATTGAAAAGTTTATTGTACGTACATATAGTATGTTATTGGAAAGTCGTGAAGTTTAAAGGCGGTGCAATTACGTTGAATAAAGGAGTTCTAATCGAATTTTTGAGACTAGCTAGAACAGGGAAAACAATCACCGGCGAGTATTATAGTTTGTTTTTGGACAAATTGAACGATGCAATCAAAATAGGGCAAAATATGCAACTAAGGCAAAATGAACACGTTTGGCGAGGACAAAAATTATATTTTATGTTAAACAATGCACCTGCTCATAAGTCAACTGTAGCAAAATTGCATCGATTACAATCGATTTAAAAAATCGCTTTACAAGAGTTAAATGCTGATTATATTAAAGATTAAATTACAACTACGAGTATGCCAAAAAAGTTGCGTTTTATTATCAATACACAGATTTTTTTTAGCCCATGTAATATCAACGATGGACGAGAAAATCAAATAAAAATGGACACCTCTTTTCTTGATTCACAAATCAAGGCGTTTTTAACGTTGAAAGAGGAAGCGAAACTGTTGAATTTTCCGCAATAAACACCCGGTACCTTTGTAGCAGATGAAGCGATCGAAAATGAGCTCATGAGATTGCAATTGTTGGGAGTAATCAATCTAGCTATTAATCTATTGTAGCTATCAAAAGAAGGACGGAAGAATATGATTTTGCGCCGATTATTCAACAGTGCACTCAATGAGACACTGGAACAAAATAATTATTAAATGAGAATTAATGACAAGTGTTCAGCAAAATCGACCTGTCCGACGCCTTTAGGAGATAAACGACTTATCAGGAAAAACTCGCGACCCAAAAATACCTTTCGTTTCATTGCCACTTTTATTGTTGGACAATCTTTTCGAGGCAATGAAGCACCTCAATCCAAGCGTGCGGTTTTCAGCTTAAGCTTAAAAAGTGTGCGTTTGGCTAGAAAAAGTTGGAGTTTACGAACAAATCCTCCGAAAATCGAGGTAAGGAGACTAATCCCCTCACCGAAAGACGTTTAACACAGCCATTAGCAACCAGCACTAAGAAGCTTTTGAGATGATTAAGAAGGCGCGTCCATAGAACTTGGTGTTAACCCACTACAATGCCAACTAACTGCCCGAGGGAACCAAGCAGCCCATCACAAACACCGCATAGTCCTTCGAGGAGATGTAACTAGCATCCCAGGCTGCGTGTTTTATGACGATCGCCTTGTCTTTCCGAGTCGGTATCTAACCACATCTTTTCAGAGCTTCACCCAGATCTTCCGGTCGACGAAAACTTCGTTAAAGTGGTATTGCTCTGTAGAAGTTCCGCTACTAATGCGAAAACACCGGTTGAGCCAATGCCAAAAGATTCATTGTGTTGTGAATCATTGTGAATCATTCACCACATACATTCCATTCTTAACATTCCAATATTGTAAACCATTCTTAATAATTGAAAACTATAGGCGTTAGCTCGTATCGAAATATTTATGGTATAACGAGCATACTTTTAGGCGTTAGAAACATTGTATACACAAAATAATCAGGTGGTCGAACTTGAAATTACGATAACATATAGTAATAAGAGTAAATAAGAAACATAACAAAAACAACAATTATATTTGAAAACAAGAAAACAATTGTAACACATAAAATTGTCTGGTAGCAATAAAAAGAATGTAACGATAATCTTATCGATGAATACACAAAAAAATCAATTCAACACTACATTGTATCAAACGACCCAAATAATTAAATAATTATTTTATGAAAAATGCAATTTGCCCGAATTTAATAAATATTTAAGGGTAAACGACTTTAGTAGGTTACAACAAAAATTGTATGTGTCAATGTTATTGTTAGTGTAAAACATTACACACTTTTTTAGTATATAAGAACAGCATATTTTAACAAAATAAGAAATTGTATCTAAAAACTTCACCAAGTAAACACTTATTAAGAAAAAGAAAGAATAATAAATAGGTAAATAAAATATAATTTCCGTTTATTCGTCAATTCGATCCAGAGAGCATACCACAAGATCCAGAAAAATTGTAAGTATTCCAGCCACTAACTTTCACGCCCAGGCCTTGATACAAAGCTGACAAAAGAACATATAAGTGCTACGCACAAGTTTCGTTTGTTAGTTATTGTCCAAGGTATCCGATTAGCCCTATTAACACCGTGCCTAAAACGGCACTTCTCAATTCATAACGAAAAGTTGCATAATTCCGGTAATAGCCCCCACCAGTGGTAAGCTCGGAATTATTGAACCAATTTCGTTTCTCTACAAAAAAAATATATAAACAGCTAGTGGAAATAGGTATTAGGACAATAACATTTAAGCGAGTTAGAATTAGATTTAAGAAAATACAAATATATATAATATATATATATATAACATTGGCGCTGTAGATAAAGTTTCCGCTTAGGGCAGTTCAGTAACTTTCGACAGTCGACACAACAATAGCATTAGTCTAACCAACTTGCATAAAGTTCATGCAAGACAAATCAAATCCTGCAGTAAAGATTAGATTAGGTAGTGAATCTGATATTTCGGTTCAGTATTCCCCCGTTCCTACCAGAAAACGTTTAGATAGCGAATCTAGTGGTTCAATCGCGTTCTCCCCCGTAGTAACTAGAACACGAATAAATAGCGATCCTAGTGCTAAGCTAGAGCCACCCCTCACAGTTTTTCGCAAACATTCAGTTCGTCCCGTATACAGGAAAATTATATCCAAAATGGTAGCATTAACCGACATCGAAATTCAAAATTTAGTGGAACGTAGAATACCAATATTCTATGGCCAACAAGATGTCGATAGTAGTGAAGTGCACTATTTTATCGACGCGTGTAAAGCCGCAAACCAAAAAATCGAGTCAGCAAATATTGAACAAGCAGAAACCCTGTTAGAAGAGGTTAAGCTACGCCTCCGGGGTAAAGCTTACACCCTAATGAGGGATGCGAGAATTAGCAGCTTAAAAGATTTGTTCAAGCTGATCACAAGCAAATTCCTGCCATCACATTCAATCGAATCCCTTAGTAAAAGACTATACTCAGCCAGCCAGGGCGCATCGGAAGATTGCTCTGAATTTGGCACAAGAGTACAAAGTTACGCTTTAGATTACGAAGCAGGAGTTCGAGCAAAATTTGGTGAAGATAATGCACTACCAAAAGCGTTTCTGGAATCGCTAGAAAGAGATGCCTTCATCGGAGGTCTAAATAATGGTATGATCAAAGCTCACCTAACAATGATCTCGGAAACACCAATCAGAGAGTTGGTGCTAGTTGCAGATAAGCTTGAAAAACAATTAGGCTATGTTCAAAACCTCAATAAAGCGAATACACTCGAAAAACCAAAATGTCAGTTATGCGAAAAAATAGGGCATGTAGCTAAAAATTGCTTCAAAAACACTGCTAGTCAAAAACAAACAGTTCAACGAATATCGAGTGAAGTTTGTCAGATCTGTGGAAAAATAGGCCATGTAGCAAAAATTTGCCCAGAGAATGTGTTGAACCAAAAACAACCAATTCAGCATCCGCCTCTAATGTCTTGCAGATACTGCAAGAGACGAGGGCATTCTATAGAAGAATGTAGAACAAAGAAGATGAACGATGCCCGGCGTGATGAAGGGTTCTTTCAACAAAGAACAACTCAACCAAACGAGCTCAGGCAAAACTACAGACCCGAACAGCAGAACTTCCGGCAAAACAACAACTCGAACTATAACTACCATCCTCTCAGGCACGCAAATGATCGACTAAATCAAAGGAACGACTATATGATTAGGAATTCCCAACAGAGTTATCCACCACGGACGCAACCAAGAGGATCCAACGGTATGGAACAATTAAACAGCAATCTACAAAATCTAAGAATAAACTATATAGATGATGATGTAGTAGGCAATGATGCAGCAATTCAACAGGGAAACGAGCATGGGCTCGTCGAGCGACAAACGCACCAACTGTAACTCAGGCGAGTCCCACTGTAAAATTCCACTACCAAGAACAAATCCAACGACCAAGCAACATACAACGGATATCCATTAAACATAAACCACAACTGAGTTCCGCCTCAGTAATAAAATCAAATCAAGCGAGCCACGTCTCGACAATCCCACCGAGTTCCGTCTCGAGTGGAAAATCAAATCAAGCGAGCCACGTCTCGACAATCCCACCGAGTTCCGTCTCGAGTGGAAAATCTAATCAAGCGAGCCACGTCTCGACAATCCCACCGAGTTCCGTCTCGAGTGGAAAATCTAATCAAGCGAGCCACGTCTCGACAATCCCACCGAGTTCCGTCTCGAGTGGAAAATCAAATCAAGCGAGCCACGTCTCGACAATCCCACCGAGTTCCGTCTCGAGTGGAAAATCTAATCAAGCGAGCCACGTCTCGACAATCCCACCGAGTTCCGTCTCGAGTGGAAAATCTAATCAAGCGAGCCACGTCTCGACAATCCCACCGAGTTCCGTCTCGAGTGGAAAATCAAATCAAGCGAGCCACGTCTCGACAATCCCACCGAGTTCCGTCTCGAGTGGAAAATCAAATCAAGCGAGCTATGTCTCGACAATCCCACCGAGTTCCGTCTCGAGTGGAAAACCAAATCAAGCGAGCTATGTCTCGACAATCCCACCGAGTTCCATCTCGAGTGGAAAATTTAATCAAGCGAGTTCCATCTCAAGTGGAAAATCAAATCAAACGAGCCACGCCTCAAACACATCAACTAGCTCAAATAAAACTAGTACTAGTATTGTCTCAGGTAATCTGGTGTCAGAAGACATAGCAATAGATCAAGCGATATACCCATTGAGCAATGTCTCAATGAATCAATCAAAGGCCGAATTAAATGGCCAGGTCACTGTTTCACCACCACATCCTATCCCAATTCCTAAACATGCCCCCATTCCAGTAAAACCGGAGGAACCAAATGAAGTTTGGCCACCAATTAAACCATTTACCACCATAGCTCAAATCCATACACCTACTGAAATTTTAAATTCCTACCAAATCAATCTAGTATCAAAGCACAAATTCGCGCATGATACGGTGAGATTGAAATTAGCAGCATCAACCGAAAAATCTACCCTCTTAATAGATTCTGGTGCTTCAGTCTCTTTAATCAAGAGTAAAATGATTAAAAGTCCTCAAGAAATAGACCAGTATGGTAAAGTAATGTTAAAGGGAATCGGCAAAGAAGCCACTATCACCCTTGGATGTGTTTACACACATGTGGACATCACATCATATCTCAGAATCCCGCAGAAATTCCACGTGGTTGAAGACGAGTTTCCAATCGAACAAGATGGAATTCTCGGAAGAGATTTCCTTAACGGTAATAAAGTGGATATTTTGTACAGCACCTCAGAATTAAATATTCTAGGGAACAAAGTCAAGTTCCTTAATAATCCAACGAATGTACGCCTCCCTCCACGGGAAGAAGTAATCGTACAAATCAAGACACCCACAAATAATTCATACCTATGCAATTCCGAAGAGATCATGCAAGGTGTATTCGTTGGCAACTGCCTTATCCAACCCAACATGCTGAGAGCACAGGTCAGCATTGTAAATACTAATCCTAGTAAAATAATTATAGAGGATTTTGTCCCGAAACTCACAGAGCTTAGTCAGTACGACATCCTCCAAATCAACCACGAGTTTGAAAACAATAATATGCACCATTTCAAAAATAGAGATGACTTAGTTCTTAACCAGGTAGTTACTAACCTGGATAAGAATCTTAATTTCGAAGAATCCTCCTCTATTCTTGAACTAATTAGGGAATTCGCAGACATCTTCTTCATTGAAGGCGATAAACTGTCAAGTGTGCCCGGAGTCAGGCATCAAGTCAACCTTCACAATGACACACCACCGATTAATATAAGGCAGTACCGAGTTCCACAAACTCT
Organism: Tipula vernalis; assembly: GCA_958295665.1. Lineage (NCBI taxonomy): Eukaryota > Metazoa > Arthropoda > Insecta > Diptera > Tipulidae > Tipula > Tipula vernalis. The sequence continues at coordinate 231,274,520 of OY282560.1, forward strand.
GAAAACAGAGATCAACACTCAAGTTCAAAAAATGCTGAATGATGAGATCATTACTCACAGCACCAGCCCGTTCAATAGTCCTTTACTAGTGGTCCCGAAGAAACCAGATAAAAGTGGTAAACCAAAGTGGAGAGTAGTAGTAGACTTTCGAAGAGTCAACGAAGCCACAATAGGAGATTCGTTTCCTCTCCCTTTGATTAACGATATTTTTGACCAACTGGGACACTCTCAATATTTTTCCACGTTAGACATGGCAAATGGGTATCACCAAATTGAAATGGATCCCATCGATAGGCACAAAACGGCATTTAGCACGGATTTTGGCCATTTTGAATTCCTCAGAATGCCTTTTGGGATGAAAAATTCTCAAAGTACGTTCCAAAGAATGATAAATAATGTGTTGCTAGGGCAGCAAGGCCTAAAGTGTTTTGTATACTTGGATGACGTAATTGTCTACGGAAGGAATTTAAGAGACCACAACAACAAGTTAAGGGACATATTTTCAGCTCTTAGAAGGAGTAACCTAAAAATTCAAACGGATAAGTGTCAGTTCTTGAGTAAAGAAATTCAATATTTAGGACATATCATCACTCCCCAAGGCATCAAGCCAAATCCTAAAACAGTGGAAGCCATCGTTAATTTTCCAGTTCCACGGAACATGCGTGAAACCAAGAGCTTCCTAGGTCTCACTAGTTACTATAGAAAATTCGTCCCAGCCTTTTCCACAATCGCAGAACCTCTGCATAAATTGACCCAAAAGCGAACAAAATTTGAGTGGTCCGAGAAAAGCCAATCCGCATTTGAATTCCTAAAAAGTAAAATTACCTCATCACCAATCCTCCAATATCCAGATTTTGATCGAACATTTATCCTTACGACAGACGCCAGCGAGTACGGAGTAGGCGCTATCCTTAGTCAAATCCATGATGGGAGTGATTTGCCAATCGCCTACGCCAGCCGTTCCCTCAAAGTAGCAGAACGTAACTACTCGACCATCGAAAAAGAGATGCTTGCAACGAAGTGGGCAGTCGAGATATTCAGACCATACTTGTTTGGACGAAAGTTCGTCATCAAAACAGATCATAAACCGTTGGTTGGCGATCTGAAGAACGCGTCGAAAAGAATCCTTAAATGGCGATTACAGCTTGCAGAATATGACTACAGGGTAGTACATGTCTCAGGTAAAGCCAATACAGGAGCAGATGCGCTAAGTAGAATACGCCAAGAGGAAATTAAAGTTATCACGAGAGCACAAGCGAAGCTCCTTCCTTCCCCAACCATTCCTCCAACAATACCCCCAACAGTAGACCTGCCAAGCAGTCACATAACAGAAATCCAGCCTTTTTCAAGCGGTATCAACATAAATGATCATGGAATAAAACAAAGGAATGTCCAGATCATTATAAACCCGAGTGTAAAAGCTCAAATCTTACGCGAAAAACATGACTTACCATTGGGTGGTCATGCAGGAGTATTCAGGACATACAAGAGAATTCGTATGGAATACTACTGGCCTAGCATGCTACGTGATGTGAGAAATTACGTCAGGAAATGCAAGAAATGTAAGAGGAATAAGGCCAGTAAGAGGACGAGAGTACCCCTAGTATTAACGAATACAGCCGAACACCCTTTCCAGCGTGTTGCGCTAGACATAGTTGGCCCCTTACCCTTGACAGATTCACGGAACAAGTACATTCTGACATTCCAGGATGACTTGACCAAATTTTCTGGCGCCATCCCTCTGCCCGATGAAAAAGCCTCCACAGTAGCGAAAGCGCTATGCGAGCAATACATAACAAAGTTGGGAGCGCCGGAGAAAATATTGACTGATATGGGATCTAACTTTATGAGTAATCTGTTTGAGAATATCTGCAAGTTATTAAAAATCAAGCATCTGACGACTACGAGTTTCCACCCGCAGACGAATGGAGCTCTAGAAAGATCCCATAACACGCTCAAAGAATACCTCCGAAATTTTGCAGATATAGACCATAGTAATTGGGATGAAATGGTTCATTATGCGATGTTTGTGTATAATACAACACCTCATTGCTCCACGAATTTCACTCCTTACGAATTATTATTCGGTCGTCCAGCTTTAGTCCCAACCGCAGTCAGGAGAGAACCGCAACCGGTTTATAATTACGATGACTATGTGAGCGAACTAAAAGCCCGCCTACAACTAGCTCATCACATCGCTCGAATCAATATCCTTAAAAACAAAGAGAAGGCGAAAACAAACTATGACAGAGGCACGTCTTCGTTCCAAGTTAACGCCGGAGATCTAGTGTGGCTCCGCAACGAAATGAGAAAAACTAAACAAGACCCAATTTGGGTTGGTCCGTTCACCGTTATTAAAACATTGTCCCCTACTAACACCTTAGTCGATATAAGAGGAAGGGAGAAGAACATCCACAACAACAGGTTGAAGAGGGATTAACAAACTTTGTACTTTCCCTTCCAACAGAACCATGGAACGAAAACCAGAACAGAAAGTCATCAGCTTAGAGGAGTACAAGAGACGAAGAGAATTATTAGCACCGAGTACCACCTCAGAAAGGCAAGCGACACCAGATGTGAAAAGAAGAAGTGGAGGTGTAATGAAAACACTAAAACGAGAAAAATATGACCTTATCAGGATACTCCAGATAACCACAGGTAGGAAGAGACTACCACTAGAGGCCAAGCTGATAGAAGTTAAAAATAAAATACGAGAACTGAATAACCAAAACAGGGAAAAGAGGACCAAGAAGAATAGTACATAAAAAATAAAAAAAAAAAAAAAAAAAAAAAAAAAAAAAAAAATGGAATAACTACATGTAATTTTAGTAATAGAGAATCATATAGAGATTAGGCAATAAAACGTTAATGAAATGCACATTGAATTGTTTTATTAAGTCACACCATCCCAATAAACCTTATTACGAAACCTTCACAGTAGAGTAACTATTTCTGCGTCATTTTAGAAAATGCGAAAACAGAACAATGGTAAATTCGGAAGAAAGCACAGAATGCCGAAGATCTTGGAAGCTGAAAAAGCAGTATTTGGGACAATAAAAGAAAACGACCCCATCTGGGACATCCTAAAAGAAGTCGGTAAACCCAGGCAGCAGGCGAAGACGTCACGTGAAGAGGTAGCAGACATTTTCAGAGTCCAGGAAGAAATATTAGTAATGATACAGGAGATGAAAGAGTACGAGATCAGAAATGACCCTGGAAATAGAAAAGTTTAAAAAAAAAAAAAAAAAAAAAAAAAAAAAGGCAAAACCAACCAACAGAGCCTAATCTCAGATGAGATAGGTGAGTCATGAGTTAGTCTCAAGACGAATAATTCTGAAATTATAAAATAAAGCCTTTCAGTTGTATCTCATTCCGTTCCGTGCGTATGTCCACCTAGTTCTTCTCACACAAGGCGACACGAGATATACCAACTAAGTAGAGTTTTCAGACTTTCTTTGTTCTTATCGTTTCTATCACCAAACTAAAAACCCCCATATCAAACAATTCACACAACACATCTTATGAGTTCGTTTTTCTCCTCATCAGGTTCTAACTCGACAAATTTTTCTTTTTGCTTTCTAATTTAAAAAAAAAAAAAAAGAGGAAAGTAGGAAAGATGTACCCAGTCAAACTCGCCTTATCAATTCTAATTGTTTGGAACAGCGTCGTGAACACAGCCAACACCACATCAAACGTAGAAATCAAGCAGCTAAAGAGTGTCGGGATTTTCTTTGAGGAACTTGAAGAAATGAGATTCTACAAGAGTACATTTACACTCTTAACCTCATTTTATCCTCCTCATTTTTCAAACACGATCAGGAGTCTGGAACAGTGCAGATTGAAGACCAAAACATTATGTGCAATGATAAGAGAGGTAGAAAACAATCACACCTGTGGCACCATGCTTGAGGAACTGAAGTCCGAACTTGAGGATATAACGAAAACCGAGCAAGCCATACATCATTTCTCGAACCGAAATAAGAGATCACTGTTCGATTTCGTAGGGTCGGCATCAAAATTCTTATTCGGTACGATGGACAACGAGGACTCAGAGAAGATTTTCAACGAACTAGCAGATTTACACAGTAACACTGAAACTGTATTCAAACTAGTAAAAGAACAGGTAGCTGTAGTCAAATCAAATTTTGATACGTTATCTAAACCCTTACTAGAAATCTCAACACAAGTCAAGGTAATGCAGGGCGATATCAACATTTTAATCGAAGAACAAACAAGTAAATGGAGAGAGTTGAGTAACAGAACGAACTTCATACTACTAACCGAGAAATTCACAGAAATCTCCAATTTAATCTTAGTCAAGTGCCTAGTAATCAACAAAAACCAAGATCAAACACTGAATATCCTAAGTAGCATCCAAAACAGAAAGCTACACCCCCTTCTTGTGTCGTATAAAGAAACGATGGAAATAATAACAAACCTTAGCAGTAACTCAATAGATAAGTCAATATTGAATGAGCAGCACCTCAGTCAGCTAACGAAGTTAGATGCAATTGAGACTGAAGGTAGAGTAGTAGTGAAAATAGATATCCCGTCCCCAATAAAAGAAGAATTCAAGCTTTATAAAATTTATCTAACACCTCTAGTAATTAACAATACCCAATGGTCTTATATTATCCAAGACGAACTATTAGCAGCAAACTCAGAGAGAAGTCAATTCACCATATTAACCCATGAACAACACAATAAGTGTATCAGAGTCCTCATAAACTTCAGGAAAACCGCACTAGTGTGCGAAAGTAACTCCCCTATAATCACGAATAAAGGGAACAATTGTTTATTAAATCTTTTTGACAACCCGTTCCACAACACACCGAAATGTGCAGTAACTAGAAACAACTACAAGAATTCCTTAACCAAGCTAGTGAACAGTAATTCCTGGTTGTATACCAGCAGTGGCAATATGCGACTGAAAATCAAGTGTGGAAAGGAAGAACAAGTAATCGAATTAAGAGATACAGGAACTATCACGTTCAAACAGGACTGTGAAGTGGTTTCCGAAGATTTTATCCTCCCGGTTACTGGCTCCAAACTCAAAGAAGTATCAATTACCCAGCCAAACCGAACATATTTCCCAGAAACAATAGACACCAGCAAATTAGAAGTTGGTAACGTCTCAACCCTCACACTTCCCAGAACGATAGCTGTAGCAGATTTTAGAAATTATAACCAAGAATTCCTTAAAGAACGAATGAAGATAGATAGATTATCCACGGATGTAGAAGAATCACAACGATCATGGGAAAACAGAAGAGTAAGCAATGAAGTTAATATTTATAAATTCATCACAGGTGGAATTATTACAGGTATAATAATAGCCTGTATAGTTATTTGGATAATTAAGCGGAGAAGCTCGACAAAAGTAGAAGTTAGCCACGTAATCCCCACAGAAGCCATAGTCAGAACTCCGAACGAAGTTATAAGCAGAACAAAAAGAAGAGAAATATCTAGAAGTAGAATAATAAACATAGAATAAATAAAATCTCTTTTTCCCTCATGTAAAACAACAAAAAAAAAAAAAAAAAAAAAAAAAAAAACTAACAAACATGGGAGAACAGGAAGATAAATCCGGAATATAAAATTTTACTAACAAACAAAAAAAAAAAAAAAAAAAAAAAAAAAACAGAAAAGAAGAAAACATTTTTACTAGACATAGACATATCTAATTACAAAACAAAAAAAAAAAAAAAAAAAAAAATCGTTTCAAGTTCATTCACATTAGTAGTCTAATGTAGTGTTTTTTTATTCGCTCCGGATAGCTGCTATCGAGAGCCGTCATATGAAAAGTGGCTCCGGATAGCGCTCCGTATAAATAGGTAGAGCCAAATATTTTTTATATGAAGTTTTTGGTAAAAAATTGAATTAAAAATGATAGTTTGATGTTAAATAAGTTTAGTTTACCAATAAATAGCACGTCAAATTTAAATTTAGGCGTATAAAAATGACGGCTCTCGATAGCAGCTATCCGGAGCGAATAAAAAAACACTACTTAAGTTAAAGCAAATTCTGAATAAAATAAAATCAAAAAGGTTACACACATGAGTATAAATAATAAATTGTAGGGGTTACACACATGAGTATAAATAATAAATAAAATTGTTAGTTTTACACTAACAATAACATTGACACATACAATTTTTGTTGTAACCTACTAAAGTCGTTTACCCTTAAATATTTATTAAATTCGGGCAAATTGCATTTTTCATAAAATAATTATTTAATTATTTGGGTCGTTTGATACAATGTAGTGTTGAATTGATTTTTTTGTGTATTCATCGATAAGATTATCGTTACATTCTTTTTATTGCTACCAGACAATTTTATGTGTTACAATTGTTTTCTTGTTTTCAAATATAATTGTTGTTTTTGTTATGTTTCTTATTTACTCTTATTACTATATGTTATCGTAATTTCAAGTTCGACCACCTGATTATTTTGTGTATACAATGTTTCTAACGCCTAAAAGTATGCTCGTTATACCATAAATATTTCGATACGAGCTAACGCCTATAGTTTTCAATTATTAAGAATGGTTTACAATATTGGAATGTTAAGAATGGAATGTATGTGGTGAATGATTCACAATGATTCACAACAATTGTCAAGAATGCACATTGATTTTGCAGAAGCTGTAAATGGTTTTTGGTACCTAGTGGTCATTAATGCGTGGCAGAAGTTTTTAAAATCACATCAACAATGACAGAAAAGCGATCGACCGCTTGGAAGACTTTTTTCCCGTCAGAGACCTTGCGACATCATCGTTTCCGACAATGGTCCTTAATTTGTATCAGAAGAGTTTAACTCGTTCTACATTGAAAACGGCATCGAACATATCAGAATGGCACTGGAATGGATGGCAATGGATTCTTGGCTTGAAGACACCCTTCCAAGTAATGATGGGAGGACGATGCATACGAAGTTAGACGTGTGTACAAAATAAGCCAAACATCCGATCGAACGCAAGCAGCACCCTGGTGCTAAGTGGAAAGAATTTGTGGTTGGTGAGGAAGTGTTGCTCTAGATTAAGTAGAAATGGTCACCGGAGAATTACGGAGAGATGCGATTTGGCAAACTATTTTGTACTAACCGAAACACTTTCCTCGATTACGGCGACAATATTTTGCTGAATGATTTTGATTTACCAGCACCCACCAGCACAACGAGTAATAAAGCCAGAATTCTTACCAGAGGTTGAAAGATCATTTTGGAGGGGGCAGAGAAGATTCCGAAAAAGAGACACTACACCCACGATGGACGACTCGAGTAATACCGGAAGATGATTCGACCATTAGCGTGATTTCCAACATTCAATTTTTTGGTTTTTGTTTTTGATCTTTTAGAGGTGAATTACGGCGACAATGGTTCCTCAGCTTAGAGAACGATTCAGCAACTTCCGGTTGTCTAAGATATAGTTTCTTAACCATGCAATCTTATGTTAGAATTAGAGAACAGTTAAACTGCAATTTCTACTTAACAAAGTAGCCGAACGATCAATATAAACTGTAGTTATGTGCTTTCACCATTATCTTGCCGGTTATTGTCATATGTGAACAATTTTTCGCCACCCGTAATTATTCGTAATCTCACGCTCAGTAATTTTCTGGATGTTTTACGCGGTTTAGAAGGGGACTTGAATATTTTGACAGAAACGGGGTTTTGCTCAGTGGTCAGTATGGTGCTAGATATTTGAGGATCCGGGAATTGCATTCAAAAACATTTCAGTCAAAAAAAGAAAGGAGTTTCGATCAATAATTAGAAGGTAACTCAGTCAAAATATTTTTAGTATGAAATGCCTTTTCAGAAGCTAGTTCAATCAGAAAACTGAAAAAGCTTTTAAGCCAGAACATTTTTGACTGGGATTCTTAATGGATTTTTAACTCAAATTCGATTTAAAAGCGAGTTCAGTCAAAATTGTTGTAAAAAGTGAAATTAATGTAATGGTTCTAAAATTTAAAACGGTTTTAAAATATTCTGGAAATTGCAGATTTCCCCTTTAATATTAAAAATAAATTTCCATTTTCTAGAATATTTGGAAATCAAATCTACCAAAGATTTGGTTTTGTATGGAAGCAAACCTAACAAAAGGTATTCCAGTTCAAAAATATGTGACTGAAGTACCTTTCGTTGTTTAGTCCAAATAAAGAAAAGGCATTTCAGTCCAAAAATTTACGACTAAGATTCTTTTCGTTTTTTAACTAAATTATTTTTGACTATTATTCCCGGAGAACAATTTTGTCCGGAACTCCGTTTTAGATATTTGACTGAATCCCCTTTTCAAAAGGTATTTCATTCACAAATCCAAAATGAATTCCAGTCAAAAAGTTTTAACTTGGATGCCTTTTTAGTTTTTAACTAAAACTTCCTTTCTGTTGTTGACGGAATTGCTTTTGACTGGGGCTCCGGATTCAACATATAGGTTTAAGAAGGCATTTCAGTAAAAAAAAAAAACCAAACAAATGGTGCTGCAATCGAAAAATTTGTGACTGAAATGCCTTTCAAGAATGTGGTTCAGTACAAATACTCAAAAGGCATTTCAGTTAAACTGTTTTTGAACCGAAACACCTCTGTTTTTGACTGAAGTTCCTTTTTGAAAGGAGTTTTCGACATAATATTTGTATGGGAATTGACTGGAATTCCCGGAGCCGATATTTGAACTCATTCATCTTCTCATATTTGTATCTCCTGAAATAAATTTTTATCGTGTCTTTGTACTCGAGGTGACCGCATGTATTTGGTCTTCGCTTCATTGATCTGAAGGTCAATTTGTTCGGCTGTTAATTCCAACGGAAGGAGAACCTCTTTCAGAGAGATGATGTTGTGACCCAGAATAAAAATATCGTCAGCATATGCTAATAGGTAGGTTCGGTTATAATACAGGCAGCTGCAGTGCGCCATATTCAGCCGACCATACTATAGAGGTTGAATAGAATTTGAGCTATTGCATCTCCTTGCCACACTCCAGATATTATCTCGTACCCATTCATTAAAAGCCGCCACATAGAAACCAATTTTGTCTATATGCTCAGGTACGACAAAACGTTCCATAGCGTATCTTTCTTAAAGCTGTTGTACGCCTTTTGGAAGTCTACGAATAGGCAGTGCACAGGGATGTCCTTTTTATAGCACTTCTCCAGCACCATACTCAGAGTAAACGGTTGTTCAGTCGTTGATATATTTGCAAGAAAACCCCCGTTGGCCTTGCAGCCTTTATTCAGCAAAGTTATACCGCGATAATTGTTGCAGTTTAACCGATCGCCCTTTTTATGAAATTTATAGATGATTGTCCGATAATTGGCCGATTCCATTAGTAATTAAAACCAAACATTTTTTTATGCACAATTCATAAATATTTTTATTATTTATTTAACGGTTTATGTATTTAAATGTTCCACTATATTTCAAGCTGTACTATTTTAGCTGCATTTTTAACATTTTTGTTATGTCTTAAGTTTTACTTAAAAATGTGAACATCATTTAATATATATGGATTTCAATCAAAACAATTAATTGTATGTAAAGTTATTTTATGTAATATCAATTAAACATGTAAAATTTACAGTAATAAGTAAATAAAATTAAAATTAATACCCAAAATAAATTAAATATTCATAACCACATTTTGGATTTATTTCGCATTTTTGTTTCTTAAATTTCAACAAAATATATTTTTTTATGCACAATAAAATTATTAAATTAAATAACAAAAAATAAAATACATAATTACAATATATAAGAATAATTAACTATTTACTTATTTAATTAGTTATTAATTTTTTTTTTATTTTTTAAATATTGTATTATCAGTAAAAATACTAGGTAGAGCGATTTTTGCTTTCTATACATTATATTTCGATTGCGGTTTATGGTGGCAGGCCAATTTTTTGTTTTGTTTTGATTTTATGTAGTGTAAAGACACATATGTGGGAGTTTTAATTAGAAGAATTGGCATCCTGCGCTACTTTATCGGGGTTCGTTCTATTTATTAAATGTTATACTATTTCTATGTAGCAGTATGTGTAAATATAAGTACTAAAACAAAAGAATTAGATGTACAGTATACAACAATTTTAAAATTGATAACCAACAAGAAAAAAATTGATGCTTGACCACCCAATAAATCATTAGATTACAAAGTACCGTTAGTTTCAACAAAATTTTAATGTTTTAATTCGTTTACTTTATATTATGGTTTTGTAATACATACATATGTACGTAATGAAAATAATTATCTATTTTATTGTTGTGTACATATTATCAATTTATTTTTCTTTTGTTTGAATATTTTTATTTACTATTTTTTATTTTTTATATTTTTCTATCACAGTTTGCTTGAAAAATCTTTACGCGCTGTTGCGTTTTGGTTTCGTTTTAAATTCATAAATTTTTTATTCATGTTTTTATGATTATTCATATTTTTATTATTTTGTTTATTATTATTATTATTGTATTGTTTACGCATTGATTTATTTGTATTATTATTATTATTATTATGCTGTTGATGCACTACGAGTTTCTGTTTAACTTTTTTATTAAAATATTTTTTAGTAAATTTTGGAACATTTAACATTAATTGGTTCGAAATTTGGTAGTATTTGTGTCACCTTGCTGAATTGTCCTGCAGAAAGATCTGGAAAAAAAAATTAAAAATGATTTTAAATGATGAATTATCAATAAATTTAAATACATAAATGTACTTTTGTTATCTGTGCCTTGAGTTTTGGAGATAGGTATGGGGAATTGCAAAAATCATTGCACCAGACTTTCCAAATAAGAAGATTAAAAGCTACTTTTTTTTACAAGTTGGCTAATTAGCCAAATCTTCTAAATTCTTTCGCCTCTTAAAGGGCCGAAGTAAACTATATTCGTTGCATTCGTGACGAAACATCGGTAATCAAACGAGAAAAGGTTGTGTTTTCCGGTTGGAGTTGAGAAATCTTCTGGATATACATATATGTTACGGCTAATGTACATAGAGCGGCGAATATGTACATTCGCCGGTAAATGTGCATATTCGCCTGTTACTTTGGGTAATGTGAGTTCAACCTACATTTACCCTTGGTAAATGTGGATAAATTATTTTATGTAGATTATTTATGCTAGTGTACTTTTTGTAATTAAGAAACCATTAAGATGGAACTTTGCTGCTTCTTGACCGATTATGATGAAATTTGACATGAGCGGTGGTAATGGGATTCTAAAATGATTTTTATGTAGTGATAAGAAAACATAAGGGCTCGTCACGAGCATTTTCGCATTTAAGAAATGGAGCAAGCATTTTTTGGAGATAAATAAACAAATAAAATACAAAAAAATCTAGTAAATCATATTTTATTTAAGAAAAAAGGGGATGTACTACATTCTATTACGGCGAGTTTTAGTCGGTTACCAGGTGGTTTGGCGACTATTGGAGGGGGGGACCAAAGTTGAGTAGATTAATCTACCAGCTCCGTAACCTTCCAGAAGGGTGCGCATCACGTGAGCTATTCTGGTCTTGTCATTAGGCAGCTGCGTGATGGGTACAATTGTGTAACAGGTAACCTGTTCACAATTCGCAAGTGTACGTACTGCCTCCTCGTGGGAACCATTGGTAACTAAGGCCATTTGGCACATTTTTGGCCATTTGGCACAGGCTAAAATACGGCGCTAAATGATAAAACCTTGACAAAAACCCTAATCTAAGGTGGAACAGCATATGCTGATGGATGAATGGCTGATAGGTTAATCAGTCCAAAATATGCGGACTCTGGATACCAGACACCCTCCAGTTTTATTTAGCTTTCCTGTAGTAAAGCTTGGTGACCTACAGGCGATTTGCAATTCCCAGCAACTCGTAAGAGTAAAATCAAACGGAATACGGGGCAAGAGTAGGAATAGTTGTATTGTTTGAGTTTTTGACGGGTACACAACAATTCCAAATAAAGCTAAAAATAAGATTAAATTTTATGTAAAATAGCCAAAAATAAAAAATAAAAAATAAAAAATAAAATAAAAAGTTAAAATTTCAAGTAATTAAAGTGCTATGATCGAACAAAAATACAAATATTAAATTTCGAAATACATAGGTAGATGAGTGTGAAAATATTTTTGTGAACATTTAATTTGTGTCGTGGACAAAATTTTTGTATTTATATTTAATTGTCATTAAACAAAATTGCAAAATAAAAAAGTATACATAAATCATCATTTTCATTTACTAACACATATAGTGCAATAATTGAACAGAAAAATAATATTAAATTTCATTGAAGTGCAATAAACTGTATTTAAAACATTATAATGTCGTGTATTAAATGCAACGTAAAAATTCAAAGGGAATCCCAAAAGATTGATTGCGCTATCTGTAGAAATATCTTTCATCCGTCTTGTGTTTCATTAAACGAAGCGGATGTTGAATTTATTCGGATAGAAAAAAAATCTTGGGACTGTTTAAGCTGCCTACAGAAAGCTAAATCATCCAAAAATAGTGATGACAGGTTAGCGTCTCCACTGGCCGTAAGCGCATCTAATGCTATTTATGAGTATGAAAATGCCACCCTTATCAAGGTGTTGCAGGAGATTAAGCAACTGAAACAATGCTCAGAAGATAATCACAAGAAATTGGAGGATAGATTCCAGACTTGGGAAAAGACTTTGGAGCGAATAGAAAGTCTAGCTGCAGAAAATAGTTTCCTGAAAACTGAACGTAAAAAAAAAGGAAAAAAGGATAGAATTTTTAGAGCAACAACAATACGAGAATTCAATTGAAATAGTTGGAGTTTCATCATCTGTAAATGAGAATTTAAATGAAACCATTTTGAACATTACCAACAAAGGACTGGATCTAGCGATTAGTGAACTCGAAATCGACTATGCTTATAGAAGGAAGACGTCAAATAGGAAGCCATCTAATGTTATTTGTGTCAAATTTTGCCGCCGTCAGGTGAAACATAAAATTCTTGAAGCAAAGAGAAAGAACAAACGCTTAGCGGCTGCAAGTTGTGGTTTAAATTCTAATGGCTTGATTTATGTAAATGAAGCTTAAGTTTTTACAGAAGACAACTGTTCCTACGTGCTAAAACGGTTAAAGAAGAAAAGGGATATAAATATCTTTGGATCCGAAACTCAAGAATATTACTAAGGAAAATGGATGGAGGTGATGTGATTGTTATAAGTGACATGAATGACCTTGATAAGTTAAAATAATTTCAGTTTAATACTTAATTTTAATGATCAATATAACTAATTTAGCACAAGGTCAAGCATGTTCATTTGTAAATCTAGCATCATCATCTAGTTCTGATAATAAAAAATCCTTTTGGATCATACATTAAAATGCGCGTAGTCTTCGTAAAAACAGTGATTCTATTTTTGCTCATTTTGCGTCATACAAAATTTTACCTGATATTTTATTCTTCTCCGAAATTTGGATAACAAGTGATGAGGTAAATTCTTATAAACTTAATAATTTTGAAATAGTTGATGGTTGTAACAACAATTATTCAGCTGGTGGTATAGTTGCTTATGTGAAAAAAGGTTTTCCTTTTAAGTCTATAGTTAAAAATTTGGTTACGGCTGATATTTTGCAATTAAACTTCAGTTTAAATTCTGAAGTAATCTGTGTGGTTTGCGTATACCGTTTTAATTTCCACTCAATCAGTGATTTTATTATGGAGTTCTCAAATTATTTAAGTGTTATTAACTCAAAAAATTTATTTATACTGGGCGACTTTAACATAAACATTTTAAAGTCTATTTCGGAATTTAATGATGTTAATCAATATTTATCAATGATGTCCAGCTTTGGTTTAAATTCTCTAATAAATGAGGCTACTCGAATAACTAAACTTACAGCTACTTGTATTGACCATATTTTTGTTAGAATGAAACCTCTATCAAAATTATATCTTAAAGCTGAGGTTTGTGACTTACACCTATCCGACCATCATTTACTTTCATTAAAAATTGATATGTTTTCGAATAATATCAAAAATTCCAATGAGACGCGTACAATTAAAAATATTAATTATATTAAATTAAATTCCTTGTTAGTGCAGGACCAACATTTATTAATGTTGCTAGACGATCCTAATGAGATTTTAAACAAATTTATAAATAATATCACTGCTAAAATTGAAGAATCATCTTATTCTGTCAAAATGCTTTTGAAAGATAGGAAAATTAAGTGCTGGATGTCTAATAGCCTTCTGAAAAGTATAAAAGTCAAAAATAGATTGCTTCTAATTGCTAATAAACATAAAAATAATATTAAACTTCAGAATAGAGTAAGATTCCTTCAGAGGAAAATTAAGTTAGATATATCTAGCAACCACAAAAGAACAATACTATCAAAATAAATTTCAGCATTCTAAAAAAGATTTAAAAAGTCAATGGCGTTTATTGGATGAAATTGTTGGTAAGCAGAAATCATTTCAACCAATTTCTGAAATATTAGATACCAATGGTGTTGTACTAACTGAGTCACTTGACATAGCAAACCCTTTCAATGAATATTTTGTTGATGTTTCCATCTTAACTGCAGGGCAGATGAACTTGCTAGGCATGGTACGACTCTCCAGCTGCAACCGGAAAGGGCAAGTCTCGGGAGGCCTATCACAGCGCTGAGACAAGCACTTGGGAAGCAGGCGCTATCCTCAGGGGGGGAAAGGTGGTTTAACGCCCTCACCTGTAGAGTTGCAAGACAAGTTTGGCCAAAGCTGGACTTGGGGCGCACTAGGGCATTAATATCCTTACGAAAACGTGAATTAAGAACGGTCGTAGGAATTCTCACGGGACACTGCCTTTTTGGAGAACATGCAAGAAGGCTGGGTCTGGAGGCTAATGACTTCTGCAGAAGCTGCTTGGACGAAGAGGAGGAAGAGACGTTGGTCCACTTCCTTTGCTCGTGTCCAGCATTGGCTCTCAGAAGGCACAAACACTTAGGTAAGTTCAGGATGGACTGCCTCTCGGATCTCGAAAACATTAAAGTGCGGGACGTCTTACGCTACATAAGTATATTGTAAAAATAAAATAAAACAAATTTTATTTTAATTATCTAATAAACTTCCGTTTATGTGGAATTATTTTTTATTTTTTATTTTTGTAATATCGATTTCGATTAACAAGTAATCATCTTCAGTTACCGAACTACTCGGAGTTCGGTAACTGAAGATGATTACTTGTTAATCGAAATCGATATTACAAAAATAAAAAATAAAAAATAATTCCACATAAACGGAAGTTTAATAGATAATTAAAATAAAATTTGTTTTATTTTATTTTTACAATATATTAACGTGGAATAAGTCACACAAAACGATACATTTAAAAGATGAATCTTATATATCTACATAAGTAGCTCGAAATGGTTCCAATAGGGGTAAAAGGGGATACATCCCGTGGTATCACAATGGACCGTCACCGGTCTAAGTGTGCGTAAGCAGCCACTCCAACCTAACCTAACCTAACCTTCCATCAACCTCAAATCAAAAATCTCTAGTACATCATATGTACCCAACAGAGATGGTAACTTGCTAAAACATAATTTTGAGTCTAAGACATTTTTCTGTTCACCAATATCCCCGTCTGAAATTTTGAATTATATCAATAGTTTAGATAATTCCAAATCATCTGGCATTGATAATTTAAGTAATTCTTTAATCAAACAAATTGCACCATCTATTGCTTATATGTTGGCCCATATCTTCAATCTCAGCCTTGATCGTAGCATTTTTCCAGATTGCTTAAAAATTGCTTCAGTCGTACCGTTGTTCAAAAGTGGTAACAAATCAGAATTAACCAATTATAGGCCCATATCATTACTCTCAGTTTTTTCAAAAATATTTGAAAAATGTATTAAAACAAGACTACTACTTTTTCTAAACGAGAGATCATTTTTCTCAAATAAACAATATGGATTTAGAGAAGGACGTAGCACTGAAACTGCCTTAAATGATTTTCTGAGTACTACAATTGATTCACTAAATGATAACCTTAGTTCGGCGGCTAACTTCATTGATTTGACGAAAGCTTTCGACACGGTTGATCATGAGCTTTTATTGTATAAGTTAAATTGTGCTGGTATTCGAGGCAGAGCTAATGATTGGTTCCGGTCTTATCTTATGAACAGAAAACAAACTGTAAAAATTTGCGGAAAATATAGCAGTTTTAGAATGATCCACTGCGGCCCCATATTATTTTTAATGTACATTAATTCCTTATTTTTTTTAGACTTGAAAGGATATATGATTGGTTTTTCCGATGACATTGCACTTACTTATAGAGGAGCATCAAACCAGTTAATTGCCCATCAAATCAATTACGACCTTTTAATTTTAAGAAAATGGTTGGATTTGCATTTTATGGTTCTAAGCACAAAATCAAAAGTAATGTTTTTTAAATTATATGGTCCTATAGAGATAAATTTTGGAATTATTTACCATTCTACTAAATGTAGAAACTATAAAACTAACAATGTCTCAGCTGAGTTATTCAGTTGCTCTAATGAATGTAGCAACATTGAAATTGTCGAAAACTTTAAATATTTAGGAGTTACGTTAGATACAAGACTTGGTTTTAAAAAACATATTGAAAATCTTCAACATTACATTTACGCTTGCAATAGAAAATTATATATTCTTCGCATGCTTTGTTCCGTGTCAGTTCTACTACAATTTTACTACAGCCTAATTCAGTCCAAACTACAATATGCTATAATTATTTGGGGTGGTGTTTATTCGACATCTCTTCAACCGCTGCTAGTTGTGCAAAACGCATCCATTCGCATAATTTTAAAGAAACCGCGTTCAACATCTGCTTTGCCTTTATTTAAATCACTAAAGATTTTACCGTTAAGATATTTATATGTTTTTAAGGTATTAAAAATGTTCTTTCTTCGTAGTGGTAATCGTAGAGTAAAAATTACGAGATATAACTTAAGGACTTTGAATAATTGTGAATATCCTATTCTCAAGAAAGAACATTTCAGAAAATTTTATATATCTGCAGCACCAGTAATTTTTAATAGGTTGCCTCTAAACATCAAAGAAATTACCGTTACGTCCAAATTTTTAAATGACATGAAGAATTGGTTGTTTAATATTACTGACATTGAATCTTTGTTTACAGTTTTAGTTTGATGAATGACGACAAATTGAATATGCTAGCTATTTTGTAAATTTATTTTTTATTTTGCCCTTTTTTATTTGTTGTACCCAACAACAAACATTAACTATTATCTAAGCTTATGATAGGGGGTTTCCAATACTGATCGTTTATGATCACGGAAGCTACCTAACTCCATCCATTTTAATTTAACATTATTAGTACTTTTTAAGTTATTTTGTCAATAGTTTCTGACTTTTATATATTAAATTAATTATTAATTTACTATTGTATAATATATTTTAGTTTTTATAAATAGTGTACTGATTTTTTTTGTAATTTAATGTTATGTAATTAATGGTTGGATGAATAAAAATAAAATAAATAAATAAAATAATATACGGGAGTGGGTCAACCCTCTCGAGGTCCTTGGACTCCAATGCTACCGTCTTTCTAGCGAAACTACATGATGTAGTAAGCATCTAGGAGGGAGAGCAATAAGCCCAGATAGTATGTATCACGTACCGGGAGGCAGTATTGTCAGGTTCATTAAGAACCTGAATATTGACTGGACGGATAATTAAGCAGGGTCCAGCACAATAGATCTTTTATAGGTCGCAGAGCGAAGTGGCTGATCGCCCGCACGGCCCTCCAATAATAATAAATAAATAAATAGTCGGTAACCAATTTCACAATCATTTCAAAATAATTATCGCTCGTCTCCGTAAATTTAATTAATTCTGATGGTCCAGTGACGATAAAATTAACGTTAGGTTTTCAACAAAAAACATAATTCTCTGCATCTCTGTATTTGATTTCGACCGTGTAGTCTACATTTGGTTTTAGTTTTAAGGTTTCGCCCAGGCTGATTATATTCGAACATCTTTACGAATCTTCCAAATTAAAGATTAAACCTCTTTTAGCAGATTTTGTTGGTAGATTTGTTCCTAAATTTGGCATTTCAAAATCACTTTAAACCTGATAACCCGTGCATAATTAAATTGGCCAAAACTGTAAATTTTGATATCCATTTC
The DNA here is from genome assembly GCA_958295665.1 of Tipula vernalis. NCBI lineage: Eukaryota > Metazoa > Arthropoda > Insecta > Diptera > Tipulidae > Tipula > Tipula vernalis. Next base: position 231,292,651 of record OY282560.1, read on the forward strand.
TGATTTGGTGCTGGTTTTTTGACGTTCCCATGTTTTATCATGTTCGGAACGAGGTTGTGCTATCCAGCTTGCATTTGTACACTGTTCATCGCTTAATAATAAATCTGGATGATTTTTTACAGAAAGGCTAAGTTCATCATTGGACATTAATGGAAAACGGATTAGTCGTAATAATTGGTCGAATGTATTCGTTGTTGTCATTTCCAAGTCGTTACCAAGCTGTTCAAGGGTGCGGTTTCTGTCATTTCAGAAGGCATATGATCAGATTTTAAAATTTCCTCCAAAACATTTGATTCGATGGTTAAAAATTTATCAGTTTCTATCATACCACTCAGACTACCAATTATCCTATGGAAGGCATAATTCAAGTACAATTCATATTTATTTTCTACACTGAATTCAAGCAGCGTCAAGTCGGTACCAGGGGTTGTAAGCAAATTCAACACAATATTTTCCAATTTTATATCTCACAGCTAATTTTAACATGTCAGGGCACATTGGCTCCTTAACGTCGCAATTATCTGTGTAATAAACCGCAAAAATTGATAAAACACTTCATGCGAAGTATCATCAATTATTATTAACTTGTTATCTCCTAGTGTCTCTCTAAACTGTTCACGAACAACCATACTATGCTTCATGAGCTCCCAAGAATGGGCAAACATTGTCTTTCCCTCGACAAGAAACTGAATATCGGACATGAATTCGTTGTTGAAAAGTTGTTTGGTTATATCTTCCATATCTGACAGTTCTTGGCAATTGCCTTTTGGACAAAGTCATTCGTTTGCAACATGAAGGTGAAAAAATCATCCAGCGAAAGGAAGAAAACCCAATTAAATTTGAAATCTTTTAAATGTATTCTAAAATTAGTTGAATTAGTTGAAATAATATTTGGCTTTTCCATAAACATTTTTCAAATTCAACATTCTTCGAATTTAATTGCATTTGTCCTCTAAGTGCATCGACTCAACAGAAAGGAGCTTCATTAGTGCCAGTATGTCAGCATCAATGGAATACAGTTACACAAAAACGAGTCACCAAAGCAATACAGGAGGAACATTTAAAACATAATGATGACAAATGCAAACAGTGGTATCATTTTATCTGTGCTAAAGTTAACAAAAGTGCAAGTGAAATGACAAATGAGAACTGGAGTTGTGTTAATTGTACATCTTCACAACATTCGGGTTCTATCGAACATGATCAAACCATATACATTTAAATGGTGATAAAATAGAGCTGGAACACGCGCATGTGATAAATATCAATGGGAAGAAGAAAGATTCTTCGAATGTTGCGAATTCACACAGCCCATCGAGCGCAGTGCCAGAAATTTCGGCTATGATTTAGTAAAGCATACCATGTGACACAGCGCCAATTTTTACAATGGTAGAAATATTTTGAACTAGAAAATAGCTCCATATTTATTAAAGTTATAATTTTTAAAACTGAAAAATGTAACAATTTGAAATGTAGCAATAATATGAACAATATAAATGCCACTTTTGGCTAGCTTGTAGCTTGGCTTTTTTCAACCGATTATGATGATATTCGACAGGTAATGGGTTGGAAATGGGATTATAACATGAAGTTTTGAAAAATGGTCGATTTGCTTGTAACTTGGCTATTTATTAACCGATTATGATGAAATTTTTCGGAAGTTGGATTTTCAAATAATTTTAAGAAAGAGTTCTATAATATAACCAATTAAGATGGCAATCATGTTGATGAAGATGGGGATTGAGATGATGATGGTGATGATGATTGTTGTGGTAGTGATTATCATGGAGATAAAGATGATGGTGGTGGTTATCCTCCTGGGTGGTGGGTCCCCTTTTCCCAAATATTTCCTACACTTCCTAAATAAGTATCTAAAAATGAGCAGTAAATGGTCTCTTTTCCTAAATATTTTTATAGAATTTTCTACCGTTTTTTCCAGATATTCCCGAATCTTTCCCAGAATATAATACTAGAAAGAGCAGTAAATGGTGGTCAGGTGTGAAGTTGCTCGGGAGATTCAAGTTAGTACTTGTTGTCAGCTCCGTAACTTGCACCTTTCACAAGGGCTCAGGAGGCTGGCACAGGAATCAGGTGAAACTAACTGCCTGTGCAGATCAGAGGTCCCTGCTGCTTTACAAGAAGGCAGTGAAGGGACTTGACGAGGTATGGCCCGGAGCCAGCCTTGCTGTTATTGATAGGGAGGAGCTACCATGTAGACCAAGACATCAACGTCCATGGAGTCTCTAAAGAAGCTCTCAGAGGGCTTCTCATCAGGGGAGGACTCTGATGTTACTGTGCCGGAGAAGAGGCCGTAGAGATGACATTGACATTTCTGCAAGTCAACCTTCACTACTCTAAGGCAGCATCAGCTGCTCTCATTTTAAAAACTGGGAAAGAAGAGACTGATGTCGTCCTAATCCAGGAACCTTGCGTCACTGAAGACCGGTTACTTAGGCTCAAGACGTAAGTTGTTTTCTACTATCAAATTTCAGCAATGGAGATGTAACAGCGGTCAGTATTGAGATCGATAAACGAAATCTCTGGCTAATATCAGCTTGCCTTACTTATGATGAAGTGGATATTCCACCAATCATTACTTATGATGAAGTGAACATTCCACCAAAAAGTTTGGTATCCTCATCATGATGTGCATATTGCAAGATTGGAATCTATTTAGAAACGTTTTACTATCTATATGGCCAGGAAGCTTGGTCATTTATCTGATCGTCATCTACCTATGTAGGAACAGGTGCGCAGTCTCCCATCGTATGTGATTCGGTGTGAGTGCCTTCACATTGATACGTTGGTTAAACGCTGAAAAATTGCCTCTGCCTTGTTTGTTAGTGATTCTCTTAGTGGCCGCATTAAGTGTCTTGAACTCATTGCGGCTTGGAGCATTTATGTACCTACGAGAAGCTTGCGTCCAAGGAAAGTTTTGTTTGTTGACTTTTATAGAACGAATTTTGGTTCCAATGACCCAACCAAGTCAATGGCTAGAATTTTTAATGAATTTTACCATTTATTTCATTTTGAGAGATCCAGAGTGTATTTTCGGAAGGCAATTAGTAATTGCAATTTTTAATCTCATTTTACGTTTTTAAAGTTTTCGTTTTTTCAGACATAATTTTTTGCGAGACAAAATATTACGCAAACCAAAAAATCGCTTAACAAACATTATGGGGACTCTTCCCCTTCTTTTGAAATGATTCAGAAGTGGTTTGCGGTATTTCGTTACGGTCGTACAAGTACTAATGATGCAGAACGTTCAGGGCGTCCACTTGAGCTCACCACATCAAAAATGGTCGATAAAATCCATATTGGATAATTGGAGAGTTAAAGTGCATGAGATTGCTGAGGTTGTGGGGATTTCAATGAGGGCTAGTACACAACATCTTGGTGAAATATTTCGGCATGAAAAGCTATCCGCGTGTTGGATGCCGCGTTTGCTTACTTGATCACAAACGTATCGAATGACGACTTCAAAGGAAAGTTTGACGATGTTTAATCGTAAGTCTACCGAGTTTTTGTATCGATATGTAACTGTGGATGAAACATGGGTCCATTACCATACACTGCAGACCAATAGGAACAGTTGAAAAGATGGATTTCTCCGGACGAATCGGCGTCGAAGAAGGCATAGGTGGGTCTGTAGGCCAACAAGATGGTGGCGAGTTTTTTTACAGATTTCACGACGATTTACGGAACAAACAAATAAGTTATTTTCCATGAAGACAATGCACGTGTTGTACATATGTGAGAAGTCGCCATGTCCAAATTCCATGGGTTAGGATACGAATTGCTTCCGTATCCAGCATATTCGCCAGATTTCGCTCCAAGCGATTAAATCCTGTTTATGAATACGAGAAAATGGCATGGCGGAAAAAGATTTGGCTCAAACCATGAGGTGATTGTTGAAACAAACGCATATATTGAAGAGTTGCCGAGGCCTTTTTTTTTTTTTTAAAAGGATCGGGAAATTGGAAAGACGTTGGACTAAGTGTGTCGAGCTAAAAGGTGACTAAGTTCATTTATCACGGGCTTAATGAACTGCCCTCATATTAGAAGTTTTTAAGAGGTTGAAAAAGGTTTAACCTTTAAGTTTGAAAAATTGAAGAATTTTATGAAAAAAATGTTATTTTGTCAAAATATAATGTTAGAGAATTACGCGATGATATTATCGCACAATCTAAATGTGATAAATGGTTGTCATCTCGGCGATCAAGGATTTCAGGTAGGAAAATGTTGTAATGTTGTGTATTAGAAGCAGACGCAACCAAATAATTGAGTCACTAGATCAGTATATAATTAATGCAGAAGAAGCTGTTGTTTATTATCAATGACCCAAAAGAGTTTGGTTTCAAATTTACAAAATGGCATATTTATTTCTGTTATGTATTGAGGTCGTGCTGTATGAATGTAAACGAACTTCATAGTATACATTAAGTGAGGTTGGGTTTTAACGTCCAAATGTGGAACAAGCGTATCTTTGGATATCTTAAGAAATAAACATTATAAGAAGCAATTATAATCGTGTTTCATATTAAACCCAGACATTACAATTGGCGACGAGATGTTATAATCGAAAGCGTGTAGAAATAATTAAAATTAAGAATAAAATTTATTTTGTTTGTTTTTTTTTTTTTGTGGGGGTGAAAGAACAACCAAATTCATATCAAAATGGCGGAACGTGTTCATGTTCCGAAATTCGATCATACGTTAGAGGATTGGAAAATTTATAAAACGAGATTACCGCAGATATTTGATAAATTGGGGATAAAAGACACGGATGACAATGTGGAAAACAAAAAAAATCGGTTCTACTGGATTATTTGGACAGAGAAACGTATGGAGTTTTATATGGAATAGTCGATCCAGTTATTCCGTTCGACAAAACTTATGTGCCGTTGGTCAAAATAATGGATGAGCATTTTTCAACGACAACGATTGTGTACGTGGAAAGAAGAGCATTTTTCCGTGCGCAAAAAGAAGATGATGAATCTATTCAAGTTTATTTAACCCGTATTCGTAAAATGGCATCAAAATGTGCGTTTGGCGACCGATTAGAGGCTTTGTTAGTGGATATATTTGTCACGGGTATGACCGGTAAGGTTTTTGACAGATTAAGTGAAAAAGAAAATTGGTCGTTAACGGAAGCGGTGACTATGGCGAAGAAATATGAAGTTAAGCTGATTAGAAACGATGAGTTATCAGCAGATGTGAATTGGGTAAATAGAAAGGAAGGTCTTCCAAATCGAAATTACAGTGGTGGCAAACAAAACGTAACCGGTGAACGAAGAGGTGCAATAGATGTAAAAACATCTATGAAATGTGAATATTGCGGATTTGGGAATCATTCTTCAATTACATGCAAATTCAAGAATGCAACATGCCACGGCTGTAATAAAAAGGGGCACCTGCTTGCGATTTGTAAAGAGGTGAAAATTAACGTAGTGAGTAATTCCGCGCCTAATAGTGAGTTTAAAGGAGATCGAAATTTGGACAAATTGTCTTCGGAGTCAGCCGGAATGCATGAAATTCTGTCAATTGGTGGGAATGAACGGTTGTGCAGTTCAAGTATAACGGAAAATTTTAATCCGTTTTTAATTAGAATTAAGATTCTAAAGGAGATGGTAACTTTCCAAATCGATTCCGAAGCTAGGGTTTCAGCTATTTCAGCGCGTATGTTCTTTCAAAGATTTCCATCAGTGAAATTGTTACCTGATACTACTACGGTAAAAAGTTACGGCGAAGGAGAACTTAAAGTTGTGGGGGCGTTTGAACCGAAAATATTGTATAATGAGGTAACAAGAAAATTTAGGATTTTAGTGATTGAGAATGCGTCAATGCCCATTGTTGGACGTGATTTCATAACGTGGTTGATGGTGAGGTTAAAGAAGTAGATCAGATAGTGAAGGATTACAACGAGCTCTTTGATGGTAAAATTGGGAAGTTGAAAGGAGTGATAATAAATTTAGAGGTGGATGAAACGGCGGAGCCGAAGTTCTTCAATACACGACCTGCACCGCATGCGTTCAGAGATGTAGTAGAGCACCAAATAAGAAATCTCGAGAGACAGGGGGTTATTACGCGTATAGATTCAGCAGTATGGGGTACACCTTTAGTTCCAATTTTGAAGTCCGATGGAAACATTAGAATCAGCAGATGTTAAGTACCCGTTGCCTCGAATCTCGGAAATCTTCGCTAAGCTTCAAGGAAATAAAATATTTTCATCAAATAGAATTGGAAGAAAATTCCGGAAAATTGGTCGCTTGGAGTACGCATGTAGAAAGTTTCATGATGAATCGTTTGCCATTTGGCATCAAGCCAGCGACTGGTATTTTTCAACTGGAGATTGAAAAGGTTTTGAGAGAAATTAAGGGGATCATAAATTTTCTTGATGATATAATTATCGCGGCACCGGACCTGAATACTCATAATATACGATTGCGACAAGTTTTCGAGAGGCTTAAAGAAGCTAATTTAAAGTTAAATAAGGATAAGTGTGTGTTTGCTAAGCCACAGTTAAGTTTTCTGGGGAATATTGTGTCGGGAGATGGTATAAGAAAATGATCTAATAATGAAGCTATTTTTGACGCACCTCAGCCGATCGACGTCAAGCAGTTGCGATCTTTTTGTGGAATGGTAAACTATTACGGGAAGTTTATTACAAATCTAGCAACGAAGATGTCTCCGCTTTACAACCTTTTGAAAAAGGGGGTGGAGTTTGAGTGGACAAAAGATTGCCAGGACGCATTCGAAGTATTAAAAAAAGATATTGGGTCAGCTATAGTTTTGACGCATTACGACGCGAAGTTGCCGCTGTTGCTAATTTCACATGTTTTTCCGGATGGTACGGAGAGGCCAATAGAATTTGCGTCGCGGATTTTATCTAACGCTGAGAGAAATTACGGAATGATACAAAAGGAAGCCTTGGCGATTATTTACGGAACCAACAAGTTTTATCAATATTTGATAGGTCGTCCGTTTACTATAGTAACAGATCACAAACCATTGTTGGGCATTTTTTGGGACAAAAAGGGGATATCGCAAATGTTAGCAAGCCGTATGCAGAGATGGGCGTTACATTTATCAGCATTCAATTATTAAATATGTGGGTTCTGATAAAAATTCCGCAAATATGTTATCGCGTTTGCCGATCGGAAAGAGTCCCAGCGATGAGCACGAAGAAGGAGAGGCAACATATCTTTGTCACGTTCAAAACAATAGTAGTTTGAGAATTGATTTTGAGACGATGGTAGAGGAAACGGCTAAAGACAGAGATTTAACAAAGGTAATGGAATGTCTTAAGATCGGGAAATTTGACGAGATTAAAAAAGGGAATCTGCAGTGTTTCTTCGAAAAACGAGATCAATTAGCAGTCGAAAAAAATATTTTAATGTGGTGATACAGGATGGTTGTACCGACCGATTTGAGAAATGAAATTTTGAAACAAGCGCATGAGACGCACATGAGAATGGTAAAAACTAAATCAATATTACGTTCGTATGTGTGGTGGCCGGGTATGGATAAGGATATCGAACGATGGCTGGGAAGCTGTGAGGCGTGCTCAACTTATGGGAAAAGTCCAAATAAAGTGCCATCCATTCCGTGGCCAAAACCCAGTAGAGCTTGGGGCAGAATACATATGGACTTCGGCGGTCCAATCAAAGGATATTATTTCTTAATAGAGGTGTTTGGTACGAAAAATATGACAACAAGTTTCACATTACGGAAGTTGCAGGAAGTGTTTTCGCGTTTCGGTTATCCAGATGATATAGTGTCAGATAACGGGCGGCAGTTTGTGTCTGAGGATTTCATAGATTATTTATCGAAACATAGCATCACGCAAAGACTGACTTCTCCGGGGTATCCAGCTACAAATGGAGCAGCGAAAACCGCTGTGAAAACCGTTAAAAACGCCATTAAAAAGTCTTTGTTTGATAATCCAAATGCCAGTGTCGAGGTGGTGGTAAATAAATGTTTATTAGACTACAGAAACACGAATCATTCGACAACGGGTAAAGCACCAGCAGCAGTGTTACTTGGATACAAGCCAAAAATCCAGTTAGATTTACTGAAGCCGAAAAAATTATTTGCTAAAAGTCGTACCAGTTAATAATGGATACGTTAACCCGATAGAACGTAAGTTCAAACCGAACGATTTGGTAATGGTGAGGGATTATCGTAATGCTAATAAACCGGGCTGGCAAAAAGCTATTATCGTAAAAGTATATGGTAGTAGAAACTATTTATCCAGATTGGAAACGGGTCGTGTTATCAAAAGAAATATTAATCAGATTCGACCACGGTTGGTCCGATCTGAAAATTATCAGTGTAAACAGAACAAATTTGAGCCAGTAACTAAGCAGCATAAAAGAACCAATGGGATTGAAAAGGATGACTTGTTTTTTTTAAGGAGCCGGAAGCGACAACAATTAGAGAGAATACATGTGATGTGGAGGGTGCTGAAGACTTCGATATAAGTGAAGTGGTTGATAACGACGAAAAGTTTGTTTATTACCTTATCAGTGGGATTCTTGATAGAATTGTTTACGAAACAGGAGAGGAGAGTCATCACAATTTGAGGGATAGAAATATAATTGAGAAACCATTTAGATTTAGATAAATGTTAATATAAGTTAATAATTTTATAAAGTTGATAAGGGGAGTGAGGTTATAGAACCGTTGAATTTAAAGTAAATCATTCGTAGTAGTAGTAGTTAAGTAATTGAGTATTGTAAACACATTTGGGGGGACGTTTGTTATGTATTGAGGTCGTGTAATGTAAACGAACTTCATAGTATACATTAAGTTAGGTTGGGTTTTGACCTCCAAATGTGGAACAAGCGTATCTTTGGATATCTTAAGAAATAAACATTATAAGAAGCAATTATAATCGTGTTTCATATTAAACCCAGACATTACCATTTCCCAAAATCGCCACGATGAATAATAGCTGTATTTATCTTATCCCTTCCAAGCAAACGCTCCAAACGAATTTACAAACCCTAGTAATGCAACTTCAAATATTAATGAATGAAAAAACAAAACAAAAATGAGAAACAACAGAAATTTACTTAACATTTTTACTCTAATAGACCAAGAGCCCAAGAACTATCAATTTTTTTGGTGTTTGCCTGAGAACCACTTGTCTTTAGTAAATATCCTTGCCCTGTACGATGTGATAAGAAAAATCGGTATCTGGTAAAAAATCGATATTTTGAACGTCTAAGAGCCAAATAAAACTAATAGGATATTGTCAGCTGAGTAAAAAAAAATCACTTAAAACAATGAGCAGTCGTTGCCGAAGTGCTATAAGTAGTGGGGACTATGTACAAACCTATACTCAAACAAATGTGCGTCTGATAATAACTTAAAAATAATTTCATTAATATTTGAGATTAGTGAAAAGGAAAAATAAGATAAACAGTTATTGCGAACTTAATGGAATAAGTCATAAACGATTTTTAGGTTTTTTAGAATTTTATATTTTTACCTCACTTAAAATGACCCAATTTTCAGTATCACTATGTACATGTAATCGAATCTCCTTCACTTTGCCTATCTTTGGATTAATGCTACCCTCTGCAATTCCATTCATATTAAAACTACCAACAATGAGATATCCATCATTGGTCGAATTAAATGCACTCCACATTTGTGAAGTTTCCTCCAAGTTAATTGGCAAAATTTCCACCGTAGTATTATAGAAACGATCGTTTGGGTGTTCTGTGTTGCCGCTGCGGAATAAAAACCTGTGAATATACAAAATAAAAACTCTTAATATTATTACTTTATTAAATAACGATGTTTGTACGGACCGTTTCAATTCATAAGGCTCATTAAATATAAATTCGACTAAATCGCCCGGTTGTGGTAACAGTCCCCAAAAGAATGATTCACCGCTGTACGCTCTTTGTAGCGTATGCATTTTATAATGTGCAATTACGGTTCGAACTGTTGCCGATGGATTTGCATGCGGATAGAATGCTGGTATTTTGCCAAATTGTTTATCTTTCAGCTTCTGTACTTTACCCTTCAAAGAAGAGGTAGTGCCTATGTGCTGAAAAAGTGATGGTTTAAAATGTATCCACAGTTTGGCTTTTTCTTGGAGACAATGTTTCTATAAACCATAAAAGTACATTATTAGTTACCAACGTGATTCAAACTTTAAATATTTAAAAAAATGTCTTACGGCATCTCTTTCCCAGTTACAAACTTTGGTATCAATAAAATGCTGCAGCAACCAATCTACCGGTTTGTCGTTGTAAAACATTTGGAAAAATGTTATGAGCCACGGAAGGTCGGCCGTCTTAAACATTTTACCTATAAATCCTAATTGGCAAAAGTCCAACAAAAGCCATTCAAAATTTGCAGCCGTTTTTTCTGACGCAAAATTTTTCATAACCGTTACATAACCTCGCTTCGCCAATATATCATCCTCGAGCTGTACATAAAATGTCCCTTTCGGCTGGGCGTAACCCATTAAAAAAGAAAAATCTAAATTTTGTTTTGACCGCCATTTAACACGTTCGGGTGGATCATTGAGCGTAATTCTAAGCTTATCAAAATTAGGATAGTATGCAATCGGTGGTGATATCACTTCAATTAGGCCGTTCTCAATATATGGCGAAAATTTTATCTCAATTTGTTTAGCAATTAATTGGACCAAATCCAAATCAGTTTCTCCAATAAAAACAATAATCATCGTATCATTTTGCTCCTCCTCATCCATATTTTTGATTAGGTCGTCAAGTGTGCCGAGAAGGTATGATTGTTTATCACGTTTAACAGTCGGTATGCCAAGCACAACAGATACACCCAGTCTACCTTTGGACATTAAAAAGGCTGGTTTAAGCGAAGCTGGATCATCGTTTAGGTGAGGTAAAAAATGGAATGCGGTTGGCAAACGACGACTAGATACAATTCTTGATGACATTGAGGTATTGCGCATCAATGATTTGGCCTCCGTACTTAGTGTGTCTAATAAATAGCCGTTTAACGTAATATTCGATGTTTCGCCGGGCTGAGTTGCAGCTAATCCCAGGTATTGTGATAAAATAGCCACATCTTCTTGACGCGATCGATACATTGATTCCAGATATTGTACTCTCATTTGGTATTCAGCTAATCTTTGTGTAAGTGTTTGTTCCGCAGTTAAATCTGTATGTTTAATGAAATTATATTTAAGGATTTAGTAAAAACTAAATCAATTTTCTTGCACTAGACTTACCTGGCCCAATAAAAATTAGAAATATTGTAAACAATATTATTACAACAAACGTTAATGTCATTAGTACACCGCGTTTGCGGAGAGGCGACGCCGTCAGCCCCATTTTGCCTTTTGATTATTGCATCGCTCTGGAAAGATTAAGAAATAATTTTAAAAATTAGTTAAATATGTAATTAGATAATATCGATGATACAAATATTTATTATAAAGGAATAAAGGTGAAAGTATTTTTCTAAAACTCAAACACTAGGTAATATAAGAAGAAACGAGAACGCTCAGAATTTTGAAAATTCTAAACTGTAATTTGAGACAACAAAATAACTCCATATGTATATGGCATTGAACGAAGTAAGTTAGATTAGGTAAAATACCTATCAAAACAATCAAACGCATCATTTCCAGTTTAAAGGTGCCACCGCAATAGTTATTCCCTCTTGCGGCATGCGGCCCGTGGGAAACATAAATAATTACTGTGTTGCCCACACGTGGACAAGTCTGGCATAATCTAAACCACTTTGCTGTAAACTTGCAGCAGTATCAAGCCGCCGACTTGTCGCAATAAACAAATTATAGTAAACAAGGTTGTTTTTGATATTAAATCTTATTGATCGTAAATGATATAATTTTTCAAGGTTTTAATTATTATGCAGGGGATTGATTACTTAAATATTTGACATTTTAAAATAAATAAAAAACAAGCGCAGGTACTTGTAACAGCAAACGCTTCGAATTTAACAAATACTGTTGATCATTTTCTCTATTTCAGATTTAATTATTTAAAAGTTTACTTAAGTTGTACAGTGATAAATATTCATTTAGGAAGGTACAACCAAAGATTATATAAAATACCAAGACGTCTTATGAACATTTATTTTGGAATAGTAAAACAACAAAAATAAATGAAAATTACAGTAGAATCAGAATATTTTTATTTTTTACTCTATTGACGATTCTAGCATCACAGATTCCACCTAGTGGAAAATTTTTAAACTGAGGTAGCTGCTAATTTGACGTTCGAAATTGTTGTAAACAATTCCAATTTTGAACTGTAAACACAATTTTTACCTACCAGATTGATAATAATTGTAAATAATTCCAATTTTGGATTATAAAAACAATTTTTAATTACCGGATTGCAAAAATTTCTTTCATCGCATTTATGAGAAATGTCATTTTGGCGGTTGCCTCATTTTAACATTTTTCCTCGAGAGGCGCTTTCTCTACTTTTACAATCGTCAATAGACAAAATTATTTTTGGTACGTTCTCACTTCCCTAAATTTGTCTTTGCTTTGATTTTTAAAAATGTTTCTTTTGGCTTTCGTATTTGTTATTTTTGTGTTTGGATCTAAAATCAGTATGGTTATAAAATTATTTGCACTGTCCACTTCGCTTCTAAATAAACATTTTAAATTGTTCACTTTGTGAAGAATTTTTGTCATATCGCAGCAATCAGGTAATTGAATTTTACAAAAAAAGAAAAGGACAAAAGGATGAAAGCAAATTATTTGGCGCACGTTAATTTTTTTAAAGATAGTCAGAGTCAACGTCTAATTGGGTAGCTATAAAATGAATTTGTTTAGAATTCAGATACTAACATTGAAAATATTTGGGTTGCTGGTAATTTGATGTGAAATTAGAAAAACTGAATTTTTGTTAGCTAAAATTCAGCTGCCTTTATTTCGAAATGGATTCTAATTTTCTTCCGATGTTCCGATACCTTTAATGAAAGTTAAAATAGAAGCCCTGCAAGCCGTTATTTGTTTGCCAAAGTTTCCAATATCATTTTTGTATAATTGAGGCTGAATTTAAGTGGTATGCTTGATTATGGTTCCTTTGAGTTATTAAGTTGTTTGAGGATAATTAGCAGAAACCTTATTGTTCAAGGAGAAAATAGTCCAATGGTGTCAAAACCACAAGATCTAGGCGGCCAATTAACATCGGTTTTTGAAATGAAATTACTCAATTACCAAATTTCTCTTTCAAAAGATCAAGTGTCGCAGTGGCTGTAAGAGATTTAGCAAAGTCCTATTGACTCATAGTCCACATATTCTCAACGTTAATGGCTTACAGTTCTTCCACAAACAGCATTGCCAGCTTAATTTAAAAAAATGTTAGGAGAAATCACTACACGAAACTGTAAGCCATACCAAACAGTTACTTTTTTGGTTGCATTTTTTGATGTTTAACAGAACTGGTTTCCTTAAATTTTTTAATTTATTTGGAATAGCTGTGTTTGACGAACCATTTGTTTAACCATATTTTGTGCGAAATTTTGTTCTAACTTCTAAAAAACTTTCACCAAATTGATAAAATTTTTAATAACAAATACTCGTTGCGGGTTTAGTCTAGTACAACAAATATAAATGGTGACAAATTTAAAATGAAACGTCAAATCTAAACATCTTTTATAAAGTTTTTTTGAAAAATTAGTGAATAATTTTTGAATAGAATTTTAATTTACAAGTTTTATTAAAGGTGCAAAATTGTTTTGATTTATTTTTGGGGCTATATCGAGAATTAAGTTCGAACAGTGATAATTTAGGCCAAAAATTCGAATATTTTATGATAATTTGGTGTAAAATGACAATTTTTATTTTCCTTGTGCGCAACTTAAACAAAATTACTCTTCCATTGTTTAGTTTCACTCTCCACTTTGTTTGAATAATGAATAAAATATTTCGTATTCTTTATTCGAAGCAAAATGAATAATCACGACAATATGTTTTGTTTTCTACTCACTATTCAAATCAATCAGTTGTAAAAATTATTATTCGATCAGTAAAGAGGGAATAACAAATTTTACAGAGCGAGTTTTAAAACGCTGGTTTAAACACTTATTCAAATACTTTTGATTGAGCTATGGTGCGTTTTTTTCGTAGAACCATTTGTACCAATTAAACTAATCTATTTCAGCTTCGGAGTCGAAATCGATGCTCCATCTTTACTGAGACCTTCCGATTCGTACCTATAACACATTAGTAAACGTTGCAAGTGGAAGCCCAATAAACGATATTACACACAATCGATTTATTGGTAAGCGGTGAGAAGGGAATTCGGAACAGAGACCTGGTAAGAATCTCTCTCAACTGATCGATTTCAAATAGCCTCTATACTATTATGTAGATATATACATCCGACATTCGAATTTTATAAATTTTAATACTGAACTTCAATTAATAAACTGTTCAGGTTTTTGGTAGTTGGAGTGTATGCCACAACATAATATCAAAAAAAATATTTTACCATTCCAAACTAGACAATTTTAAGAGGCCATAAAAACCATAACCACCACTAAACAAATGTAATTGGCATTAGAAGATGGTTGACGGTGGTTGATGAAGGTATAAACTGTTTTTTTTATGTTTTGTTGATATCCAGTTAAACAAAGTTCATAGTTGGAAAATAAAAAATTAAATCAAATTCTGAAATATTTTTGCTTGCCTGATATTCAGAATTCAGATTCGCAGATTAGGATACCGCGCTTTAATAAAATAATTTCAAATTGTAATCAGAATTGCAGGATCCTTTGTAACCAACCTTTGTAATTATAATAGCTTGAGATTTTCGAATCAACAGGTATGAAAAAATGTTTGGAAGAGATTTTATTCGCGTATTGCTTGAGGTAATTTTAAATTTTTGTTGTTGAAAGTTTGGGATAAATTGAACACGGAAAATTGCTAACTTATACCAGAGCCTTCTAGAGTATAGAGCCATAATCTTAATGACGTATTTTTTAGAAGCTTTTTTAGTGGTATAACTTTCCACTGATTTCCATAGGAATCCATAGTAAAAATGGTGTTTTTTAGCTTCAAGTTTTTCAATGAAAAAAGCAAAAATATTATAAAATGTTTATACAAAAGTTTTCTACATATCTTTAAGAACAATGTACAAGAAGGTCATATTGGTATTAAGTAAATATTAATTGCAGAAATATTAAAATTAAATTATTTCTAAAATATTTTTATCGAACTTTCATTTTGAAAAATACATCAAAGTTGGCTCTGACAAATTAAAATAATACTTGATAAATTTATTTTTAGTTTTAGTAGTGTACGTAAGATGTCTAAAATGGTTACAGAAAAATACGAAAAAAAATTATTTAATCGCAAAATTTTCACCCGTTCCTATATTTTGTGAATTTGTTTTGCTTTTCCTACAATTTTTGAACTTGAAATTTCCCCAGGTGGTAATTTTTGGTACGATTTTTCCAAATTTTTACGGCCATCACTGCCATCTATGTAATGTATATTGACTTAATGACCAAACGAATCGTAGTAAGCTTTTATTTTAATTTGACCAGAATGCTGTTGTTATGAAATTTTTTTTATATTTTGGTTTAAATAAATCAATTATTACAAGAAAATGAAAACGATTTAGTTAAACTACATTCATATACGTTGAAATTCAAACATTTATGAAAGTATTACATAAATCATAATTAAGAATTTGTAACGTTTTCATTTAAAAATTTGTCTTAGGAAAAAAAGTGATTTCCCATATGTTTTGTGTGTTTTACTATGAAAAGTTTCGTTTTTTCCTCGTTTCTAATTCCCTTATAAAAGCTCAGATTTTTTGATTATGGCTCTATAAAATACAGGGTGCTCTGCTTATACCGGTTTACGAACTTTAAAGCAATATGTATTTAAATTATTTAACTCGTAGCAACAACGCCAATAATTTTTGAAAAGCTCTGTAGTTAAATGTTTTTTAAATTTTACGATGTTTTTTTTAACTGGTTTCGTTCGAGAGCATTTATTTTAATATGTAATTCAAACCGTTTTTATTTGTAGCTTTTGGTTTTATTGGAACGAAAAAGCGCATTAAGTTATTACTGCTGCACTTCTTGTCATTCAAAATAGCAAGCATTCAACAATATAAGGCGAAGTAAACTGGTGTTCGGTGCTAGCGAATTGTGCTATTGTACTTCGTCAACTGACAAACATTTAAACAATCTACTTATTGGGGAGTCCAGGAAATTTTCTTCCAGTTTAATAAATTTAGTAAAATCGAAACATAATTCACACTTAATTATTGTGTCAATTTTACAACAAGTGAACAATTACAACTATAAAACAATTTAAGCAATGAGTTGAGCTTGGCATCAATAATTTCCGAGATGATACCACGGTGAAATAGCTTTACTTGTATTTTTAATAAATCATTTCGCTGAATTCGAAAATTATTAAAAAGTACATAAGAGAGCAGTTAAGGAGTCGTGTGACGTTGGCTTTAAATCTCAATTAATATAAAACTCCAGGCTCAATGTTCTCCCACCTATGTGCTGTAGTCGTTGATGGAAGATGGCTGTACATTGGCACAGAACATGTTCCGCTGATTCAAAACAATAACACCCTTAATACCCCTAAACAAAAACTCAATTTTTGGTGAGATCACAATATACTGGATGTACCCAATATAAACATTTCTTTTTTATTACTATTTTAACGGAAATTTTAAAGCAAAACGATGTTTAGAAATTCTAAGCGTTGCAATTCTACAGAATTTTAGAATATTTTACCTTTGTTGAAACTATCAAGTAGTTGCAGTTATCGAGTGTTACAATTTTCGAGTTATGTTTTAATGCAATATTGAAAAATTCTGGGCCGGCTCTGGGCCGGAATTACCCAGCTAGGTTGTCGAAAAACGGAAAAAACTAGATTTTCACAGATTTGTTTTACAAGTTTTAAGTAAGTAATGTTGGATTTTATTGTATGATTCGAAAAAACTGTCTATACAAAATTTGAATTTCAGCTTATATGACATGAGACGTCTCTAAATCTTTTATAGTTTTTGGTACAACTGCAAAAAAAGTGGTTTCGCTTAAATTCTTTTCGTCATTAGCCGGTGAAAAATCCAAAAAAAAAATTGATTTTCTATATTTAACTAAATTTATAAAGTGAATAAACTTATTTGAAAGTTAGCGGGAGTAAGGGCACTTTGATACATGGGGCACATTGATGCATCCAAAAAACTTAGCATGTGAAACAACTGAAAGGTTTATTTGCTCATTCATAGATGGTGCTCCGGCCCACTAAACTCCAACCTTCCTGCAGTCACAGTGTGATTGTCAACTGGTTCAGTCAAATTTTGCGTTCTTCGATGCAAATTTTTCTATATTAATTGCGAACGTTATTTTCAGTTTGGTTTTATTAATAGTTTTCAGAACTGTCATGTAAGGTAAGAAATATTTTATATTTATCTAATTCACATCGATTTTTAATCGAACGAAAATGCTCTAAGTTCTGCAATAACCGAAGTGCTCGAAGGAGGAGTGGCAATAAGATGAACAGCTGATAAACACAATTTAAAAGCAGCTACTTTGTAACAACGGATAGAGAATAAGAAGAAGAGAAACAACTCAACGAATACATCATAAAATGCAGTAAAATGCATTACGGCCTAACTTTTTTCCAGGTTCGACAACCTACTTATGAATTTGCGAAGAAGTTAGAATAGGAGGAACCCAGAAAATAGTAGAACTAGCAGATCATTTTATTACAATAAGACTGATATTTCAGTATTTTACGGAAATCTTGAATGAAGAGAGTTTTGGAAAGGTACAACTATAATAAACACTTTTGATGAGACAGATATTACCACAGTCCTCAACAAGCCTAAGGTTTTGGCGAAAAACCCCAGCGGTAGGTTGGCCAGCTGAAAGAGGTGAACTCGGAACATTTGAAAATTTTATAACAGCGATTGGAAATACAATTTCGCCCGTTTTCATTTTTCCGAGAGTCCATTATGAGAACCACTTTCTTTCAGGAACACCAGAATGAAGTTTGGGCTTGGCGTCAAGAACCGGATAAAATGTGATCTTTTTTTGAAGCTGTTAAAACACATAAACCAACACATCAACAGTACAAAAGAACGATCCATTCTGCTGGTTTGTGACAATCAAGAATCTCATAATTCTTTGGAGGCAATCAATTATTGACGTGAAAATGGAATATTGTACTTGTCTTGCCCCTCTTCACATGTCACATAAGTTACAACTTTTGGATGTGGCAGTTTTTGGACCATCTTTAAAACCAAGTTGAAGGTAGCGTTCAATGGTTGGCACATCAACCATTCTGGAAAGGCTTTATCAATATATGAAATCCATATTTAATATACTAAAGCAGAAATTGACTACTTTGAAGCGTTTACCGGTAAAAATATTATAACTGCCATTACCAAGCCTGGTATCTCCAACATGCGATATTTTTATTCACGACCAATCGCAAGATGGTGCAGCGTAGGCAAATCTTCAAACTGTAGCTCCCAATTAGCTTCAACTCACATGCATCCAACACCGTCCCGAATGAATCTCGAAGCCACCATCATGGAGCCGTTTGAACCGACACCTTCAACTTTGACAGCCATTGCTGTAACACCTGAACTGTTCGGCTATGAAGAGAAAGGGGAAAGAAAGTGGAAATTCATAAATATACACCGACACAACGGAAAAATCAAAAATTAAAGCTTTGTCAAATTTAAAGGAACAAAAACGATTCAAATCACCTCAAATCACCTAGAAAGTTGTTAAGTTTGCATCCAGTAACCGCTGGACGGGCGTAGCAAAGAAATGAGAAATATTCTGAAATATTGACAAATAGATCTAGCGATTTTGAAACATCAGACTTTGGGTTCATCATCAGACTTAAACTTTAGTTTTTCCGACGATGATACTTCTGATCATAAGCTGACGATTCCTATTCAGCCGAATCTAGAAAATTTAAAAGAATGGGATTTTGTCATTATCAAATTCGAAAATAAGAATAACGTTAAAAATTAAATTGGTAAAATTCTTTTCAAATATGATGGCTTATTCAGCGCATAGTTTCAAGTTTCCTCTTTAAAGAAGAAACCGTCGGTTTATATTTCCGAGTGTAAAAGATGAGGTGTTGGTAAACATATCAGATGTTATACTACAGTTGCTGATGCCAACTGTGACCAAAGGTCGTTACAGCTTCTCTTTTTTACCTTTAAAAGTACCAATCTTTCTTTTTATAACTTGTAAATAAATTACAAAAATAACTTATTAACGATTAATTTTGATTTATCCACTTAAAGTTAAATTTTTAAATGTTATTTTTTAACATTTAAAAATTTTAATTTTAAGTTTCACTGATAACATTAAATTATTCTGGAATTTTCTAGATTGATAAATATTTTTACGAAGGGGAAAAATTGTTAAGAGTGCTAACTTATTACCCTGTTGGTTGGTCCTATATATAGGAATAAATCAGGGTAATAATTTAGCAGCTCAGTCGCTTTAGCCTTATGATATGATTGAAAACTGTTTTTTTTTCATAATGCTCGCAGATCGAAACTGAATTGCAGAACTCTTTTAACAATTTCTCCTCTTTGCAAATAAGAATAATTTTCAGTTTTGCGAAACATCAAATATTCACAAATTTCTTAAGAAACTCAAGAAACGAATAATCAAGATGACAAATAGTTGGGCAGTTTACAGAGATAATTTCCGGTGGTTTTGAGCTTCAGTCAAAAACCTTCGAAAATGCTCTCTGTAGAAAGCCCAAGCATTTGCATACTATATTGCTGTAAAAATATATCAACTGCTGATTGTATTAGTAAGAATATACGGTTGTGATACAGTATATTAGTGTATGAGACTAAAGTGGTGATAGTGAGAAAAGAAAAACTTTACATTTTGTATATGGTTTTTCCTGTATAATGACTAATTTGTAAACTGTTGATATTTTTAAATATGTATCTGCATGCTAGTAAAACAAGCGGGCTTTCAAAAGATAATCCTCGTAGGTTTTGGTTTAGTCCCATAGTTAAAACCAATAGAAAGGTCTGTAGAAGCCATAGTAATGCAATACCAAAGTAATTATTTGGTGGGCCTAGTTGCAATTGTTTAAAATTTAACACTGTGTGCATATCTAGAAGGCTTTCAAATCAATTCTATAAATATGAACAAAATCTATCACTGAATTTCAATTATTTTGGATTTAAGTATGCATTCACAGTGTTGTTCTCGCCCTGCGTTTCGATGTTGTTTTCAGATTTTAGTTTTTGTTCTTGTTTTTCGTCACGATATTAGCAAAGAAATGCTCCTTTACCATATTAAACATTTATCGTTCCCATGGAAAAAATCCAAATTTTCTACCAGTATTATTTAGTGGCACTAACAAAATATAGTGGCTATGGCGGTGAATACAACATCGAATCTAAAACAAATTTGCCAACCATAGTAACTTGTGGTTGTTTTCATAATATAAAATTTGAAACTTATCGCCACATCGATATTTATTTTAAAAATAAGAACTGTCAATCAAATTGAGTTTGACTGTCAAAATGAGAACTGTCAAATTGCAAACTTCAAAATGAATGATTAATACCTCGACAGATAACAGACTTTGCTTCTCTTCGCCTCTATGATTTTTTGCAACCACATAGATGCCGCTAATTAGACATTTACTTAAATTAAAAATGTTTGGGATTTAAGAAAAAAATATTTTAATAAACAAATATTTGTTTAATGATTTATAACGACCAAATTTACGTTCAAATATATTTTTTTTACAATTCCCTATCTCATATGCCCATTTGGATGTAAATTTCAGCTAAAATTACAAGTTTCCAAGTATTTACTATAAAAAAAAACAACAAATCTAAATGCCATTCGTCGCAAAAATCGATCAGTTTAAAAAAAAAAACTTTAATTAGTAAAGCAATTAATGCGCTAAATTAATTGGTTCCATCTTCTTGTTATCACAATAGAAAAAGTTTTACTGATCTGACTGACAATAAAACATAATCTCCCTTTTTTTACTTTTTTTGCACAAACACAACTACAAAAATATTTCATATTCTTTTGAATATAAAAAAGTTACTTTATTTCGAGTAACCCGAAAGAATTTGACATTAATCAAAATAAATTAATGTCGTTTTCCTATTGCAACAAAAAACAGATTCGGAGCGAAACCCAAGTGACAGCAGCTGTCATTTGTCGCTCGGTAAAATTTTTCGGAGCGATTACTAACACAATTACATTTAAATGTCATCGAAATGTCATTTAAACATCAAAATAAATATGCGGAGAAATATATTTAAAAAACAATAAAATAATCAACAAATAATAAGTTATTCAAGAAAGAATATTTTGTTATGAAAAAATAAAATTGTTGGACACAAATGCAGCTGTGAAATGTGAATGGGAATCATAATAACGTCATAGAATGTATTCCATAACTCTGTATTATTAACTCCCTATTGCTTTACGATAATTAGGGTAATCTCTTTACGGATTTAGTTGGTTTGATATTATCAACCTTATTAAGGTTTCTATATATAAAGCGTACAAGTACAAGTTAGGTTTAAAGATTAGTTTACTGTACGACATTGATTCAGCCATTATGTATTAAACAAGAACTTGAAAAAATTGTGGTGTATTTAATTCAAAATTGATTCTGTCTTATTTGTTTACTTGACTTCAATTTTTGTCGACTTCACTTCAACACAAAAATTTATTTTCATATGATTATTGAATTATTCATAAAAAATAAACATGATTACAATAAATTATTTATTAATTTACGGAAAAATTCATCAGTATTAACATTCTAATTATGTATAAAAATAGAATTGGACAATTAATACGTATATTCACACATCCATATAAAAAACAAAAAATCGCAGAATCCGGATTTTTGGCTGGTCCAGTTAAAACGTCAAAAAACTGTCATTTTTCAACTCGGATTCGACTTCGAATCTGTTTTTTGTTGCAACAGGAAAACCACATAAATGTAACTTGGCTGTTTCCTTGGAAAACCATAAGTATGCATTCACAGTATATATTGTTTTCGCCCGGCGTTTCGATGTTGATTTCGACTTATCGTGATACAACAACAAAAATTATTTAATTTTTTTTTTAACTGATCGTTTCGTCGCAAAATGGCAATTAGAATTGTTGTTATTGTTTTTATGGTAAATACTTGGAAACTCGTGATTTTAGCTGAAATTTACATCCAAATGGGCATAGGAGAAAGGCAATTGTAAAACAAATCTATTGGAACTAAAATTTGGTCGTAATAAATCATTAAACAAATATTTTTTTATGAAAATATTTGGTTGTCAAAAGCCAAACGATAGGAGCGAAGTCTGTTATCTGTTGAGGTATTAATCATTCATTTTGAAGTTTGCAATTTGCCAAAACCATAAAAAAAAATGATTGACAGTTCTCATTTTTAAAATAAATATTGATGTGTCGATAAATTTCAAATTTTATATTACGAAAATAACCAAAAATGTCTATGGTTGACAAATTATTTTTGGATTCGATGTTGTTTTCAGTCATAGCCAATCCCTCCAGACCAGGTGTATCATAAACGTACGGTTTACGAAGACTTTGCTATACTAAGGTGTTCGTAAACGTTACACTAAAACGGTACAAATATAGTACGTAATGTGTACTTTTGTCACATGAGAAGTGAAAAAAATTTGCGAAGACTTGTGTATGTATTAGCATGTATAAAAGTGTTCATAATGTGTACGCTTAAACGTAATGTTTACGAACTGCTTAAGCGTAACATTGACGAACGGTTTAGTGCGAATTGCCCCATTTAATTAGAATAAAACAATTTTTTTAAATCAATCTTATCTTTTATTAGTGTTTTTCTTCAAATAAGCCGCAACACAAGACACAACGTGCCAAATTTGTTAATTAATCTTTTTCTGAAATGAAATAAAATGTTTCAATCATAGATGAAGTACTTCGAGTATTATTTAAATACCTTTCAAAATATTCATTATAATGATTTTTATATGATATTATGGATATAGTGCTGCTCTTGAATGCCACGAAAAACTAACAATAATTATCAGAAGTTTTTATATTTTCACAATACGACAACTTTAATTTAATTTGTACAAAAAAAAATTGAAACTAAAACAAAGCCGCAATATATAATTGACAGCACTGTGTATAGAGAATGTAAATGTAGCAGTGTATTATAAAAAAAAGCGTTCGTAAACTGTTCGTACGCTGTACATTTTTGCTGTATACATTTTTGCGCCGGGAGGGATATATTTTGTTAGTGCCACTAATACTGGCTTTACACCGTAGATAGTATAATAGCAAAATAGTATAATACTATTTTAGTATTTTACTATCTGTCATAGTTGGTTATACACCGCAAAAAATATTCATAATTAATTAGTTAATATACACCGCAAAAAATATTCATAAAAAACAGAAAATTAAAACAAAATAATGAAAAATTATAATTTCCGAATACACATAAATATTTCTAGACTAATTTATGAACAATACTTTGTCACAAATTTTCCTTCTACAATAAAATAAAATAAAAAAATGGAGGTGTGGCCAACACACGACTTTCTTTTACGAACAGAGAATTTTGAGAAATTTTATTTTTTTCTTAATTTTTTTTTTAATTTTTTTTTAATTTTTAAATTTTTCAATTTTTTTTTTAATTTTTTTTTTATTTTTATTTGTTTTTAATTTTTGGAAACATTTTGTCTTTAGTAGTTTTTTGTAAACCTTATACTTTTTAAGATATTTGCAAAATAAATTTTCTGGGCCAAGGGAGTGGCCACTTCCGGTTGGCCGATTTGGAGTAAAATTCACTGGGGCCTCCCAATTTATCAAAAAAGCTTAAATCTGAAGTTTCAGTTCGATTGGTTAAACCATATGGGCTGTAGAGAGGACACAGACAGACTGACAGACTGACAGACTGACAGACTGACAGACTGACAGACTGACAGACTGACAGACTGACAGACTGACAGACTGACAGACTGACAGACTGACAGACTGACAGACTGGCAGACTGACAGACTGACAGACTGACAGACTGACAGACTGACAGACTGACAGACTGACAGACTGACAGACAGACACCATTTCGAAACCCACTTTTTCGGACTCAGGGGACCTCAAAACAAATAAACCTCTAAAAATCTCAAGGTCCAAAATTTTCATGATTACTATACTTTATTTTACTACAGTAAAAGAAAGTAATATAATATGTATTAAAATTTGATAGCTATCAAATTAAAATATTATATTTTATTCGTGCTATTATACTATCAAAACATCGGCTTTACACCGGATAGCAAAATAGTATTATATTATTTTGCTAATATACTATCTACGGTGTAAAATCGATATAAATAATATTGGTAGAAAGCTTGGATTTTTTCCATGGGAACGATAAGTTTTTAATATGGTAAAGCAGCATTTCTTTGCTAATATCGTGAAGAAAAACAACAAAAACTAAAATCTGAAAACAAGATCAAACGCAGAGCGAAAACAATACTGTGAATGCTTATTAATATAATAGCCAACTGTTCGAAATACATTTTATAGGAAAAAATCTAGCGGCCGTTTTTTTCCAAATAATTCGACTAAAGGGCTAACCAGCGAATCAGTAAGAATCCTTAAAGAATTTGACGAAATTATTTCCTTACAGAATATTTGACATATCGGTCACCGAATCCGTAAAAACTGAGAAATACAGTATTAAAATTCTAATGTGAATAGCAAAATTTATTATTTTTAAGAAAAGTATGCTTTGAAAATTTTGATGTATTCTGACATATCCTTGAGTTTGCGCGTTAATTTTCGCTCTCTTAAGTGACGGCTGAACTGAACGAAAAGTTCTTAAAGATTCGCTGGTCAGTAACATGTACTTTCTGTATATCGCGTTCTTACTTAAAGTTGTTACTGACTCGCTGGTTCCACCATTACTTTTAAATAAATGAAATGTCTTTTTTGATTTATTTAATACCAGTTCGGTTTTATTCCAAGCAATTGTATAAATGTGTCAAGGAAAGACGTTTAATTTACAACCACAATTGCATTGAATTAACCCGCACCCGGATTTATTTAAAACTTAGTCACATTATTTGTAAAAATACCGGCCACTAGATGGTATTTTTAATTAGTGATTTTCCCAAACTTATGCCGTCTTACTTTGGTAAAAGTAATTCCTATTCGGATAGGAATGAAATTTTTCCCAAAGTAAGAACTAAGAATAATTTTTTTTTTTTACTTTCAACAGTTGGCACCAAACTCTAAACAAAAAATTTATTATTAAGAATTTTAACAAACATAAAATAGTGATAACAAATTATTGAATAAAGCATAATAATTCCAAATGATAATTAACAAAATTTAAAATTCTGATTTATCGAAAAATTGAGAATTGTTATTTAATACCAACTCATAAAACTAAATATATTTAATATATTTATTCTAGTGGTAAACACTGCAACTACGTCGTGGAATGAAATTATTCATTCCGGAATGAAAATACGCGGCATTGCTGTTGTAAAATTTCCAAAGTACTTAAGACTTAACTTCGAAACATAACCTCACTATTTTAACCAAATTAGTGTTTCTGATTCCGACGAACATCGCAATACTTGTCTAACAATTAAATCTAGTACTACCAACGTCATATTTATTCCATAATATTTAAATGGACTCCTTGTTTCTACGGTGTACAGCAGCGGTCCTACGGTGTACAGCAGCGCTGTCCAAGCGATCAAAGGTAAAACAAAAAATTGAATTTGGCAAATGGCTAATTCGAATGGTTAGCTATTTATCAAAATGAATTAAATTTAACTTGGCTGTTTCCTTGGAAAACAATAAAATCCAAAATAATTCAAATTCAGTTATTCTCAAGAAAATCCGCTTACCATAATTGTACTTCGAACGATTTTGAATGAAAAAAATTAAGAACAACAGAATTTTACTTCAAATTTTTATTCTATTTTACTTTAACACCAATAAGTTTAGTGTGCCTTATATAGTATTTCTTGGTATTTGCTTACGAAAGTTATGTTCCATTAGGCCAGTTTTGGGAACGATAAAGGTTTGTAAAAATAAAAGAAAATTCCAAGATCAACTTTTCCGAAATTTATTTGAAAACGCAATACAGCACAGTTATGCCAATTTGTACTTACTATTTTATATAAGTAATGTATCTATGTACATATGAGCTTATTAAATAAAATACGTTTGTTTGTATTAATTGACGTAATTTCATGATAATTTTATCGTGAAATGGTCTCTTCATGAATGAACCATAATAGCTACTTGGAGTAAACAAGTATATTATTGACAAATTGTTTATGATATTCGATTTTTCCAGTTTAAGGTGTCCGATTTGGTAGTTGAATATTAATGACCAAAGTTTTTATTATCTTCTGACAACTCTTTACATGTATGTTGTCCAAAGTATTTGAGTCAATAGTTTTATCGCTGTTGTTCAGTGGATTTTTATTATTTATAATGTTATCCATGCAGAGTGCCAATATCGTTATTTGCTTAGATATGTATTTAGTGGATGTTAATTTTTTTGGTGACGATTAATATCTGCTGAAGATTAGTAACCGGTTGGGATTTATTTTTATTTTTTATTTTTCAATTAAAGTTCACAAGTTCTTTTGTAAGTTTTTATTATATAAACAGGTTGGCAGGGAGTACGACAATATTTTGAAATGAGAATCTTTTGTAATATACCAACAGAAAGGTTAATGGATTGTCTCTACACCAACAAGCGAACAATTTCAATAAGACTACCCTGTCGATAATTCGTCAATAACAAAAAAAAAATGTTATTGTAATGAAAATCCACCTACTATAGTAGAAGCCATGTTATCTGGATTGCTTGAAGAAAAAGCTGTTCCGAATAATTGAAAATTCCGGATATAGTTGAACGCTTTATGTTATATTTGATGTATTAAGAGCTGAAATTTCCATTGGCATGGCAAAACTAAGTTTAAGCTAACCCGAGAAACATTTTCGAAAAATAATTCTTTGCTATGACCAACAATGACTAAAGAGGGAGGTTTAATTTTAAAATTAAATATAAATTATTAAAATTTATATGACAATAGCAACAAAATCAGTCTGTCAAAAAGTAAAGTTTGTCAAAAAGTAAAGTTTTGCCCAAGAAACTTGAGCTGTGGAAATATACCAAAATGATGTATGTATGGATATTGTGAAATACGGTAGTAATACTTTTGACAACACGCGATGGAATTCTATTGTTTTATTGAAAGAAAATCTGTGCCCCAAGCGAATCGAAATATTGTAAGTTTTCTTCCAGGTTTTGCCAGTGTTAGGGTATTTTAATGGCTGCCGAGGGTTTGAAGTTTCTAACATGTTATTGTATACTGGGGCACTCAGTGGCCCATATGAGTTTACATTTGATTTCATATTAAATGGTCCCGCTTTGTTTGGTAACAATATTATTATTTGGTTTTCCCCTAAAATTGGAATCCCCTGAAATTCGTTTTGCATTTTTTTCTATAAAAGGAAATGCAGCTTTTGGTGAATTTTGTTATAGTTCCTTATAAATAAAATCTTTTTTAATGATTTTTGGCTCTAAGAGCCCGATATACAGAATCGTATTTTGTATTTATTGAACCAAACTTTTGTGCGAAAATTGACAGCAGATGAACAGAAGTTTTTTGATGAACATTTTGATAATTTTTTGACCACGTTGATGATGACCCATTCGACAAATTCGTCGGCGGGTTATTAATGATGATGATTCGGACGATGATGATTGTGTAGATGGCGAACTATTAGACGTCGGTAACTCCCCTGATTTTATATCAGTCAGGCATGATTTACGCGTCGAACAAATAGGTGATGATATTGCACAAGAACAAGATGTACTGAATCAACAATCTAGTGAAGAGCTACGGCAAGGGGAAATAGTAAAGGAGGAACCCATTGAACCAAACGGTGGGATGCGGTACACTGCAAGAAACAGCTAGCATTCAGATATTTAGTGATCACTGCCCGATGCAATTGAAATCGGTTATCAGAAAAATATCTGGATAATGGCGTTAATATTACGATGGACAACTTTTTTACTTCTGTGTCATTGACTTTAGAATTAAAAAGACGGAACACTACTATAATCGGCACAATAAAAGCCATAAAACCACAACTACGAATGCCGTTCGCATTGCCAGAGAAGAAGTTCAAAAAGGCTCGAGAACCATATAGCTCATTGCTTTGTTTCTCGCGATCTATGCAATTGGTCAGCTATGCCAGTAACACTAGAAGAGAGGTACTTTTATTATAAACTACTGCACTATGACGAAGAAGTGGATGAAACAACAAAAAAAAAACGAGTAATATTGAATTATAATAAAACTAAGGGCGGAGTAGACACGTTTGACCAGAAGAACCGAGTTTAGAGCTGCAGACGGTAAACAAATCGCTGGTCAATTATGTTATTTTATAACCTCCTGGACATTGCAGCCCTCAGTCCTTAAAGAATGTACGACCTGAGTAACCCAATTTTGTAGTCTAGCAAAAAAAAAAATATTCGAGAAAAGAAAGATTTTCCTGAAAAATTTCCATTGAGATTTAGTCATGGAGACACAGAATTGATCTTAGAACAATAACAAGTGAATGGTGATTTTTCGAAGAAAATCATCTACTCCGATGAGGATGAGGCGCATTACGGACTTGATGGCTAAGTCAACAAATTGAATTGACGCATTTGGGGAATTAAAAATCCAATAGTCATCGTTCACCATTTATTTATTATTACAATAAATTTACATCGAGAATAATGTTCTATAACATTCCGTGAACTATTCCTCGATACTATACAAAACTTAATTTGAGCAAGAATGCTCATTCACATTAGGTTGTGCAATAGCACAGAGGTTATTTAACAAAATACTAATACTAGGCGATAGTGAATCAGCCAGAATATCAGCACTGTCATTTAAATCCATCCTGTAATAAGGCACCTTTGCTATCTTGGCACCGCATGATCTTAGAACATTTCTATCTATTAAATCGAAGTCCTTTCTGGTTCCTTTATCATAACCACCGGCCTCCATGTTTTTAGCATTTTACCATTGTACAAAAACCATCGTATGCATCCCCTACGAGCCACTGTTTGCTGCGCATTTTGGGCTGACGGAGTGCTTGCACCATTTTCTTCGAGAATGCGGCTCCAAGATCATACCATTTGACGCCGTTGGTTTTATTTTTTTGGGGTTTTTTGAAACAAAACGTATATGCCAATAATCCAAGAACAATACCTTAATTGAAAGACGAGATACGAAAAAGCTGGTTTACTAACCAGATTATCTTCGTTGAAAATCTTTACTGACCTTGAAAAGTTATACTGACGGGTATATTTCCTTGATAGAACTACTCTATACTATGGGTTAAGTTAAACAATTATTCGTCGATTTTCTTTTATTAAAACCGGAGAACGTTTTTCAGTTTTATTGTAAATTATTTTATTTAAGAAGGTTAATTATAAAAAAAAATGCCGGACTCGAGTACTTTGAAACTCAAGTAATATGGATTTCCTATCCATAGTAGGATATGGATACTATATGGATATGAAATTCATATTACTTGAGTTTCAATTCAAGGTACTCGAGTTCAATATTTCTTCTTATAATTACCCCCTTTTTCCTATTAGTTTGCTCTCATCAATGAAGACAGCTATTGTTGTATAGATTAGGTACCCGTATTTTTCAAAATCAAGTCTTTTCGTTTTTATACAATAAATAATGTTTTTTTTTTTTAAATTTAGGGGCGGTTCGATAATTCCGCATGTAAAAAATGATAAAAATATCATTTTTCTAGGACGTCACGTTAGATAAACGCATTTTGCTGAGTGGTGCTCGAGGATGCCCGAGCACTAAGCTTAGAGGAAAAAATAATTTATTGTGGGATACAAGATGCCCTAGTCAGAGATCTGTTATGTAAAATTATTTATTTTTACTTTTTTATTTTTTATTTTTTAATGATTTTCACAAAATTTTCTTCAAATTTCGATCGATAGAAAATACAGCGAAAACTATTTCTCCTGCAATAATTGTAAAAAAACTACACACCCCATGTAGTACAAGTACTGTAGATGAGTAGTTGTTAAGTTTTAGAGGCTGTTGTAAACTCCGTGTTTATTAGTCTCAACGTTGTAGAAAGGAAGGAACTGTGAAGAAAAATAAACGAGAAATTCCTGCTGAAATGAAAGTTGCTTCAGAAAAACGGTCAGCAACAAAGTTTTGCCATACGAAGGATCTGACCCTTCTGTCACATGCCCCAAAAAAGAAAAAATGTAATAAAATTAATTGGTTCTTATTAGAGTAAACAATTAAAATAATTTACTGATTAAACAAAATAACTTTTATTGAATTAAACAATGCGTTGTACTTGTAATATGGACAAGGAGGAAGTGAAGTGTCAAAATAAAAAAGTAAACTGAAAAAATCAAACTACTTATCGCTTTAACTTAATTCACTTTTTGTCTGTCTTGTCGCCATCTATTGGCATTAATACTAATTAGAAATTAAATTGAATTTAAACTACGTTATCCAACATTCCTCCTCAAATTTAATTACGTTAATATTTTGATTTATTTTAGTCCACACAAATTGCGAAAATAGGCCAGTTTGGTTCCAGATAATGGCTTTGTACACATGTCCGCAATCATTTCTTCCGTTGGACAATATTGACATTCAACGATTCTCCTTTTTATGTGTACGTCAATATGTTTCGACCGGTTGGTGAAACCTTCCCGAAAAATTAGTGCTAGGACAGCTTTGGTTGTCTTCATACGTCACAGTTGGATCGACGACATCTATTTTAAAATTACGCATAAGAGCATGTAACCAAACTACCTCACGGCAAGCCTCCGTTAAAGCTATAAACTCTGCTTCGGTTAAAGATAGAGCTACACAAGTTTGCTTTTTGCAACTCCAACTGATAATTGACCCAAAAGCCATAAAAATGTAACCGCTGTTAGATTTTATATCTGATCGATCTTCGGCCCAATTGGCGTCTGCGTATCCAACCAGTTTTACATTGTCACTCCCATTTAAAATCAGCTTCAATTTTATGGTGCCTTTCAAATATTTTACCACTCGCTTCAATTCATCCCAATCTTCTTGAGTTGGATTCATTGTTTTTTGAGCTAATATTGCTTGCTGATATATCAGGACGTGTATTAATTGATACAAATAAAAGACATCCCATAAGTCTTTGATATTCAACATTATTTAACAATAATTGAGATGATGGACCCTTTTGATATTCGACCTTCAATGGCATTTTTGAACACTTCGTATTTTCCAAAACAAATCGTTTGATAATTTGATTTATGTAAGATGTTTGACTTATTTGATAGATATTATCCATAATTTCCACTTCAATTCCAATGTAACATTTGATTTGTCCTAAACTGTCAACTTGGAAACTTTTATTTTTTTTTTTATTTTTTTTTTTTATATATATATATTTTAATTGGGTGCAGAGCGGACTTATTAACGGTCCTAGCTCCTTGTAACTGTCAGAGCTTCTGCACCCAATGCGCGATCCTTCAAGTAAAGATTAATAGCTACCTTAAATTTATTCATTTTGTATTCCTCCGGAAATTTGAAGTGTATTAGAGAATTCCACTTTTTTGATGTTCGATATACAAATTCGCGCTTAATTTCTTCAGTTCGAGGTTTCGGGAGCTTCACCGTAAACCTATGTGCATTGGTTGTTCCTCTTGTTACTCTTGTTGTTGTAACGAATGGTGGTATTTTCTCCGATAGTTCTGCAGAACATTTACCATGTAAGCATCTGTAGAAGACGCAGAGTTCTGCAACATCTCTGCGATGCTGTAAGCTGTCTAGTTCTTGGGTAAGTCTGGGATTCCGTATTATTCGGATAGCGCGGCGTTGAACCCTGTCCAATAACTGGAGGGTGGTACCAGACGCACCTCCCCAAACTTGACAGCAATACTCTATACATGGTCGGATGAAGGTTTTATATATCTGGAGAACTTGATGCGATTTAAAAAACCTTCTGCATCTATTTAGGAACCCGAGTTTTTTTGAAGCTGATTTAGCCAATGCAACAATGTGTTCATTCCATTTGAGTTTGTTACTTATTTGAACACCAAGCAGTCGAATTGAGTCGCAACCCACAAGGATATGGTTTTTTACCACAAATGGGTAGTCGTTGCGACTTTTTTTACGTGAAAATGTGCATATTTGTGTCTTTTTCTCGTTAAATTGCACTAAGTTGTTGTTACCCCACTCAAATATTGTACTTAAATCGGAATTAAGAGAAGTTATAGTATTGAGATTGTTTTGGACTTCTTTGATTTCATTGATTTGCTTACTGGCTACTATAATATAGATAATCATATAACAACTGCCATTTTTATTATGTCTGGTGAATAGACATGGATCTTCGTCACTTTGCACGAAATCTGCTTCGACCATAACTCTATTGAGCGCCAAATTCCATACTCTTGTTGATTGTTTTAATCCGTAGAGGCTCCTCTTTAAACGACATACTAAATTTTTGTTTTCGACTTCAAAACCCGGCGGCTGATTCATCTAAATTTCTTCTTTGAGCTCACCATTTAAGAATGCGGTTTTTGCATCTAGGTGATGAACCAATAACTTCTCTCGGCTGGCGATCGTCAATAACAAACGGAATGTGGTTTGTCGTGCCACTGGTGCAAATACTTCGTCGTAGTCAATACCAAATAGCTGCGACAATCCTTGAGCAACTAATCGAGCTTTGTATCGCACAACGCTGCCATCTGCATTCGATTTCAGTTTAAAAACCCATCTACATCCGGCTGATTTTCGATCAGCTGGTAATTTCACAATTTCACAGGTGCCATTTGCTTTGTGTGCATTCAATTCGTCGGTCATCGCTTGTAGCCATTCGTCTTTATGTTCAGAATTTAAGACATCGATAATTGTTTTTGGCTCAGAAACCATTAATTTTTTCGATTAACCGCTTCGGTGGAACACCTTTGTTGACTCTTGATGATCTACCAATAATAATAATTAGAACATAACTTGATTTTATTTCATTGGGATTCGATCCGATTGGATCGTCGGCAAAACGCACGTCACGACTTATTAATAATTTTCGTGCAGAACGATCATAACATCTATATGCTTTAGATTCCAAATCGTAACCCATAAAAATTGCTTCCACTGCTTTTGAATCCAATTTGCTCCTTTTCTCTTTTGGTACATGTACATAGCATTTCTATCCGAATATATTTAAATTTTGCAAATTCGGCATATTGCCGCACCACAACTCATATGGTGTTTTTGGAATCGACTTAGACGGCAATCGATTTTGGAGAAATGTTGCCGTCATAACTGCTTCGGCCCAAAAAATATGATCTAAATTTGCATTGGCTAACATGCAACGTGCCATTTCAATCAAGCTTCTATTTATCGGTATACTCTGTACCTCTGTCAGATCTGATGATCTTTGGATATTGCGAAAACTTGGTCTTTGATAATGCTACATATTCCTTTAACTTATCAACACATTCATATTTATGCTTTAGTAAATAAATCTTCGTATAACGTGAAAAATCGTCAATGAATGTAAGGATGTAACGATTACCATTGTGTGATGCAGTCTGCATCGGACCACATATTTCTGTGTGTACCAGATCCATCGGTGCCTTGGTTGACGTCATTGAAACTTTCGGAAATGGCATTCTCGACATTTTTCCTTTTACACAGAATTCACAAATATCGCTGCAATTGCATCTTCTGACCTTCATACCGCTCACTAAATTCTGATTGTCCAAATGCTTTATGATATTTATATCTCTATGTCCGAGAATTCGATGCCACTTATTACATAGAGTACGCACACTGTTTACCATATCGACCTTATGCATTTGCTTCAGACGGTATTGATTACCAAAAGCCTCGCCAATATTATTAATTTTATTATTCCTCTTGATGAATACTTCGTTTTTGGTGAAATCAACATTTATACCTTTTCTTGCCAATTGTTTCACTGACAAGATGTTAGACGAAATTTCCGGTACATATAAAACATCTTTTACTATGGCTGACATTGGTTTATTTCTATGATCGCAGAATTGAACATTTACTGTACCTTTACCTATTGACCAATATTCTTTATTATCTGCAACACGAATGCTTTCATTATAATTTGAGATAAAATCAACAAAATCTTCTTTATCATTGCTAATATGACACGTAGCTCCTGAATCAATAATCCAGTTACTTGATGAACCATTTTCCTTATATGTCACGATAAACAATTGATTATTATCTTAATTGTCAATTGTATTCGCTTTATGCATCTCTGTTGATTTCTTTTTATGTGATTTCTTTTTAGACCACTTTTCAAATTTTCTGCATTCGCTTTTAATATGGCCTTTCTTTTTGCAAAAGAAACATTCCAAAATGCCTGAATGGACTTTCAGAACATTACCACATGCGCCACCAGATTGATTGTCACGATCCAATTTGCGTTTATACTCTTCAATCAATTTCGCTTGCACTATTTTTAAATTTAACTCGTTTGCTTTCTGCATGGTAGTTGTCCAAACTATAGACAGATCTGCCATTTTTCAGACAATTTCTCTTCACCGAGTGCATCTATCCTTTGAAACATATCTGTCAGCCAATGAATATGCCTCTCCATGTTGCCACCTTCATCGAGTTTACGTGTGCAAATTTCTTTAATTAATTGAACGCTATTACTACCTGAACTTTTTTCGTGATATTCCATTATTGCGTTCCACATCGATTTAGCGGATGTTAAATGGTCTTTTATATGCACAAATTGACTGTCCTCGATATTTAACCCAATATTCGAAACTGCATTAGTGTTTGCCTTTGTCCATTCAGGTGTTATTGGCTCTGGAGCATCAGATATAATCGCCGTCCACGAATTTTCTTTTTGCATCAACAATTGCATTCGCAATTTCCAATTGAAATAGTTATCGTTGTTTAATTTATCGAAATGATATTTTATTTCGGTAGACATTTTTTTTTTTTTTTTTTATTATATTTATTATTATTTTCCTTTACACCGCAGTAGACACAATTAACAAATTAAATATATTTAAAATTTTACTTTACTTGGGTCAACTGGGCCCATAACCTATAAGAGTATACAAATAAAATAATTTACTGATTAAACAAAATAACTTTTATTGAATAAAACAATGCGTTGTACTTGTAATACGGACAAGGAGGAAGTGAAGTCAAAATAAAAAAGTAAACTGAAAAATCAAACTACATACTGAAAAATCAAACTACTTATCGCTTTAACTTAATTCACTTTTGTCGCCATCTATTGGCAATAATACTAATTAGAAATTAAATTGAATTTAAACTACGTTATCCAACAGTTCTTCTTTCACACACGGTAGAAATTACCGATCGAAAACCTAATTT
This sequence comes from Tipula vernalis, assembly GCA_958295665.1. Classification (NCBI taxonomy): domain Eukaryota; kingdom Metazoa; phylum Arthropoda; class Insecta; order Diptera; family Tipulidae; genus Tipula; species Tipula vernalis. Next base: position 231,328,107 of record OY282560.1, read on the forward strand.
CGTGAGACATTATAATGCAATGAAAGAAAAAACCGACAATTTTTATAAACTGTGTCATTCGTACACTGTCGCTGGATGGGCAAACAGATGGCCGGCCAGATATTTTTTTGGAAGTTTAGATCAATCGATGGTTAATTCTAGGGTAAATACAAATATAAGATTTAGTGCTTTTAATAAAAAAACAACAGCGATTGAATGTCTTTAAAACTTACATGTTTATCTCGTCACACCCTATTTGGAAAAGAGGTACACAACATGTACAGTGTGGAGGGATATTATGGTTGGCATTGCAGCAATTTTAAAGAAAGATCGTCGATCAGAAAAACATTGGGAACGAGTTCAATTCGATCATCAACAGAGATGTGCATTGTGTCAATGAAAGCACGATAAAAAGTGTAGAAAAGGTTGTGCAAGTTATAATCGTCCTGTTTGCGATACACACAACATAACGATTCGGGTCGAAGTTTTCGATGGAATGTGAAATTGGTTGTAAATTTTTTTTTTATTCTTTTCTACATTTCTCAAAAATATTTTGATAATATTATTTTGATTTAAACAATAAATTTTATATCATATTTAGGCAATAACACGAAGTTCGTTTTTTTATAAAATTCTTGCCTTCGTTTCTCAGTATTTTTTAAAGGGACACTTGCACGACTTACCTAAATTTTTAGACCTAAATATGTAAAAAAAAAAAATTATGAATTTTTTTGTAAAACCATCCATTTTTCATTTTTTTTTCACAGTTTTAGTTTTTTTAACAAACTATAGTACACTAAAAGGTACACTTTCAAGAAGCTTCAAAAAAATTTTTAATTTAAAATATTTAATAGTTTATTTATTATAACGGTTTTTGTCCGTGGGGTGCATATGATCCCTGTGTGCCGAGTACGTTATTCCACAGAAGTGTGCCAAAAAAGGGTTAAAGGAATCTAATCCGGGAATGCAAGCCAAATTTTTAAGCGTAGTGAAAAAACTTTTATAAGGGAAAAACTTTAAAACTTTTAAGGGTACCAAGTACTGCTGACAATAATTATTTTACAGGCGTGGGGTAAGTTCGGATGAAAGAATGCATTTCCTTGAATCTTTAAACAAACCTGGTGTCGATAATAACAATATTAATGGCGATAGCTGGTTTGAAGAAGTGCGGCGAATAAAATTATATTGTATTCTTGAAAAAATAGATGAATGAACGGCTAAAAATATCGAAGTGGAGAAAGGATTTTCTTATCCAAAATTTGCGAATATTAGTGAAAATTATCATGCGTTTTTCTGCGACTGACGCCGCGGTTGAGAGGGTTTTCTATAAACATGATAAGATATTACAGATCGATTCAACGGGCACAATATTAGGAGCTTTTTAAAGGTTTTCAACAATTGAAGGAGCTTTTAAAAATCCCTTTTCAATTGTAAATAATATAATTTAATTTAAATTACAAAATTCCAGTGTAAGGGTGCACGTGGAGCGAGTAATCGGAGTACTAAAGCAAAAGTTTTTCTTGATGACGAACCGTCAACCAAATACGTCGACTATATGGTCCAAATATCGTGCGCATTGTTTAGTTCAAACCCATCCATATTAAAGTTCGCAAATATAAATTTACTTTATATTGTATAAAGTCACATCATCTATGTTACATTAGTCAATCTGATGTATCATCATCACAATTTTAATTCATTGCGTCACAATATTTCAAATTTTTGCGTGACAGTACTATCCAATATGCCAACCGATTCCTAAAAAGTAAACATGTTTATTAAAGTATTAATGGAGTAGTTATTAAAATCGTAGAACAAATAAAACAGTACCAAACCTGCGAAACAGGTGCAATGTTACTTTGTCATTATTATAGTGGGCTTGTGGTGGTTTGTAAATTTTAAGCCTGAGAATGCAGCACCTAGTGAGAATACAGCTTTTGTTGTTTTTAAATACCAAATATGGTATTTAACCGCTTTGGGAAAACTTACAAGCTTCTAATGGATTTATTATCTGTCCATATTTTGACACTAGACATTGTTAACACTTATAGATACAAAAATAAACTAAAACCATGATTTTTCTTACTTGCACGAAAAATGTTGTATAATTTTTAGTTTTAATCATTAAATAATTAAGTTCACAACAGATATTTTAGCAATTGATTTTATGTATCTGTCAAATTTTTTCTGCGAAAAAGGTCTATAACTATGAGAATTTATTGTATTTTAATTTCCTTTGCTGCCTACTTGGCGAAAACAAATTCTTTCTCAATTCAAACATAAATCACAGTAGGCTGTAAAATTTACGGAAAAATGTATTTTGGAACACCCTTGATTATATTCCATCTGAGAATATTGCAGTACAGAATGTAATATATAAAAAAACTATTTAAAAAAAACTAATGAGTTTTGCTTAAAAAGGGCCATCAGAAAGAAGTATTCTACTTCGTTGGAGCAAGAAAACTGCCTACCACAAGTATTACCTTCAGCGCTCACATAAACTGATTTTCACAAGATATTATTTTTTAAGAAAACCTGATATCTTTACTTTAAAATTACACTATTTTCAAGAAAATTGGTTCAGTACTTTTTTTTATAATAAATTTTGAATGAAAACGCAACCAAAATTGAAGATTATGAAAAAAAATATTGGGGATATTTAAATTTAAATTACAACAAAAAATTCAAGCAAAACCAAGACAATTTTATTGGTTAATATTAAGTATGCCTCCCCTTACGTCTACAAGGGTTCGCATGCGGTTGACCATCGACTTTATTAATTGAAACACAATTTTTTATATAATTTCCGAATTAAAATTTCTAATTGATGTATTTCAAACAATAAATTAATCACACATTAAAAAAAAATTTAATACTACGAAATATACACAAAATTATTATAAAATCTAACATTCATTAATGTGATAATATATTTTTATTTTATTTTTGGAATACCGGTTTCGGACGTTCGTCTGTCCATCATGTTTAGTCTGTCCAGCATGTCGCCTTTACCCATACGATACGTTATATGTAAATTTGAGTTGAACATAATTCGATTTGAAAATTGTTTTGTTGTGTGCATAAGTTAATTCCTGTGTGTGTTCTTTAAATCTTATTGGAAACGTTCTCCCAGTTTGCCCGATGTAAAATTTTGGGCAATTATTACAAATCAATTTGTACACGCCGCTGTCAACTTTTATATTTTGTTTTTCTTTTAATTTATTTTGCATGTTATGACTGGTTTTGTGTGCCATGTGTATTTAAATTTTTTAAATAACTTTCTTATTGTGTTACTTGTGTTTTTATGATATTCTAGTGTTATAAATTTTGTGATTTCATCTTCTGTGCTGTACATGGTTGATAAATGCTGTGATTTTATTTTATTTACGATTTTTTTGTTCAGTTTATGTATCACATTTTCATTATGTGGAGTTCATCATCGTAACCTTGGCTAGTCATTGAAATTTTATTAAGTCTATTTAGCAAATGAATATATGCGGCATATTTATGTTGTGGTGGGTGATTAGAACCGGTATTCCAAAAATAAAAATTAAAAAATTTATTATCACATTAATGAATGTTAGGTTATACTCGTATAATAATTTTTTGTATATTTAGTATTATTGAATTTTTTTTTTTAATTATTGATTAATTTATTGTTTTAAATACAATGACAATTAGACATTTTAATTCGGAAATTATATAAAAAATTGTGTTTCAATATAATTGTGATAAAAGCCAGAGAAATATGATTAAATTCTTAATTAAGATTTTGACAAAGACTTGAGGGATCGCACCCCACTCCTCATCAAACGGAATCTTGAGGTCACTGATGTTACATCGTACCGGATTTCTGGCTCGGACTCTCCGTTTTAGTTCGTCCGATAAATGCTCAATTGGATGCATGTCTGATCTGAGGGCTGGCCACTTCATCGTCTCGGGTCCAACCTCATCCATGAACTGCCGAGTGGTTCGAGCTGTGTGGCACCGGGCATTGTCATGCATCAATATGAAATCTTCCCCTATATATCCTACGTAGGGCACTACGTCAGACCTCCTCTGCGGCCTCTACCAGATATGAAAACACAATATTTTGGTTTTGTCACTTTCTTAATGTGATATTTATTTGTATTTGAAAATTTCTAACGAAAACTCTTTTCCCAAATTTCTAACAAACACTCAGAATGTTTGTTAGAAATTTAATAAAGGAGTAACATCCAAAACTATCGTAATTTCAATTTGAAATAAAAATAAATATCACATTAAGAAAGTGACAAAACCAAATATTGTGTTTTATTATATAAAATCTTTTCAGCAAGGACACTGGACGCCGGTAGACCCGGTCTCTCCTATCACTACCACGGAGACATATTCTGCACTCGTCAGTGAATAGAACGGACCCCCATTGCTCTATGCTCCAATTGATGTGTTCGCGAGCAAATTCGAGTCGCTCTAGCGAGCAGCCTTGTAGTGAGGTTGGCTTCCTTCAAACGTCTTCTTAGCGTCCATGGACTAACAGCTACATCTCCAACTTGTCTTAGCTCTTGCAGCACATCAACGCCCGTGAGATGGCCATTTCACAGTGAAGTTAGGACGATAAATCGATCGTTCCTTTCAGATGTACACCGATACCAGTTTCCTGACACCTTCTGGATATTCTTGAGACAGAAGATTCCTTATGTTTAGCTGACGAGCGACTTCTCGTTGATTGCGTCTTTCTTGCAAAAAAGCAACAACTTGTGCGGCTTTTTCGGGAGCAGTATCCATGATTTTGAGGACACAACTAATTAAGAGGGTAGATATTTGTTAAAGTCAACGGCTGATAAGTGGCTGATTCCAAATATCGTATCAACGATTGCTTTAATTTGAAAAGTACTGTTTAGATTTTAATGACAAAGATGTCCTTGTAAAGATAAAATACTAAGCCATTTTAAAAAAATATGTCTTTTCGTACGCGCGGAGGTTTGAGTCGATTTAGTTGCCCGGGAGTGTAGTTAAAATAATTTTTTAATATTTGGATACCCAGCCACGACACGAAAATATTTATTATTGTAATTTGCCCTTCTTTCATTGAAATATTCCAATCCTTTTTATCTGTTATAAAAACCCGTTCAAACCAAAATTTCATACCTGCAAGAAAAAAATTACCTAACCAGAAGTTAATTGTATTGCGTAATCATGTTAAAATTCCATAAAAGACATTGGCAATTGATTGTAGATTGTAGTTTAAAAATTTCTCGCTAGACATTAAAATATGTAACGAGGTGCGATATAACTTTAGTAATGATTTATTATATCATACCAAAAAAATAAAAATATTTATATTTTTCTAGCACACATAATACATGTAATTTATGTAACTAATTTATTTGTCTTTATTTGATTGTAATTAAAGAATTACACAGAACCACTGAAGTGGTAAATATTTTTGTTGTTGATTTTAGTTTTTCTTACGGTAAGTTTTACTCTGCAATTTCTGGTTACTGGTAGTGAAAGTTCTTTAAGGCAACCATATAAATGTACTTACACGAGTTATGCATTTGCTATTTATTTATTTAGTGAGAGTAATTACATTTTTTTTATAATTTTGAGAAATTATTTTTTTACGTCATTCTTATTTACAAAAACAAAAATTATGGTGAGATTGTTAATAAACGCGCGGTGCGTGCGTTTAATTTTTATTGCTTTACATTAGTCGAACTGGTGCTTATTTATAGGCAATCAATATACATTTTATTGTACATACACTATAATTATTTACAGAGTTTACGTACAATAATAATTATTTTATTTCTATAAAAAAATGTGTGTGATTGTTTATATTTTTAATGCCGTAATTAAAATAAAACTGTTCTCGATATACATTTTCAGTCATTTTATTGGAACCGAGTGCAAAATTACACACGAACTAAAGCAATACACAGGTATCGATCCAGGTAATTATGATGTCATATAACCGCAAAAATATTTTGTATATAGAAACAGAATCATATCGTAGTTAAAAAGTGACTTACTAGTAGAATCATTTCAGAGTGAAATGGAGTAAACATTAATTGGTGTAAACCGCGAGTCCAGGGGCCGTGTTTTCCCACAAAAAAGGATGAAACGAGTATATACATTTTTCCCAAGAATACATTTTTATTTGATGTCTAATTGTTTTGTGAAATCTAAGTCAGTTAGAATAAAATAGCTTTGTATTTCAATTATCATTCGTCTGTGTACTCAACACCTCAGGTATGTGGTCGAAATGGAGAAAAAAAGGAGGATTCTAACCTAATGCAGCTGGCTGAGATCGCAATATAGAAAGCGACGTCAAATGTGTGAAACAGAGCAGAAACGTATGCTTCGAAAAAAATCAATGAAATGCGACGTCAAGATTTTTCCAAAATATTAATGAACTCGCACTAACGAAAATTAAATCCTTTATTATTAATTTAATTTAAATTTTAAGACATGCTATTTTGAGCAGGAGCTCATTTACAATAGTGTGTCATTGCACAAAAATGAATAAACCTCAAATTTCTGCATATAAACCACAGCCGCAGCAAAAAGCGATACCATTTCTTCAAGCAATATTGTGGTTTCTCTTCTATCACTCTAAACTTGTAAAATGGCGGCGAGTGAATTATCGACCAGATCCCAACCGAAGATGATTTCCTGAGATTCCTTAGCACCCGATGCGATTCTTTGGAGATGTCGCAAATGCCTTGTACGCGTACTGACGCGTCGTCTAGAGTTCGAACTCATACAGTGTCAGCTGACGTCAAAGTTATATGTGTCAAATGCGGAAGCAACCACAAATTATTCAAATGTCCATCATTTCAAGCCATGGAAGTCTCGTCAAAACGAGATTTTACAGCAGAGAACATGCTATGCTTCAATTGCCTTGGTAAGGCACACTCATCCAACAAATGCTTTTCGCCACAACGATGTCACAAATGTTCCTTGAAACATCACACGCTTCTACATATAAACGCAATCACCGCTCAACAATTAGATAAGACTAATCAATCAACTTCATGTTGCATAACTTGTGCTAAATCAATCCAATCACACAATCATGACCAAAGAAACCAAGAGCTACCAACCACATCATCAATCAACATTTCACCGTGTTCTACCCCAATCAACACTGGTCTCCAGTCAACAAGCAGTACATCAACATGTCAACCAAGCAATCCACTCCAAGAAAACCAAGCAACAGCATCAAGTTCCCTGGTCACTCAGTCAACCAATACACCAAGGAACTTAGTAAACAATCGAACATCATTGTTACCAACAGCAATAGTTTTAGTGAAGGACAAGCTTGGAGTTTCTCAAACATGCCGAGCTCTACTCGATTCGGGCTCGCAAGTTACTCTAATAACTGACAGTTTAGCACAGAAACTCCAAATACCACGGAATCACGCAAGAATACCTATAATCGGTCTTGCAGGAGCTGGAGCTGGATATAACAGAGGCAGTGTACAGTTACACATCAAATCTAGGCTTAACTGTGACAAAACTCTCGAATGCCAGGCATTAGTACTTAAAAATTTAACAGCATACACACCAGAATACTCAACCAATGAAAAGGATTATCAGCACGTCACGCACCTGCCGTTGGCAGATCCTGATTTTATGCAACCTTCACGTATTTATATCATCCTTGGTGCTGGGGAATTTTTTGAAATACTCTCTCCGGAAACAATTAAGCGAGATGACAAGGTGATCGCCCAGAACACAATTTTTGGATGGATCATTTGTGGAAATCTGAAAGCGAATCCTAAAAATAACTCACCTATATCAAACTTAGCAACCACTGATATTGATGTTTTATTACGGCAATTTTGGGAAGTAGAAGAATTGGATCCCAAACCAATAGTTTCCGAAGTAGATCAACAAATGGAAAGTCATTTCGTAAAGACATTCTCTCGAACTGATGAAGGACGGTATGTAGTACGGTTACCGTTTAAACCAAATTCTCCTGACCTCGGAGATTCATTACAAGCCGCAACTTCGCGATTGATGGCAATGGAACGGAAGTTCGAAAATAATCCTACGGTACACCAACAGTATTTACAATTTATGGACGAATATATCAAGCTTGGCCACATGAAGCCCATTCCAATCCGAGAACTTCGTAAGAACCAAGAAAACATTTGCTATCTTCCTCATCATGCAGTAGTGAAGGAGTCACACGGAAAAACCAAATTAAGAGTCGTCTTCGATGGTTCAGCACGGACAACGTCAGTCATCAATTTTCGCAAACATAAGGTTGCATTTGCTTCAGACATCGAGAAGATGTATAGGCAAATTCTGGTGGAACCTGCCGATCAAGACTACCAACGGATAGTGTGGCGGAGGTCTAAGATGGAACCTCTTACGCACTATCGATTACAAACCGTAACTTATGGTTTGGCGTCATCGCCTTACCAAGCAATAAGATCTCTGAATCAAGTAGCCATTGATCACCAAGATGAATATCCTCTAGCTGCAGCTGTAATAACCAGCGATTTTTATGTAGATGACGTTATGTCCGGAGCTGACGAAATATCCAAAGTAATTGAATGTCGATACCAACTAATTAAGTTACTGAAGATGGGCTGCTTCAATCTTAGAAAGTGGAAATCAAACTCTATTGAATTTTTACAAGGAATACCCTCTGAATACCAGGAAATTAGTCCATTGAATCTTGAGGAACCGCGATGCACCAGGGTGTTAGGATTACAGTGGAATCCGATGGAAGATTGCTTCTTTTTTAGCGTCGACTTACCATATACTTTCACACCAACGAAGCGAGAACTGTTGTCCGAATCTTCGAAACTGTTCGATCCTCTCGGATTGTTGGCACCTTCAATAATAACCATAAAGGTAATATTTCAAAGTTTATGGTTATTAAAACTAAACTGGGATGACCGATTACCACCATCTATCGCAGCTAAATGGGAAAACATCCGATATTCGTTTAGCCATTTTACAACCATCAAGATACCCCGATTAACAATTGTCCACAATCGAGAAATTCAGATCCATGGATTCAGTGATGCGTCCGAACGGGCTTAAGCTGCCGCAGTATATGTCAGGTCGAAAGATGAAACGGGGAATTGTATTACGCGTCTGGTTGCTGCAAAAACCAAGGTTGCTCCCATAAAACAACTTTCCATACCGAGGCTAGAACTGTGTGGAGCGTTCCTATTAACAAAACTCATCAAATCCGTTATCACATCGATGAACATACCGGAAGTTGAAAAATTCGCATGGACCGTTTCGATTACTGTATTGCAATGGATAGGGAGTTCACCACGAAAATGGAAAACTTTCTTAGGCAACCGAACTGCTGAAATCCACACTATATTGCCACAATGTCAATGGAGACATGTCAGTTCTAAAGAAAATCCAGCAGACCACGCTTCTCGAGGGGTTCATCCATCGGATCTTAAAGGCCTTAACATTTGGTGGAATGGTCCAGAATTTCTGAAATCTGATGCTGATACTTGGCGAAACCTAACAGCCACATATCAATCAAACGAATCGCCCGTTGAAGAAAGATCGAAGCAGTTATTCACATGCGCTACGCAAGCAGCAATTCATGATACCTATTTGACTGAAGTCATTCTGAAGTACTCATCGTGGCGAAAATTATTAAGAGTTTTTGTTTATATTTTTAGATTCATTCATAAATTGCAGTCGAAGATCAGAATCAAACACGCAGCTAACGTTTCAGCAATTACTCCTAGCGAATTGAAACTGGCAGGAATTGCATTATATAAGCAAGCTCAAAATCATGCATTTCGAGAGGAGATCCAACAATTAAAAGCTGGTCGAATCGTATCGTCTAAGAGCAAAATTGCATCAATGCATCCATTTTTAGACGAAACAAATCTTATTCGAGTCGGTGGTAGATTGCAAAATGCCAATATTCCATATACTAGCAAGCATCCTGTTATTCTACCAGGGGATCACCACGTAACGGGGTTGATCATCGCCGATGTACACCAATACACGTTACATGGTGGATGATAATTATAAAACTCGATTTACTTCTCGTACGCACAGCGTGTTCTACACAATACGACTTCAGCAGCCATTAACCAACAAAAAACATAAACAAGAATTTATACAGTGTTGTCCTTGTCATACAAAAATAATAGAAAAAGAACCACTGAACTAAGAAAGAAAAGTGGAACGAAACTTTACGTAATTATGTAACATAGAACATAACATAACATAATATTTGATCAATATTCTTAAACTTTGCGATCAAAATGAATGGCTTCCTCCAATAATCATAAAAATAAAATTGGTAATCCAGACACTTTGCTTAGTTGTTTTAGATTTGAAAAATGAACTGCAACCAGTGACCAAAGACATACAATTGGTCATCAGAAAAAAACAAAATTATATTAATAAAGGGCTGACAATTATTTCAACTCTGACATCAATCCCTAACTGAACCTCTTACCTCAATCTTCGACTCCAATACAATTTTTGCGCTCAACCTCCAAATCAATCGCAACGCAATCTCTAACGAAATCACACAATCAACGAACCAAACCCCTCACTAAAATGCTGCTCAGCTTCAACCCAAACCCTATTCAGTCCTAATTCGACCTTAACTCAATCCTCAACAAAACCCTAAATTCAAGCTTCAAATCAAGCCCAACTCAATCGTCAACTCAAACCATAAATCAACACGGTTCGAAAACTACATGCGTACATGAATTAAACTTCAACTTAAATCCACCTCAACAGCCAAATAAATCACCATCTCTCAACTCCAATTTAACATTCTACTCGTCAACAACTGAACACTCGCAAACAACTCAACTCAACAATTCAAGCTAACTTCAAACTCAATTGTCAAGGCAATCTCAAAATAAATCTCCTACTTAACGGCTGAATGAACTTCAACTTAACCGCAACCAAACCCTAATCAATTCCAACTCGACCAAAAATACAGACATCAACTACTCATTACCAAGCTCAACGCCCCCTACTCAATCCTCCAATCATAACAGTCTGAAAAAATAAAATCGTACATGAACTCAACTCTAATTCAACCGGCAATTCAACATACAATTAAGCTCCCAGCTGAACTGTTTACTAAACCCCAATCCAACTTCAATTCAACTCCTTTTAAACTCCAACTCAACCCTTAAATCAATCGCAAACTCAATGCCCAAATCAATCCAAAAAGCAGCATACATAAAAATTTCTCAACTACTGATTAAACCCTAATCCAAACCCATTTCAACTCCAACTCAACCATAAATCGACCCGCAAACTCAACGCCCAACTTAATCCTGAAACCAGCAAATATAAAAAATTGATCAACGTGGTAATATCACCACGTGGCTTTCGATTAATTCATGTGCCAAGTACCTGATTCTCTTGACGTACAGTTTCCAAAAGCTTTTAGATTCACCGCCTTGGCCATAGAAACAGACTGCACTTGTGGCAATTTCTCAAAAACTATTCATTGAATAGAAAACTTTACGGAAGTGCTGCTACACTTTACCAATTAATACTTGAATCTTCGCAAACAAACGACCACCATGACTGTTGGTAAAATTCGCCCTACTTCAGCAACCTTTAAATTAACAACGGGCTTGAAGATCTCAACTAATTTGTAATTAGCAGATACACATATTTCAGAATTCAGAAAATCGATTTTTTAATTGGAGCGGAACTCTTCTGGCATCTTAATCCTCCCGGCCAAATAAATCGCGGTCAAAATGTGACTGAAGTAAAACGGATAAGGACATACTGGGATTCCAACACGGTACTTCCTGATCCAAGCACCACTGCACCGTTTAGCCTGTTGGAAATACTTCTCTAAGGTTTTTAAACGATAGAGACGTAGTATGCCTTGCAACTTATTACACTTCAAACAAACTAATTAGGCTTGTTCCTAATTATCAGTTAAATAAAAAAAAAAAATCCCAATAAATCCAATCGAAATGCAAATGGAAAAACAGAAAAATCCGATAAAGTCAATTTTTACCTATACGTGTCAACGTCGTCAATAATAGTTGATGCGTCGTCGGTCTGGAAAAAATACATTAAATTGTTTGTTCCTCGCCTTCATGCAAAATTCTTAAAATTTAGTTTGGGATTTTATATGATGTATGTGTTACCCGGTGTCTACACTATGCAATTTCACTGATATTTTCTATCATGATATAAATTTTATCAATGTATGTGTGTGTATATTGTACGCATTTTGACACTATTAGCAAATTATTAAGAGGCTATTTCACGAAATTATATTAGTAAAATATTAGGCAATGTCATAAAAAAGTTGTTTTGTTTTGCCATTTGAAATTGCTCTCAAGCTGACAAAATGTCTTTTAATACGGAAAGTACAATGCGATTAATCGATTTGTACCGAAAAAATGAAAATATTATGGAAGATAACCCATAAAAATTACAGACGGGTCGACATAAAAAATTCTATTTTACAAAATATAGCAGACGAAATGGCCGTAACAGTTGAAGACGTTAGAAGAAAAATAAGGAATCTTCGAAATGTACAAAATAAAAAATTAAAGCAGAGTAAAAAAAAATCTGGAAGCGCTATTGTTGACGATAGAAAATCTTGGTATTTGTTCTCCATATTGTACAATTTTCTGAAAAAATTACTTTGACAAATTATTTTTAACCTAACCACAACTGGCAAGTGTTAACCCTTTACTGCATGACCTCTCAATTTTTGAATAAAAATTATTTTTCGATGTATTTTTAATCACATCACATTCAAGATGATTAAAAATAATATATCCCTTAATAATTTTTGTTTATTTCAGAAATTATCACAAAAAATTTCAATATAGTATAATAAAATAATTAATTCAATTAAATAAGAAGAAGTTTTAAAATAAATTATTGATCACATTTCCGTTTCTTTAAGTCTTAAATAGTTTTGGTTTTGTCTTATTATGAATGGAACTTTTCATAGCAATTTCTATCCTTGTTTAAACACAACTGGATATTGCATTTCGAGCAGCTAATAAAATCAAGCTTGTTGCACCCCGGAAGCTTGAATGATAATCTTTTAACCGTCCAATGGGGTATATGTCCTATATTATCCAAACGAATCTCTTTTGGAGGTAACTGTACAGCTGTTGCTTTTTCCCTTTTTAAATTTATGTGACCATTGATATCTCGGGATGGTCTCCCCACTCGTAAAGGTTCTGCAAACTTCATCAATGTTTCTGATAATTCAGTCTTGAAATCAGCGAGACCCAACACTTCCTTGTCGCTGGTACCACGCTGTTTTTCAACTCGTCTAAAATTAAAAAAAAAAATATTATAGTCTACTAAAAATGTTTTATATTTATTGCAGCTTACTTACGAGTATATAATATCCAGGGATTTGCTGCGGTTACATCCAGCATATGATAAAACACTCTCGCATGTACCACTTTTTGGAGCGCATTTTAATTTTATACCGTCCCAAGTTTGCGTCCAAAAGATCTACTCCGCCCATGAATTTGTTATATTCCTTCACAATTGAAGGACATTCCACGTTGATACTACCAGAATTTTTTTCTCTTCGTGACGGATTTTTACCCACGAGTTACAAGTTTTGTGTCCTTCCATTGTACTGCTGTGATATCAATTCCATCGATATTAGCCATAATCTCGAAAGACGGTCCTCGTTGCTATATAAAATATAATCAATCGATGATCAATGGAAACGAAGTATAATAGTTATCAAAAAATAGTTTATAATTCATGTGTGATGGTACCGGTCTTGAGAGACGGTATAACCACATTGAAAGCTGCTCCTAAATTTAGTACAGTCCGTGGCCGTTTATGGTGGTCATTTTCTTGACCAGTATATATTTCGATGTTGTACGCAAAGCCCGAAGTTCCACAAAGCACAAATAATTTAAATTCCCATTTGTGGGGTTTAGCCCGCATATATTGTTTCATAAATGATCGGATCTTGGTGGAAAACATTTGTTCATCAATGGATAAACATTCCTCCAGTGGAACTTTTTGAAAATTTTCAATGAGGGTGCTGAACAACGGTCTTAGTTTGTGGAGCCGATCATGGTCTTGATGGGTTTTTGGATGCATTGTCTCGTTATTATTAAAATGAAGATGTTGCCTTATTTTTTCAAATTTGTTTAAAGGCATCGTTTCTTTAACCATAGTATAGCCTAGTTTTTGATGCCAATATCGCCGTGTATTTGGAAGTTGGGTAACAGAGGTAAATATGCATATTCCAATAAAATTTTTTATGTCCTTAGCAGTAAATGAAATATTATTGTTAGGATTTTTTTGAAATCCATATAAATTGGTTTGTTCGACAATCTTGGCGATGATATCATCGTTGAAAAATTATTTAAAAAATGCGTAAGGTGTACTCCTTGCTTGTTCCTTGGTTAGCTCGGAGTTTCCGAGAAATTTGAGTTGTTCCGAGGAAATTTGGAATTCTTTATTTTTCCAAATGATTCCAGCACATTTTTCTTAAATTTGCTTTAATTCATTTAAAGCAGTGATAGAATCGCTAAATTCAGGTATACCATCGGCATAAATGAATTCTATGTCTTCAATATTAAATCTTTCCTCTGTAGGTTCGGAGACAATGAAATATACAACGTCCGATTCCACATTTTCAGCCTCGGTGATTTTATTAACTTCTACTTCTTCGTAAACGTCATCTTCAAGAACTTGATCTTCCTCATCAAATTCATCTTCACTATCTGACCAGTTATTTACGATCTCCTCCACCTGCTCTAGAGTTAAATACGGTGGCATAAAATATCATTGATATGTTTTTAAAAATCATTGATTTTATAACATAAATTTAATATAATATGAAAACGAAACTAAATAAAGTAACTAAAACATTTAAAATATTTATTTTAATACTTACATTACACAATTAATCCGTTAATCTTTAAAAAAAATAAAGAAAACCTAGAGAACTTTCCACTAAACTGCTTAACGTAGCGCACTAGTCGAAATAAACGTTTCCCGCCAATATTTTGACATCTAATTTACCCAGAAAACCACGATTTATATAAACTAATGCTGTGTGCCTCAGAAGACTTTTCAAACTAAACTTTTGTAAGACCCAGTAATTCATGCTATATTTAAATAGATGTCACTAGGTTAAAAGTATTCAACTGTGCCTTATACCAAACTAAATTTTTATATGTATATTTAATTTGTGAAGGTTTGTTACAGTATTATTTTTATTTTATTTGTAGATAACAAGAAACTATAATAAAACTGAAATTTACAAGCATATAAGTATTTGCTAATGATAATGCTTATATCCGCAAACACTTGAGTGTCTGCTAATTCGGTTAATAAAATTTGCGGTCTCTTCGCTCAACATCAAACTTTTAAAGGTTTCAAATTTTAAATAAAATTCCGTGTTTCTGTGTTTCTATATTGGATGGCCAGTGGAGAGCGGGCTATAGGGTCACTGGTATAATTTTCAATATATCAAGATATTCTGTGAGAACAATTGTTCACAAAATTCTTGATGTTTGTAAAGCCCGCACCAAAGTTAGTCAAATTGTCAAGTTAAATTCATATAGTCTTAAAGGCGAACAATTTAATCGACGATCGGCCACTTCAATATTTTCGAAAGCGTTAAGTACTATCGATGGATACCACATAAAAATTGTTGTACCTACTGCAATACACAGTCTATATATGAATCTTAAACTTGATTAGAGCATTATTTTAGTGGCAGTAAGCGACAGTTCTGGTAAATTTATTAATATTTGTTGTGGATATTCGAATAGTCAATTATATCGCAAACAAACATTCCCACTCCCTTTTCTATTAGGTGACAGTGAATAGAAATGTCATTAGATCCGGTAGCTATTATCACACCGTCCATAATAAAAGGCAACTTAACCACGGTAGAAAGAAACTTTAACGTTATGCATAGCAAAGCACGAAGCATTGTGGGAAATGCATTTGGAATAATGAAAATCGATGACGGGCGATTTTTTTAAAATCACTGGAACTGATGTTTGGTTTTTCAATTACATTTACATACACGCATACTACATGTTTTAAACAGTATACGTCATACAAATTGAAAATTCGTCGAAAAGTAAGCTCGTAAATTGACTTTTCATCTAGCATCTATGAGGAAATAGCGAAAGCTTCAAAATTTGAAAAGTTTAGTTTGAAAAGTCTTCTGAGGCACACAGCATAAGACAATGAAATTTTATGAATGTTTTGTAACAGTACGACATATTGAACGCACTCCAAAACATGTTTGACAGTTTGACATTTTAAATAATTTAATACTCGCACTAAATGGGAACTCGTCAAAGAAATTAATTCTTAATGGTCGAAATGGAGTCTCGAAGAGCCTTGAATCTATCCGAAGATAATGGTTTAGTGAGAATATCGGCTAACTGATCTTTAGTACATTTGTATTGTATGTATATATATATTTCTCCTTGTATCAGTTTCTCTCGGATGAAGTGATATCGAATATCGATATGCTTAGTTCGCTTGTGAAATTCTGGATTGCGGATCAGCTGGATAGCGCTCTGGTTGTCAATGAATAGCGGAGAGGGGCCATTTATTTCTTTACCAATGTATTTCATCAACTGACACAACCAAGTCCCTTCTTTAACCGCTGCACATCCAGCCTATTCAGCTACAGTCATTCATAGTGCGAATGAATATTATCGTTGACTGCTCCATGTTACCGGTCTACTATTGAGCATGAAAACATATTCATAGGTTGATCGACGTTTATCGGTGTCATTCGCATAATCTAAGTCTGAATATCCGACTACAGTTGTTTACCATTGATTGAATATTTGTATTCAATTTCTCGATCTTTTGTGGCAATTAAATATTTAATTATTCTTCTAATCGCATCCAGTGGGCATTCGTGTGATTTGAAAGAAATCTACTGACAACTCCCACTGCAAAGGAGATGTTTGGTCGACTGACTATTGCAGCAAATATCAGATAACCAACTGCCTCTCGATACGGTACGGATATTTTATTTGATTCTTGATTATTGTATTGTGGATCAGCCGGAATGCTTTATAATGTGTAATTAAAACGTTTTATAATGTTGTGTATATATAGTTCGTCTGGTGAATAAAACTTGAACGTTTCCCACGATTGCGTTCAATTTGCAGTCCAACAAAATTATCCGGTTCGTTTATTTTTACCTCGAAAGTCGCTTGAAGATGATTAAGTACAATTTTAAGTGCTTCTTTATTTTCGGTCATGACAAGTCGATCATCAACGTAAAGTATTAATAGTACTCTCGCATTATTGAATGGACTTCGATAAACACAATTGTCAGCATTACTTTGAATGAAGTTGTATTTGCTCAAAAAACTGTGAAATGTTGTATTCCAACAGTATGGAGCTTGTTTCAAACCATACAAAGACTTTACCAATTTACATACCATTTCTGAGTTGATGTTTGTCCCATGGTGGCGTCAAATAAATGTCTGCCTGAAACTCGCCGTAAAGGAATACTGTTTTTACATCTACACAACCGCATAATTTTAAAATCGTTTCGTTCTGCCACAGAGTGTTGTCAAAACGTGTTGTCAATGTTCTATTTTTGTGCATATCTTTTTGCACAGTCTTGACTTGAATCAAAAAACCTCTCCATTCGGATTTCTTTTAATTTTGAAAACACATCTTGATGCAATAGTGCTTTTACTTGGTGGTAACTTGACAACCTCCCAAGTGTTGTTCTTTTTGAGTGCATCTAATTCATCTTGTAGTTCATTTGTTTGAGAGGTTGGAGTGCGATTTAAGATAAACACTGCAGTGTTGACAGCTTCACTCCACAATTTAAATGGAATATCCTTTACATTGATCGTGCACTCTCCTCAATAGTTCCCATACCTCGTGTCGCTCTACCATTTTGTTTCCGGAAGCAGTTGTTTCCATAGATATTCCATTTTTCGAAAGGTACCCCTTGCAAGTGGTGTTACAATATTCGATCGCGTTATCAACGCCCAAAATCTTTGGTGGTGAACCAAACTTATTGCGTGAGAGATTGATAAATTCTTTGAAAGAGTCAAAAGCATCTGATTTGTGTTTAATGAAGAAAATGATACGATAACTGGAACTGTCAACTTTGAAGAGAATATAATATCTCATTCAACCGACTGATGGTTGAGACATGACGTTCACAATTGATTTGAATAAAAACTTTCCTTGAGCTTTCTCTGTGGTAGTTTGGTTTCGTACTGACAAGCTCGTACAAACAAAAAAGTTCGGTCTACTCAACAGGTAGCTAGCTACGGTCAAACAGTCAAACTACAAAAATACAATTCCAACTTCATATATTACGTATGAGGCAAGAAAGCATTGACTTAGCGAATTATACAATTCACCAAATCAAAAAACTCAAGAAAAACTCTCTTTTCTGTGTGTTTTATGTCCACACAAATAATAGAAAGAGAAAGTTTGTCTGTTTTAAATCAATAAGATTATTTCGGCTTTTTATAGACAAAGTATATTTAAAATAATGGCATTCACAACATTTTCGACTTGTTAATCAGAAAAATGAAGAGGCCAATCATTCATTTTCTATCATTGCAGTCGATACACTTTGTATTGACTTCGGGTTAAAGTACGGGGAGGATTTTGATATTTCTACTTTTTTTTGGTAGATATATTTATAAATGATTGGCCTCTTCATTTTTCTGATTAACAAGTCGAAAATGTTGTGAATGCCATTATTTAAAATATATTTTATTTATAAAAAGCCGAAAGAATCTTACTGATTTGAATAGCAACATGTCGCCTTTTCCATAAACACGTGCCTCAAAAAAAATTTATCGATGTTGGCAATATTGACATTTTAAATTATTCCCCCGGTTACCATTTCTTTTAACGCGTGCTTGTTGATGAGCCCGATTCTCTCATGACACAATTTCAAGTCTATACTTGTCGTTGTATTTGTTTCAGAGACAGATATTGTTCGAAATAACGATCGGTATATATTGTTAGATTCTCGAATCGCGCTGGCTACTAAATTGTTGGTTCGTAAACGTCAGCATGGTTGTTTTCTTTAATAATCTTCATGCCTTTCGCCGTTATTACACATGTACAACACGTTTTTTATTGGTGATTTGTGCCACGTTTCACCAATAAGTTTTTGAATTCTTACGGCACATTTTTCTTTAACCACTAAGCCTTGATTATTTCCGAGTTTTACAGAAGCGTAATCATCCATGGTATCAAAAATTGACAAGTACTCACGTATCCATTATCGAATAGTCATCGTCGATTGTGGATGTTAGTAGCGAGCTGTTTTCAACAGTTGAAAAATCTGTGACACTTAATTGTGAGTATTTTTCTTTGGAGCCCGGCATTAACTAGCAAAGTGTCCCTTCTTTTGGCAATTATAGCAGGTTACTCATTTGCTTTGTCTGATTGGCATCCAGACTTGTTTTAAATTTTTGTATTTTTGAGGCAAACTACCGAGATTTTTTGTAATGATTGCTACATCACTGACATCTTCTCCTGTTTCTTTGATTTGTTGTGCCAAATTTTCTACTTTTGCAATGTGCTTTCAGATCTGGTCACTTGAGATCATTTTATATTAATGGAATCGCTCATGCACTAATATTTTATTCATTTCTATCTTTTGTTCGTAAATGGAATCCAGCTTGGTAATTATCTCATATGGCGATTTGCAGTTCTCCACCAACGTAATTTGATTAAGAGCCATTGCGCAGGTTAAGGTGAACATGTCGTTCGCGTCATCCTTAATCCATTTCTGTTATTCCTGCCTCTTTGTTTCATCTTCTTTATTTGGCTTTTCTGCATCATTATTCACAATGTTTTGTAAACCTTTTGCTTACAATGTACATCTGACGTAGAATTTCCATTGTCGATAATTTTTACCGTCACATTTGTTGGTATTCATTACAACTATTTTATCCGCCATATTTGCTAAGTACCACGTTAAACGTAATGCGTTACTTTTAGTAATCACAGATATTCACTTAGAATGCGACATCTGGGCCCATACCCTCTTAAAATTTAGTTTGGGATTTAAATGATGTATTCCGATAGAAATATCTTTGCAATAAAAATGCATCCAACTTGGATGATGAATAAAGCGAAAGCTAGCTTTTATTTTTATATTAAACAAATATTACAGAGATTGCCACCCAAAACATGTTTGGCGGTTCGACATTTTAAATAAGTCAATAAAAATACCGCTCCAGGAAACGAAACAACAATGCAAATTAAATTTACCCACATACTTCAAAATAGAAACGATAGAAAGAAACAAAGCCGGATTTCTAATTAATATAATGGAATGTATTAACGCATTTTAGGTTGTAGATAAAAAGAATTGAGCCCTCCGTTTCGAAATTTTCGAAAAGGTGGAATTTGTCGATCAAATCACATTTTTCGATAAGTTCGAGTTTTTCGTCAAATTATGAAACGAAATAATTACCGTAACTTTTGACCTTACCATAATTTTCGATCTAATGGAATTTTTCGCACTATCCATTTCGTTTCATAATTTATGATTGTTTAATAAAATAATATTCGCCGTAAAATTTGATGATCATCTTTAGATTTCATTGGGTTAATTTTAGCAAAGCTCAAATCTGAAAAATATACCTATTCAAAATTTTATAATAGGTATTTTGCGACCGTAACGAATTTCTCGATGGAATCTAAGAATACGTTATCGAAAAAAATCATAACAGCCCCCCAGGTGTTTCGGTTTAGTCGTCCGTAAAATATGAATATAGGCCACATTTTTCATTTAGTCTCGAAAATTGGAGTTCAAAAAAATGTATAATCTCAGATTTTTTTAATTAACTTACATACCAACAATAAAAAATTCCAAATTTGGAATCAAAGTTACGATGGTGAATGAAAGGAAAAGAAAAATTCTTGTTTACATATTCGTATTTATTGGCTTATAAGAATGACACGATTAAAATTCGTTGCTCGTACTCGTATATTGAAACAAGTTTCTTGTTTGTGCTTAAAACAATTTAATCGTGCGGTGATATTTTCTTATCTAATTTTCTTATATCGCCAAGAATGTATACACAATAAAATAATTATAATTCAATATATCATTTATTTGTAAACTAGGTGAGTAAGATTTTATTAGGTAAACGTAGAAATAGTTGAAACCGCGCATCAATGGCGTACACAGAATTTCTCTAAGATGGGGGTGTATATTTTTTCATATATAACAAAATCAACCTTGAAATGAAATTTAATCGTGTATGTAAACGGAAACATGCAATACCGCAAGCTCACAACACGATGGTAACTCTTTTTCGTTTTGTAACCGTTTGATCACTCAGTTTCTGAGAACAAAACACATTGTCTTTTGTTTTTGATAGAATACCATTAGATGCTCAGTCGAATTGTTTTGCAGATATATTTTATCGTAATTCCTAGAAATGATTTCAGCACCACGTTTTTCAGAAGAAGAGTACATAGTTGTAAATTAGCTTGTGTAGGGGTCTAGACTACTTGGATAACAATAAGCTTTGGCAACAGAATACTAGTATTGGCAGTAGATACTACCACAAACAATATAACTACCACGATTTATAAAAAAAAATGTCACTCTATTCGGTAAAATATTCCATTAATATTTCAATTGCTAAGGTAATAAGCTATTTTCGAGTACTTGTAGACTACGCCTAATTGTCTATACATACTTGTTAACTCAAAAATTCCCAAATATAGTGTCTGTGTGTGTTACCAATGTCACGTTGTGGTTAATTAATAACAATTTTACCGTTATAGCGTAAACTTTAAAAATATTCAAATTCTTTAAGTGTTATGTTTTGTTTTTGATGAGTAATATCAAAGCACCTAAATATACAAGCCGTCAGTATCAGATCAATTTATAAGAAGCATCATTTTACGATTTCCCATAAGAACCTATGTAAAATTGAACATTTTTGATTAGAATTTTATCAATGAAAAATACTCTTACCAGAGGCTTATATTTAAATCAAACCTTTGAGTATAACATATTTTAAAACCAATAACATAAATTTAGTATTTTGATTAATATAATTAAAAACAAAATTATACAAATTTACTTTTTCTTTGTATGCCTTTGTGAAAAATACAGTATGAAATTATAAAAACGGAAACAATGACGTAAGATCTTACTTACTATTAATCAAGGACTTTAAAATACAATAAACCAAACAACAATAAAAACTAGGTTTGTTTCTCCTCCTTAGTTTAAACTCTTTGCTATTATTATCGACATTTTTTTATTAAAAAAAAAAACAAGAACGAAAGATGTGACGTCATGAGATGTAAAGATGTGTTTGTAAATAAAGTGGTTTTAGTAAAACATTAATTAGATATCTATAATTTTATTAATTGAGTTTGAAAAAATTTATTTATCAATTATTCTGAATGACGACAAATTTATGTCCTTGCCTCTTCAGGAATACTTGTTCTAACAGCTGCAATATGTTCACTTGAACGACCACTACGATGATAAATTCTGCTTCTCTGATCTTGAGCTGAACCAGTTTCTTCAATTTTATCAATGATAAGTTTAATAGCACGGTTTTTCGGAACATTTTCTCTACCGTATTTTGAACGAAATTTTCTTCCAACTTCTGAATAACTTTCACCATATTTAAAATAAGTTTTAATAATGAAAACACGTTGTTCACTCGTGTAACGATCCATTTGAACTAACCGAAATGTTTGTACTTGTCATCTGTCAAATAACATATGGTACTCTAGTATATTTGAACACCCTTTATCAAGTTCGAATTTGATGCTGACGGCTTGTATTCTAGTTGCTTTGGTAATATACGACAAACGAAGACGATATTTCAAAGAGGTGTAAACTTAAAAAAAAAACAATAAGAAGCTTAATAGTTGATTAACCTTTTTGAATATAAACAAATATAATAACTCTTAATCAATAACACATTACGTTTAACGCAGATGCGCAGCGCATTATACTCAAATTACTGGTCTAAATGCCATACGAATACAAAATACGCAACATGTAATTATTTACTTGTTGTTTAGTACTATATATAAACAATAATTAGCCGGTTTGCATTTTAATATATATTAAACCGTTTTATAGAAAAACCACCAAGGAAATTTATAACGTTTTGTATTCATTACAGACCGTGCGCCGTATTATATAAGAAAACAGGTAGTAAATTAACATCACCAAGGTTATAACATGTAAAGCATGTATTGAATTTGTAAAAGATCGCGAATATGTTATAAAGAAGAAGGAATGAACTGTATACATTTTAGACAATTACCATCTTCTTACCGTATTATATTCTCTTATACATATAAGTTTTTTTTGTGCTGAACGTACTTACGTATAGCGTAAAAGATGATATAATCGTTAAATATCATATAACAGTATTTAAAATAAAAAAAATCGCATTGACTCATTATATTATTAATCGAGATAAACTCGTTGATCTCAATTCAAGGATGATGTCAATAATATGTTTTTTATTGTCGGTTATTTCTTATTTGTCTGTTGTATATTAGCATGCTTAATGAATGTAGGTTTGGCCATTGACCTTAGCGCCTCATGTTTAGTGTAATTACCAACCATGTGGCGCACGATGGCGTCAAAACAACTTTATTAGGGGTTTTTATTTTTTTAATAAACTATAAATTAACTATAAATTAGATATATCAGTACTTGTTAACCAAAATATCAACAAAAGGTTAATGGTCACATATACTGTTAAAATTAGCCGAAAGTTGCCAGCCGAAAGTGAAAAGTCGATAATGCACATTGGGTTAGTCCAGCCGTAAATTTCAGCCGAAAGTAAAAGGTCGATAATGCAGATTATGTTATTAACATTCCAGCCGAAAATAAAAGATTTTGTAGTTATCAGCCGAAAGTAAATAGGATGCATGGATTGAAATAAATTTTTTTGTAAATAGTCTTACGTGGGAAACTTTGTTTAACCTAAGTAGTCGTGGAAAATATCGAAAATTAGATGAATCCACAAAATTACAATAAAATCAGCCTCTATAGTGTTATGTCTGAAGATGTATTTTATTGATGTGACTTGTCACTCCTGTGTGAGAGTGTTATAGCTGGAAATGGATTGCATTGATGTGACTTGTCAATAGCTATCGCAGGAAAAAAATTCAGTTGAAGTTTCCTGTAGGAAATCTCGGAAAATTCGATTTTCCAAAATTAATTAGAAAATTTGTATAAAATCAGTATCAAATACGTCTCCAGATATACCACTCTAGAGGCTGATTTTATATAAATTTTCTAATTATTTTTTGAAAGTCGTATTTTTCGAGATTCCCCACGGTAAAATTGAACTGAATTTTTTTCCGACGATAGCTAATGATAAGTCACATTAATGCAATCCATCTCCAGACATAACACTCTAAAGGCTGATTTTATTCATTCAGTTCTTACTTTCGGTTGGAAACTTTTTCAAATTTTCCGAGATTTCCCATTTAGTTTTGGAAATTGAATTTTCCGAGATATCCCACGGGAAACTTGAACTGAATTTTTTTCCTGTCATAGCTATTGACAAGTCATACAAATGCTATCCATCTCCAGACATAACACTCTAGAAGCTGATTTTATACAAATTTTCTAATAATTTTTGGAAAATCGAATTTTCCAAGATTTCCCACGAGAAACTTGAACTGATTTTTTGTTCTTGCGATAGCTATTGACAAGTCACAGCATTATATCTCTAAACATAACACTCTAGAGGCTGATTTTATACATTCATTTGTTTCTGTCGCTGGAAACTTTCAAATTTTCCGAAATTTCCCACGGGAAACTTGAACTGAATTTTTTTCCTACAATAGCTATTGACAAGTCACATCAATGCAATTCATCTCCAGACATAACATTGTAGAGGTTGATTTTATACAAATTTTCTAATGATTTTTTGAAGTTCGAATTTTCCGAGTTTCCCACGGGAAACTTGAGCTGATTTCTTTTCCTGCGATAGCAATTGACAAGTCACAAGAGCAAAATATATCTCCAGACATAACACTCTAGAGGCTGATGTTATACAAATTTTTCAATGATTTTTGGAAAATCGAATTTTCCAAGATTTCCCATCGGAAACCTGGAGTGATTTGTTTTATTGGAATATCTATTGACAAGTCACATCAACGCAATCTATCTCCAGACAGAACACTCTAGAGGCTGATGTTATACATTCAAATCTTACTTTTGGCTGGAAACTTTTCCAAATTTTCCGGGATTTCCCACGGGAAAATTGAACTGAATTTTTTCACTCTACGGGCTGATTTCATTCCAATTTTGTGGATTCTTCTGATTTTCCGATATTTGTCACTACTAGGTTTAACAAAGTTTTCCACGTAAGACTATTTACCAAAATTTTTATTTCAATCCATTATCCTATTTACTTTTGACTGGTAACCAATAAATTGTTTATTTTCGCCTGGAATGTTAATAACATAATCTGCATTATCGACTTTTTACTTTCGGCTAACTTTAACAGGGTAATGATCACATACATACATATTTAGATTACGTGCTACCTAAACTGGACAAAGAGAAAGGTCCAATTCCCTTTTATCTACCAACCATTTTTGAATAAAGTATAAGAAACCAAAATAATTCTAAAATTAGTAAAAGCAATTTTAATTTTCGAATTCAACGATGGAACCTCAAATCAAACAAAATTTTGTCTAAATCTAAGTCTTTTAGCTAATTTAAATCAGTTCTAGAATATACCAACAAAGTCACCATTGGACACTCAAAAAAAAAAAATTCTAAGTAAAATTGACAATTTTTCTCTGTAAAACTTCTTACAACTAAAATTTATATATTTTACAAAAAATTGTCAGTTAAATAGGAATATTTATTTATTTAACAAATTTATTGTTTAATTAACTAAAAATTTGTTAAATTATCAAATTCTGTTGTAAATTTAACAGTAACTTTCGAACAATTGCATTACAAACATTTTATGTCAAATTTAACTTGTTTTTGTAAAATCAACCTTGGAAAAATAATAAATTAAACAAAAGTATAAGTAGAATATAAAAAATAAACATTAATTTTTACAAACGCCTTGTAAATATTTTTAAATTTTATTCTTTTGTAAATAAGGTAAATTTTTAAAATGTACAACGAAACTCGATTCTGTTGTGTAGATTTGATAAATAACGTTTTACAAATATTATAAAATGTACAAATATTAAGATTAAAGTTACAATACTCTTTGTTAAAAATAAAATTGAACAATATTTTTTAATTTTAATTTGATAATTTTCAAAAAACAAAAAACGTTGGTAAAATTTTGGTTAAAAAATTAAGAAATCTTAATGCGTTATTAATTAAAACGCATATCTCTTCTCTGATGAAATTCTTATTAATAGTATAATTTTAGTAGCCTTTCCTATTGACAACTGGCCCTCTTTGAATCAATTAAATGTTTTTTAGTTATTTGAAAGAATTAAGGAAAATTTGAACCCAAAAATTTCCTTGGAGTGTAGAATCATTATAATTACCGAACTTCAGATTTAAGGAGAAATATGGTTTTGTAAAAGTTCGCTGTCTGTGACCCGGAACTCAACCAATCGGAAGTGACACTTTACTTAGAAGGTTTAAGGAATAAAATAGCTGAAAAATAACAGCTTATATTTGAGAAAACAAATGAATTTATTATGAAATAATCTTAATATAATTTGCAAGAGATTCGTTTGTTAACATTTTTCTAAAATTTTAAGAGAAATTGAAGGTCCACAGACATTTCTGGACAGAAAATCATCCAAGTCTAGTTTTTATATTTAAATTTTACTTTGTTTTTTCTCGTCGCATTTTGTCAGCTAAGTTTTCAAATTTAAGACAGAGCTTCGTTCCATCAAACAATTTAGTTGAATATATATATATATATATATATATATATATATATATATATATATATATATATATATATATATATATATATATATATATATATATATATATATATATATATATATATATATATATATATATATATATATATATATATATATATATATATATATATATATATATATATATATATATATATATATATATATATATATATATATATATATATATATATATATATATATATATATATATATATATATATATATATATATATATATATATATATATATATATATATATATATATATATATATATATATATATATATATATATATATATATATATATATATATATATATATATATATATATATATATATATATATATATATATATATATATATATATACATATTTATTCTATACATAATATGTATATTTTACAAAAGTACAGTAAATTATACAAATACTTGTAAGAATCACAGAAATATAGCTAATTTATAGTACCATTAAACAAAACCCAGTTGTAAAATCTACAAATTGAACAATTCGGTAAACAATTTATTAAAAAAATTGTATTTTATCGATTTTTGGGCACGCCAATCCTAAACATAAATCCATATTATGTCTATTTAATATAATGCTTTATATGTAATTAAATAAAATAGAATATTTTTTTCATTTAAGTTGTAGAAAATTCATTATACATTAATTATATTATGATATATAATACACATTATGTAATGGCTCCAGGCGTCGGAACAACGCGCCTAAAATACCGTTATAATACAGTTATTTTGTAAATGTTTAATTTGTAGATTTTACAAATGTGTTTTGTATAATTAACAATAAATTATCTATGTTTTTGTGTTTCTTACAAGTATTTGTATAATTCACTGTACTTTTGTCAAATTTACAATTTTTTTGTTTCTTTATAATAAAAAATCATCGAACTGTATTTGTATAGCGATATATGTAATTCAGTTAAATTTTGCTCGTGCTACAGAAAGGTTAAACTGAAATAAAAAATATGGAAGTAGATACTAGTGTTAAAAATAAAAAAATGTGTTAACTTTTATTGGAGTACCGGAAATTTTAATTAAAAAAATATAATTTCATTATATTCTAACAGATGAGTAAAATTATTATTAATAAGTATTGTAGTGAAATTAAAAGGTAGCACCAGCACAGCTCAAATATTGGAGAAATGGCACCATTATAAAAGCCCACTAGGTCACAAATTGGTAAGTAGACAAATTTTTTTTAACAGAAGTATTTAGGTATATACTGATACCCTTATTTATTTAAATAAAAAATTCTTTCAACAGATTGAAATTGATTTTAAATCATCTTTCAACAATGCACATTCCATTGAAAATGGGTTTGATAATTTCTCCAGCAAAATTCTAACGATATTTACAGAAAAATTCAAAGAACCTGGAGACCTACAACTTTCAAATATAGGGATAAATTATTGCTAGTAAGTAAAATTATTAAACCATTTCGATTAACTTTAACTTATCAGAATTTTGAATCTTGTTTGAAGCTCACTTTATCTTATTTATTTTGTTCCAGATGGTTACAAAGCGGCGATCATCCACTTATTACATCATATAATACCACCAACAGCAAAGAAAATGAAAGTTAAAAGAAACAAAAAAAATGCTTGTGAGCTATAGTGTGAAAGACTGCCAACAAAGTTTCATAATAATTGGTGTAACAGCTAGAGCTGCTGATTTTGCAAAGCTCGAGCTTTCGATCTTTTTAGAGTACAAGCGTTTTTGATCCCAAAATATTAATTTTATAACGTAAATTATCTCTTTTTATTATGAAATCTCTTTATCTCTCTTGAATGGTAAGAGTTAAAAACTTTTTAACAACACTTTCTAATAGTAACTTAGGTATGAGGAATCCGAATGTAAAATATATCAATTTTCGAAATTTGAAAAAAAAATGCTACACTTGTTACTATTAGAAAGTATTGTTAAAAAGTTTGTAACTCTTACCATTCAATAGATAAAGAGATTTCTTAATAAAGAGGGATAATTTACGTTATAAAATTAATATTTTGGGATCAAAAACGCTTGTACTCTAAAAAGATCGAAAGCTCGAGCTTTGAAAAATCAGCAGCTCTATAACAGCAGAGGAACTGGAAGAAAAATTTGCTACTACAATTATCGAGTAACAAATCAATTCAACCATTATTATTAATTATGGGTTCCATTATTAATCCCAAACAGATAATGGTATATTTCGATAGTATCCAGTACCAAGTATATTTAATTTTAAGGGTCGTGGATATTTATTTACTTTTACATTTTTCATATATTTAATCTACAATATCCTATTCAATCCCAGTATATTTGGATTTTTTCCAAAATTATTTTTACAATACATAAACAACAAAAACCACCCGTCCATAATTTCTTTAAGGCAACAATTAGAGAAAAACTAATTAAAAAATACAAATAAAAAAAAATTTAATTGAAATATTTAGTTTACGATGAATTTCATATTAATGAAATTTAATTTAATGTTAAGTTAGGAATAAAAAGGCAGTTAATTGAAAACAAACTGAGAATAAATATATTCTTTATTTTGTTTTCTTTGGGTAAACGGTTGCAGATTAATAATTAATAAAACTATGATTTATAATAAACATGTATGTGTGTTTCATTTGTATATTGGTTGAAATCGATATCTCATTTGTTGCAAGTATGATATATACTTATATATATATATATATATATATATATATATATATATATATATATATATATATATATATATATATATATATATATATAAAGGGTTTTCCAATAAGTACTTGAACAACTTTTTTTTTTAAATAAAACGCAAACCATTTGAGATATCTCGAAAATTTTATTATTGGGTCAAAGTACAATCAAAACATTTATGCATGGAATTCGACATCGTTCATATGTCTACCACGGAAACGTTTGCAAGTGTCGATTCGTTGAACCCAATTTTCGATTACTTGGCCACACATTTCGACCGAAACGGCCGGTATCTCTCGTTCAATATTGGCTCTGAGCTCCTCTAACGACGCCGGGTTGTTGGCATAGACCAATGATTAAACGTAGCCCCATAAAAAAATGTCTAGAGATGTTAAATCACACGATCTAGGCGGACAATCGACAAGACCATTTCTGGATATAACACGTTCATCGAATTTAGATTTCAATAAGTCGATTGTTAGACCCGCTGTGTGGCATGTCGCACCGTTTTGTTGAAACCAAATATCATTAATGTCTAGCTCATGCAATTGACCAAAGAAATAACGTTACAACATGTCTCTGTAGCAGCGAATCGACTATTTTGGTTCGTTTGCGACGGACTCTTGAACGGCAGCAATATTCTCGGCACTTCGACCAACCCGTTGTCTCACTGGCACGGAAACATCCGACAGCGAATATTTAGACTCAAATTTTTTCACTAGATTATGAATTGCTTATCTACTGGGACGATAATTACGACCAAAAATTGGAATTAACGCTCTTGAAGTTGCAGTCAATGACTTGTAGTAAATTTTAAATATTTGTAAACGTTGTTCATTCGTGTACTTCATCATGATGAAAATGTTGTCTTTACTGAATGTTTTGACACTGACAGTTTGGTTATTGGTTTAAGGGTGCGTTCACAGTGAATGTTCAAAGTTGTCAAGTCCTTATTGGAAAACCCTTTATATATATATATATATATATATATATATATATATATATATATATATATATATATATATATATATATATGCACTGTCTCAAAAAAATTGTCCGTACACCCCTCGGTTAAAGAAAAATTGATGAATAAAACAATTACAAATCAAACAAAAATTCAGTTTTTATTTTTTTTAAACTCAAATTACATTTAACAACCTGAAACTAATAATTATCATGAAGCAAATTAATTTACTTTTACGTTTCATATGATTTACTATTTAAACATCTTAAAACAATCTCAAATAATTGTCCATACACTTGCAATTTTGTGAAAACTGGCACTAGCACACTAACAATTTATTATTTGTTGTGTACTCCTATTTTCAACTAACGGTAAAATACGAAATTTATTTTTGCGTAAAAGTTAGTTAGTCGTATTTTTTTCACGGCGAATGAAATATTGTCCTGTTAATTAAAAATGTGTTATTCCCGTACCAAAAATAGTGTAGAAATTAAAAAATTGATCATTAAATTGGAGAGTGAAGGTAAAGGTTTACAGGAAATTTCCAAAATAACTAATCGCCTGCGATCTTCGATTCGATATATCATCCAGAACTCCCAAAAAACCAAATCACTAGAGATGGTTGTTGGGCATGGTCGCAACCGAAAGCTTATCACTCCTCAAATACATCTAATAAAGAAGGAAATAAAACAGAATCGAAAGCTAAGGGCTCTAACGATCGTTACCAAAGTTTATCAACGCAAAAAAGGGGGGGTAGAACCTCAGACAATACGCAATATTTTGCATAAACAACAGTATCGTCGATGTGCGACACGCAAGAAATGTATTTGCCGACAAAAAAAAATATTAAAAGCGCTTGGAATATGCATTGGGATATGTGAGTGAGCCCGAACAGTTCTGGGAAAATGTTATTTCCTCGGACGAAAGTAAATTTAATATATTTGGTTCAGATGGGCGAGTTATGGTGTGGCGGAAACCCAACACTGAACTTGAGTAAAACATGGTGGCGGAAGTATAATGGTTTGAAGAGCTTTTAGCTGAAGGGGTGTATGACATTTGACCTACATAATGAACCGGTTTAATTATTTGGATATTTTGAAGGATAATTTGTTAATAAGTGAAGAGAAAATAGGACATGTGCAAGATTTTCGCTCCGGACATGACAATGACACGAAGCATTCGTCAAAGCTGATAAAGGAATGGTTATTGTACAATGTAAAGTCAATACTTCCTCATCCTCCTCAGCCACCAGATCTCAACCCCGTTCATAAATTATGCCATTATTTGGAGCGAAAGATCCGTGAACACAAAATTAGCGGTAAGGAACAATTAAAACAGGCCATTGTGGAGGAATAGGCCAACAATTCCCCCAGAAATAACTCGGAAGTTGGCTTTCTGATGATTCAATGAAAAGAAGGTTGCAAAGTGTCATTTCATGAATAGGTTACAACACGAAATATTAGACCTAACTTTTTTACCAAATTCCCTCAACTTCTTTGTGTGTACGGACAATTATTTGAGATCGTTTTAGGCGGTTAAAATAGTAAATCATATCAAACGTGAAACTAACTTAATTTATATTATGATTATTATTATTTTCAGGCTCTTAAATGTAATTTGAGTTTTAAAAAAATAAAAACTGAATTTTTTGTTTGGTTTGTAATTGTTTCTTTTATCAATGTTTTCTTAACCGAGTGCTGTACGGACAATTTTTTGATACAGTGTATATATGTATATATATATATATATATATATATATATATATATATATATATATATATATATATATATATATATATATATATATATATATATATATATATATATATATATATATATATATATATATATATATATATATATATATATATATATATATATATATGTTGACCTAACAAGTAACAAATATTTGTTGAAATATCAGCATTCAAATTTAAAATATTTTGTTAAATGCAAAATTGCTTTTTATGATTTTACAAACACTTTTGTACATTTTACTATACTAATTGTCTACATTTACAGATCATTTGTTAAATACAAAAAAAAATTGTATATCCAATAAATTTATTTTAATAAATTATTTGTAGAAATAACATGTAATTTGTCGCATTTACAAGATTTCAATTTTGTAAGTTTTACAGGTATTTTGTAATTTTGTCGAAATAACCTTAAATTTTTGTTGGACGTATAGGAACAAAAAAATTGTACGTTTAACTCTGATATTGTTAATAATACTATGATTTTGTTTTTAGTGGACGTAAAGTTAATGAAGTGCTAGTTGCTTAAAGGAAATGCTGTTCCTAGCAGTTATTTTGGGTTTATTATTTATTCAAACCGGAGTCTGTTCATAAACTCTACGTTGTAACAATTAGTGCGATTTTTTAATGTTCGGAGCAAGCTATCGAGAACCGTAAAATAAAAGCGGCTCCTTGTAAATAGGTAGAGAACATATTTGTATAT
Source organism: Tipula vernalis (assembly GCA_958295665.1). NCBI lineage: Eukaryota > Metazoa > Arthropoda > Insecta > Diptera > Tipulidae > Tipula > Tipula vernalis. The sequence continues at coordinate 231,361,083 of OY282560.1, forward strand.
CAAATTTAAAATCATACTAAATAAGTATTATTAAAAATAATTAATCAATATTGTAGTTTTCTATCCTGCTACCTTTCTGGCTATGTTATTGCTACAGAGATGTAAAAATAGACCCTTTAGTTGCAGAAGGCTTTTGAAGGTGTAGAAGCGCTCGGCCACCAAGCCTATTTTAAATTATAAAGAACACTGTAATAACTGTAAAGATCGGCACTTTAAATAGCTTTTGTAATTTTAATCTATTTTTTCAGCACCACGTGAAATTCTTGTGGGTTTTAATATAGACGACGCTATTAAAAATTCTCCACGGTCTACCGCAGCAACTTAGTTGCACGGAATGTTGATTTGACGCTAACTTTACGACTAACATTTAAGAGCGTCCTTTACTAACATTAAATTTCGTTTTGAACCTGGCCTAAAAAGTAAATTTGCTATGACCTCCTATGTATATAATCTCACATACACTATCATATATATATATATATATATATATATATATATATATATATATATATATATAGTTAGTTAGCTAGTTTATGCGTACCAAATTAAAGTGGCCCCTATCGGTAATTTGCTGAACTTATTTTCACGAAACAATTTGTTTCTTACCTATCGTTTCTACTTGGATCCTTTGCGAATATTCGCAAAAGGAAATTTTTATTTCATTCATCACATTTTTTATTTGTAACACAGAATAGTACCAGGGGACCGAATTTCGCTCGGTGAAAAGAAAGACAGTTTTTTTACTCTCTTTCGCAAAACAACTTTAATTTCATTTTATTTTATTCGGCTGAGACATAAAAATCGATGTTGCCGAGGTAACCGTCGTCGCTGTCACTATCAAGACATAGAAGTTTCGTCAGGAGCGTTCAATGCTTCTTTCCACACAACATTATACGTGCGACGTTCATTTCAGGTGGTATCAGAACTTTCAAGCTATTTTGTCGTTTAACACGGGAAAATGCTACGTACAACATACCGTGATTAAAGACAGGTGTACGAAGGTCGACGCCAACAAATTCGAACGTTTGCCCTTGAGATTTATGCACGGTCATCGCAAACAGGTTAAAATTTATTATAACTAATCCAAGTATTTGTGACGTCATTCATATGAAAAATGTTTTTCCAAAATTAAGGCCCTAAATTAATTTTTCCAATGTCGTGACCTATCTAGATCGTTTTTTCACACCGGAAAATGGTAGTATGCCAATTTTCAGAAAAAAATTATGATGCCGTTTTCGACAAAAAATTTACAGATATACAATTATTGTTCGTTTAATAAGATAGATATACAGTGAGTCACAGTGAAAATGGTCCACCCTTAATAAAAAAAAAATTGGTGAAAAATTCCTAAAAAATCAAATAATGTAAGAAACAAAAATGAATATTTTTAAAAGTTCATTTTATTCTAGTTTTAATACAACAAAAAATTTATTAATTCTTGTTACTGATAAGTAACAACAACAAATAACACATTCATAAAAATAAAATAAAAAATCATATCAGTTATAAAAATGTATAACAAAAAAGTCCTAAGACTACTTCAGTATTTAGTTGGAAACCCTTTCTGCTTAATAACAAGTTTTAAGCGGTTTGGAATAGATTCCACAAGTTTTCTGGTGTATTCTGGGCTAATTTTATCCCATTCCTCCAATAAGGCCCTTTTTTAATCATTTTTATTGGATATATTATGTTTCCTAATTTCAGACTCCAATTTATGCCATAAATTTTCAATTATATTTAAATCAGGCGATTGTGGTGGTGTTTTGATTACTCTAGGACAATTATACAACAGCCATTCTCGTACAATTCCAGCTGTGTGCTTGGGATCATTATCTTGATAGAAATGAAAAGTGTCTATAATACCCAGTTTATCAGCACTTTGTTTTAAATTTTCTTTTAATATATTTAAATATTGGTATTTATCCATGTTTCCGTCAATAAAATGAAGTTTTCAAACTCCAGCCGCCGAACACGCACCCCAAACCATCACACGACCGCCACCGTGCCTAGCTGTGGGACGCAAACATTGTGGATTCATTTCTTGGTTTGGTTTTCGCAAAACGTTTACCCTGCCATCAGATCCAAAAAGGTTGAATTTGCTCTCATCCGTAAATATGACATGTTGCCAGAGCGAAAAATCTTTCATTCGATAGTTATGGGCGAACTCCAACCTAACCTTCTTATTTTTCTCACTAACGAAGGGCTTCTTTCTGGCAATTCTACCATGTAAACCACTTTTGCGTAGGACTCTTCGAACCGTTTCAGCATTGCAATTAATTTTTAGATGTTGCTCCACCATATTTCGAAGTTTCGGTGGGTTCAGTCTTGGATTTTTGGGACTTATTTTTGGCTTATTAATAATTTTTTTCTCTCTGATTTATCTGCCAATAATATTTTGAATTGTTGTGCGAGCTTTGCTAACAATTTTCGCGATTTCCCTCTGACTTTTTCCATTTTTATAATGTTCAATAATTAATTTTCGCAACTCAAATGACGTGTGAGGTCCCATTTTGCACAATTAAACTAAACAAAAACCTGTCGTCAACTAATGCATTTGCATTGAAGTGCAGGAGAGCATAAAAAACAAATAAGAAAAGAACAAAACAAAATTTTGAAAAAGTACCGTTATCTGAGAAAGTTTTGTTAGGTGGACTATTTTTATTGTGAGATTAAATTTAGTCTCTTTTCGTTCATTTTTTAATTTGTGTATTGTTTGATTTTTTTGAAATGTTTCATGAAATTTTTTTATTATTAAGGGTGGACCATTTTTACTGAGACTAACTGTATAAACAGAACAATATCTTCTATTGTGCTTTAGTCCTAAGTTGGTGAACAAATATTTTTGTAATAGTTTTTTTCGACTGATTAGGATTTAGAAGAAAAAACATTTTATATGCAATCAATGAAACAAAATAAATATAAAAAAGTTTGTACCCACCTCTTTGTTTTGATCAATAAAAATCAGAACAATTTTAAAAGGAAAGAGAAAACTTTACACTTTGTAATGTATCTAAAAGAGATAGACGTTCAAAAATAATTTTTGATTTTGGTCTTGTTAGCTTTGCGAAATTTTAAAAACAAATCAAAAAATGAACAAAGGACCACTTATTGTTTTTGATGACGAGATACAAAATTATACAAATAAAAATGAAATGGTACACAAACACAACCTTATGCAAGTTATAAGTTTTCTTTATTATTTGTTTGATATGATTTTGTATACCGTCATCGAAAACAATAAGTGGTCCTTTGTTTATTTTTTGATTTGTTTTCGCAAAGCTAACAAGACCAAAATCAAAAGTTATTTTTGAACGTCTATCTCTTTTAGATACATTACAAAGTGTAAAGTTTTCTGTTTCCTTTTAAAATTGTTCTGATTTTTATTGTTCAAAACAAAGTGGTGCTTTGTTTCAAACGAATAAAAACCGTCACAACCGTCACAATTTGAACCAGTTTCATTTGAAACACCGAAACGATTAAAAAGTGAGGAAAAATAATATTTTATACCACAGTTAAAAAATTTAACTGTTTATCCGATTGAAACACCGCTCAAATCCTAATCAGTCGAAAAAGAAAAACAATTACAAAAATATTTGTTCACCAACTTAGTACTAAAGCGCAACAGAAGATAATTATTGTTATGCTGTGTTTGTATTACCAAATAATTTTGTCAATTTAGACATTTCTAAACGTCAATAAAAAATGATAAAGATTAGGAAAAATATTTCAGCTTGCTTATTGGAGGTACTTTCAGTCCCAATTCCATTAATCAGTAGAGAATAAAACTAAAACAGTTCACATAAACTTTACAAACAGACGATTCGAATATATTGCCATTACCATAAATCGGGAAATAAATCCGCTTGCGAACACAGCTAAGTATCTCGGCCTGACCCTGGTTGTTAAGCTACTATAGAAAGAATTAAACCTTAAATACCGAAATATGTATTGGGTGATAGGAAGGAACTCTTCTTTATCAACAAACACCGAGCTTCTACTTTATAAGCAAATATTGTAACCGACTTGGATTTATGGTATTCAGCTTTGGGGTTGTACGAAACAGAGCAACGTAAATATCATCCAAAGATTTCAGAATATGGTATTAAGGAACATCGTTGATGCACCTTGGTATGTCAGGAACACTGACTACTATAGGGAGCTTAAAGTGAACCTCATCTTAAATGAAATCCAGGAAAAGCGCGGAGACATGAAGAAAGGTTCCGCCAACATGTGAACATTGAGGCAACTCAGCTCCTAACCATCACGAATTTAGTACGCAGACTTAAAAGAATCAAACCTTTTGAGCTGGTGTGATTGTCGGTTTAAAGATCATTGTGCTGATCTAAAATCCACTACAAAGATGTGGTTTACTTCAATTTACCAGGCACTATGAAACGCCAATTTGAAGAATGCCAAAGATTAATTTAAGTTAGTAAATTAAGTCAGAAACAAATTGCTCTAGAAAAAATTAATTACTATACCATATCTTAATTTTCAAGTGATTGCAATGATTTTAGCGGGGAAAGAACATCCTGTTGAGCTTACAATCTGGAGATTTAGTTTACTAGATCAACAATGCGATTGTACAATGGTTGGTGAATTTTGCTTCACAATAATAGGAAGAGCCGACATCAAAGGAATAAGAAGTGACGTCGCTATGATCCATGTAGTAACTTTTCTGACACCTCTTTCTAAAAACTTTTTAATGCCAAAAGCATCGATAGGTCATGCTTTAGCACTCTTTTTGTGTACTGAACATCGATATCAAGCCAGTATATACCCTTTTGCTCAATGAGTTGTTTCTGTCCGCATTGAACTGACCTTGGGACACCTTCGTTATTATTTAATAATTCGCATAAAAAATTCAATCGCTTGAAAATAATTTAATACAATTCAACTTTTGGATATTTCACGACTTCACGACTGCAAGAAACGTTGACACACACAACATAAAATATAAAATTATTCGCAATTAGCCGTTTTATATACACATACATGGCAAAAATTAATAAGTAGCTATGGCTGCGTCCGAATTGGAAATACGCATTTAGCGAAGCAAACATTTCAAAAAACTAAATGGGAGGGCATTTTTAACATATTTTATGATGCCAATTTGTATGTTAATTAATCATATTTATCGATTTATTAATTGAGAGTTGTTCAATTTCAATTAATTTAACGATTATAATAAAATTTAATTTAATTCAAAAATGCGCATTTTAAATCATTTTTGTTAAGCAGTGTAGTAAATTACAATGTTAGTTTATGACCGGTTTTAAGCTACAATAATGTTACAAATATTACAATGTAGAGTTCGCGGACGTGCTGAAAAATTCGTGAAATGAATGCAAATGCAATGCCATTTGTTCTAGGATTTTATATTTCTCGATCAAAATTAAATCAGGGCGCTTCATACTGATATATGTATAGCCAAATCAACTGTACAGAAAAAAAAATATAAATCGCCATTTGGGAAAAAATTCACGGTGGAACATTTTTTACGAATTCGAGATGGAAACCTATTGCATATTTACCAAAAAGCCTTTTTGAAGTTCCCAATATTACAAAATTGAGAGTAAATGGTGTTGGCAACAGGAAAACTACCAATGTTTTACCAAAAAAAAACATCATAATTGAAATTCACTGTTTCCGCTCCAGAAATTGAACCAGGCAATATTTACCATCTACATTAACGTTAAACAGTAAGTTTCGAGTATTTTGTAAACAATGCCCTGATAGAGCATACGCTTTTATCGACATACTTTTATAGATAACTTTAAAATAGGGTTCAAATCACCAGCAACTGACGTTTGTTCAACGTGTTTGTCAAGTTAAAAGCCGAAAGGGATCCAGCTAAAAATAATATTTTATTAATCGAAAAAGGCTGTATTGGCTTCATGCTAAATGATTATAAGAGTTGGCCAAAGGCAAGAAGTCAGATTGTTAAGAAGGTCGTTTTGCTGACAGGCTGTCAGAAGAATATAATTTTCTCCATATTTTCGGATCAGAATTTTACCTCTACAGTTTTTATATAGTTTTAGCATCAACAAAATTTATTATTTTTATTATTAGCCTGCGACATCAATTTTTAAAAAACTGAATTATGTAAATCCGGGCGAAATTATTTCATTTAAAAAAAATTGATATCGCGAATTTAATTAATCGAATCGTCTCCCCCTCCCCCTCCCCCCCCCCGTCCTCTCCCCATATCATGTCAACTAATTTTACAAAATCTTCTTTGTAAGACCAATGACAGCGTAGTCTTAGCTGTATATAGAATAAACGAAATCAGTCTTAAGTCTAATCCTACCTAACAGAAATAGTTTTACCTAAGAGTAATCTTGTTTTTTAGGCAATGTGCATCAGAATTGGGCTGTAAAGATATGGAAAAATTAATTAATTTGGTTGGAAATCAAACGAAAATTTAGAATAAAAGAAACAAATAAAATAGTATATATGTACATACTTGAATTATGTTGGCCCAAAATAAGTGGCCAACTATATGTGCCAGCTATCAGGAATTTTTAGTTATTTTGAAAACTACTGTTTGTTAATTTTTTTTGTTTTAATGCATACACATAAATACATATTTTGCTTATTTCTAGTTATTTTATGTAATTTCAGAACGAGATAAAAAAATTAAAATATTCCATTTGGGAGCGGGACCCAAACGAAATCATCGTGGCCGGATTTTCAATCTACTACTGATTTTTAAGAAATTATCTAAATTTTCAAATTTTTATATGATTTTTAATATGTTCCAAGGATTGTATAGTAAGATAATTCAATCCAGTTTCGAACTGATGAGCTTATGATTATGAAAAAATCAATCTTCTCATCAGGCCGCGGCGACTGGACTGATTATACCATAATTTACATTCTATATATACAGTGTGTATTGTGCATTTAAGTACTAGCGAATCCTACTAATACAGATGAAATCTCTTACAATTTTCCTCTTCACGATATTCACAACACAGCTCTATTTCTGTGTAAGCTAATTTTTACTTTTTTCAATATTTTGTTGAATGTTAATTAATTCATGTAATATCTAATGGTGATTAGACCTTTTTAAATGTGTTTTTATTAACACTAAAAGTATATTAGTATTTACGAACGATAATTCAACGATACCGACTAATAGACAGAATTCTATTTATTTAATTTTAAAATTTTTATATGATTTTTAATAAGTTCCGAGGATTGTAGTAAGAGAATTCAATCCAGTTTCGAACTGATGAGCTTATGATTATGCATTACATTATCTAATTCCATTAACAATTTCAAGACGATTTGCATGTTGAGATTTGTGCTATAATTATTTAAATTAGCATATAACTAAAATTTCATACAAATGGAAGCGATTAGGCCCTTGGATGACCGGGATGTTTCTTTTCCGGAAACCATCAGAATGCCATTTGGTTTGATATTACATTATCTAATTCCATTAATAATATCAAGACGATTTGCATGTTGAGATTGTCGCTATAAGTATTTAAATTAAAATAGTACCAAAATTTCATGCAACTGGATGGGATTTGGTCCTGGGATGACCGAGATGTTTCTTTTCCGGAAACTATCGGTACGCCATTTGGTTTGGCATTACATTATCTAATTCTATTAATAATATCAAGGCGATTTGCATGTTGGGATTGGCGCTATAACTATTTAAATTAGCATAGAACTAAAATTTCATGCAAATGGAAACGATTTGGCCCTGGGATGATCGGGAAGTTCCTTTTCCGGAAACCATTGGAATGTAATTTGATTTGGCATTACATTATCTAATTCCATTAATAATATCAACAAGATTTGCATTTTGGGATTGGCGCTATAATTATTTAAATTAGCATAGAACTAAAATTTCATACAAATGGAAGCGTATAGGCCTGGGATGATCGGGAAGTTCCTTTTCCGGAAACCATTGGAATGCCATTTGATTTGGCATTACATTATCTAATTCCATTAATAATATCAAAACGATTTTCATGTTGGGATTGGCGCTATAATTATTTAAATTAGCATAGAACTAAAATTTCATACAAATGGAAGCGATTAGGCCCTGGAATGATCGGGATGTTTCGTTTCCGGAAACTATCGGAATGTTATTTGATTTGGCATTACATTATCTAATTCTATGAATAATATCAAGAAGATTTGCATGTTGAGATTGTCGCTATAAGTATTTAAATTAAAATAGTACCAAAATTTCATGCAACTGGATGGTATTTGGCCCTAGGATCACCGAGATGTTTCTTTCCCGGAAACTATCGGTACGCCATTTGGTTTGGCGTTACAATATCTAATTTCATTAATAATATCAAGGCGATTTGCATGTTGAGATTGGCGCTATAACTATTTAAGTTAGTGTAGTACTGAAATTTCATACAAATGGAAGCGATTTGGTCCTGTGATGACCGAGATGTTTATTTTCCGAAAACCTTCGCTATGCCATTTGGTTTGGCATTATGTTATCTAATTTTATTAATAAAATCAAGACGATTTGCTTGTTGAGATTGGCGCTATATTTATTTAAATTAGCACAGTTCCGAAATTTCATACAAATGATAACAGGGAATCTAATTAAATTCGAAAACGTTTTGTTTGGATATTTTGTGTGTAATTTGTGTTTCTACAAAAATATTTATGTTTCATTTACTGCTGCTGCAATTATATTCTTAATAAAAATATATTATTTCAATTACAATTACAAAGGAAATATTTCTACAATGCCGTTTTCTGAATTCAAATTGGATAAATCGAATTATTCGGCAATTCAGGACATAGTAATTGAACTTAATCCTGATTTAAACAATATCAATTTCGAAAGAGTTTTTAACATTGCATTACATATTTTCAAAAATATGCAAAATAATACCTGGTTTAAAACCCTCAGATTCCAACAGAAGAAACCTTCAACTTATTTTTCAGAAAGCTGATTTTAAAATTGGATTGAGTGAAAAAATTCATAGGATTAATTAGGAAACTAGAGATAAAGTATCACCTGCTTTTGAATATAATAGTACACCTGAAACGCATCATATCGAAAAACTGAGGAAGCCAATAATCAAACAATTTTACAAGAATATGAAATTATAATTAATGACACTGATTTGCTTGGTGAAGAAAGTGACAAGAGCAACCATTTTAATGATGATTTTTAACCTAAGCATACGTGTAATCCTATTTCTCGAAAGAACCCTTCCAAGATTAATTCTAAATTAAATGTTTATTCCGAATTAAATGATTAAATCGAAATTCCTCTGGGAATCTGGAATACTATTTTTAATTCTGAGAAAAACCATTTAGATTCTGAGGCATATCCAAAGATAGTTTCCAACCTCTTATCACAGAAGACCGGCTGCCTAATCAATATAAAATCTTTAGATATAGGAAGGAAATCGGTTAACATTCGAGCATATTGTAGCCATAAAAATTGTTAGAGATACAAACTTTCTAATAAAAATGTTACATCGGGGGTATTTGAAATCAAAAGTTCAATTGGCATAATTACTCATGATTTTATTAAAACACGTCAATTAAGAGGTTTAGAAAGAAAACAATACAAGAACAATTTGAAAAAGAAAATGGCAACGGAAGTATTTGAAAATTTGGTGAAAAATGAAGATCCCTTATTCTTAGAAACATCCAAGACCACTAATGTTAAGTCATTAGATGTGTTGCGTAAAGTGCGTTCTGAAAAACTTCAAGAACAAGATAATGATTCTGATAACCTGATTGACATAATTAAAGAAACCATTTCTAGTGGTCTAATTCAAAAATTGAATTTTAATTAAACCTTTCTGTGTAATAACTTATAACGAAACACAAATGAAGCTACTAGATCTGCTAGTAAACAACGACAAAAATAAAAATTTGGTTGCTTATCTAGATGCAACAGGCGGGCTAATTAGAAATCCATTTAAAGAAGGCAGATCTATTTTATACTGCGCATTAATTGTCCCAGTGTCAATAAGGGTAAATGAACAGAGCGACCCATTTCCAATTACGGACATGATAAGCTCTAGCCACAACATTGATACAATCGGAGGTTGGCTTAGGTCATATCGCATAGAGGTGGAAAAAAGATTTAAGTCGTGGCCAATATTCAGAACGATTATCACTGATTTTAATTTTGCGGGGATCAATGCAATTCTAGACAGTTTCAACAAAATGGACATAGTGCAATATTTAAATATATGCTATGATGCAATTACAACGAAATCCAATAAATTAGGTTTGGTCAGGGTGCATCTTTGTGTTTCTCACTTAATGCATAATATGACGGCCGACATAAACAAATATTTTTCCAAATCTTCAAAGAACAACAAACTTATGAAAGAACTAATTGCATCGACACTAAGTCCGATCTCAATTTATTGCAAGATATTTGGCATAATTTATCTGTTATTTTAAAAAATAAGTATCTTACGCCATTAGTTTTAAGTAGTTTGGAAAAAATTATACAAAATACTACTGCTTTTAAGGTTCAAATGCCAGAAATCGAGGATGCCTATCATACGGACCAAGGACAGATTTCCACGAGACAACTGAACGACAGCATTTACAGTCAAAGTAAATTTTATAACAGCTTTAAATCCATTTCGGATTCAACAATTATAGACACTGCTTCAGCTAAAAGCTACCCAATAAATTTGTACTACAATCCCTCATTTTTGGAGATGTTTTTAAAAAAGTATGTTACATATTTGCCCCTTTGGTCCAATATTTTCCACGAACATACTCTCAGTAATAGTCACGTGGAAAATTATTTCGCCACTATTAAGAGAAGAACTAGGCGTACATTAATGATTGGAAAGATGCAAAACCATTACGATTTTTAAGAGAATAAACGAAAGAAAGAAATATATTTTAAATAGAAAATTGTTAAACATACCTAAAAAATTTACCAACCCAAATTTAGAGAAGGGTAGACTAAACAATCGTTCAAACGATTTAATAGAACGAAGTCTATTAAATGTTTTAGATGACGTTGTCATGTCTAAAAACAGTCGTCTCGCTATTATCGAACCGTACGAAGCTGGAAATTTGTCAAAAAAATAATTCAGTTTTCGTCTTCCACGTTCAACAGTGTTCAAAGCGATAAAATGATACCGGGAGCTAGGTTGTTCTTCGGACCGTCCAGGAAGATGTCATCCGTACACCGTCAATGCTCCATAGCTCCGCAACATCATCAAATGTCGGAATTACCGAAATTCTCAAATCAAGATGCGTTATGTAGCCAGGAGTCTTCAAGTAAATCGCGAAACAGTTCGAAAAATAGCCAAAGAAAACCTTAGCAATTATCGGTACAAGCTCCAAAAAGCTCATCTTCTTACGGACAAAATGAAGCTCACACGACTTGAAAGATACAAAGTGTTACTGAAGCGGTTCGGGGCCAGAAAATCCAGAAAAATTATTTTTACCGATGAGAAGCTGTTCACAATTGAATAATGCTACAATCGTCAAAATGACCGTATTTGGTCAAAAACACCTCCCGAAGAAGCTATAATTATTGCTAGACGCCAAAAACCTAAATTTTATATAGTTTGGGCTGCATTTACCGCTGTGGGGAAGCTACCGCTCAAATTCATCAATTATCGACGTTATGCAACGGCTACCGTATCCTCCAGATTTAAATCCTCTCGACTATTTTGCGCCATACCACGTAAAATTTTGGAGTCATTACGTGCTGCCATTGTCAAGGTATGAGAAGAAATGCTTGGAAGTGCTGCTGATAATTTTAGTAAACGTTTAAAGTTATCAATCTCAACATGAAAATCGTCTTGATATTATCAATGGAATTAGAGAACGCAATGCCAAATCAAATGGAATACCGATAGTATCCAGAAAAAAATAACATCCCTATCATCCCAGGCCCAAATCCCATCCAGTTGCATGAAATTTTGGTACTATGTTAATTTAAATACATATAGCGACAATCTCAACATGCAAATCGTCTTGATATTATTAATTAAATTAGATACCGTAACGCCAAACCAAATGGCATACCGAAGATTTCCGGAAAAGAAACATTCCGACTAAATCCCGGTAGTATTCTATCTTAAAGGACATTTTCTTTAAAATTTAGTGTTTTCTTCTACATATATATTCCTGTATAATGTCAGATTTTAATTTTTGCGATTTTCTTTAATAAAATATGTTATAAAATAAAATAAAAAATATTTTCTGGGCTAGAGTAAATTATATCATATGAAATAATGTTGGGCTGGGATAACGTTATAATTTTAGTGTTGCCTGATGATATATTTTTTTTTTCTGGGATGAAAGTCTGGGCTAACTTCACATGCATTAAGGTATTTCATAATTCTGTTATGAATTTTTTGTAAAAATTAAATAATTGTATGCCGAGTAAGAAAAACTACGGAAAACAGTCGACATGTAGACTTGCAAACGAAAACTAAATATAGCATCGAGAAGGAACTTTCCATATCACTATAAATTCGACGGGACGGGGACATAAGTCTGTAAGGGGTTTTATTTAGCCATTCTAAATATCATGAGCCGTAATTGCTGGTATGAATAAAAGGGTTCATATTGGCTGGAGGACCTAAGCGGAAAATAGCGGAATGCTTTGAAACATAAAAGAAGAAGATTTGAATATGATTCGATAACATATCAAAATTATTTCCCTGTATGGAAATCCCATTAGACACGAAAAAGCAGCAAAACGCTTATTGAAACGCTTTTAGAAAAATATCCAGCGACAAAAATTAAAAATTCACTTGTACCGGAAAATTTTCAATACCAATTTCAACTATAGTTTTCATACAACCAAAAATGGATGCTTTTAGTATCTGCGAGAGATATAGGTTAAATTCTGAGCCAAAAGATGAGGTAACATTGCCCTGGCAATAAGTTCCCCTGACTCATTACGGATGTAGACGATTGATTTGCTGTCAGTTTTGTAAGTAATATAATATTAATCCATGCTCAAAAAATGAATTAATCTTTTTTGAATTTAGGTAAGCAATTTTTACTACAAACGTAAATTCGCAAGCTATAATTTGACACTCTACTTGGGACTTGCCTTTTAAAACATCTATAAAGTCTAACCGAAACTGTGACATAGGTAATTTTTTACTTATTGTTGCGGGGTCAAAACAGGAACCGTTTAGTACTATCGTTTAATTTTACTTTTAAGTAAAACCGTCAAGTATTGTTTCTCATTTTAGATTCATAGCTGGTTTACTTCTCTATATGATCAATAATTTATGGTTCGAAAGCATTACTATGAAATTTGGAGCCTGGACATACGCATATGGAAGTAGACAGCATGCATTCGGCCATAGAAAAACCCAGGAAGGGCATTCAGATTTTTCTCCGGCCCCTACAAATAGTAAGACGACGCCAGCCTTTCACGGTTTATATTTTGACGAATAAAGATATGTATATATGATTTAAAAAATCTGCTTACAGACATCTGCAACCCTTTAACTAATGTCCCTTCCTTGGATGAAAACTAAGGAAATATTCCTGACCAAAAATGATCCAGCAACTCTTAATTTTAAAACTACATGTAGTCAAGAGCGAATTAAGAGATCCAGTAAAAGCTATATTTCATTTTAATGGTGTATTTAGATACAATAGTTTATTTTAGATGCTTTATGTGCCTTGTAGTTAACGCAAAAATATCACAAATTATTACCGGTGACCAAGGCAAAAAGCAGGATTTGCCCTCGTTATGTACTGCTGCCTTGATTCCAACCCGACATACCAATTTCTACGAGAATTTACCTACCATTAACAGCACGGATGTACTTAAAGAACCGAATTTTGATGAATCAGATCAAGAATAGTAAAGGTCTGGTTATTTTAGTCCAACGGTATATTGAATTACACTTGTTAGCAATGTCACACCAAATTGAGCTAAATACAGCATTATTTTAAATTCAATTTATTCAGTTTTTATTTATATAATCACAATAATTATAATTTTAATTAAATTTCAATAGTATGTTGAATATTTTGCTACATAATGAGATTTTGTATAATCATCCTACAATTTTTTATTTGCCATGATATTCCAGTACCTAAGTGACAGAACATTGTTTAACTCAGAAATGAAATATTACACAGCATACTTCTACCCAATAATTGAATTGAAACATTGTATAGGTACATGGTCCTGTTTGAACTCCCTTTTCGATATGACAATATGCACATTCTGAGTCATAATTTTACAAGCATTTCGTCATCATAGTGTAGAAGTCGATAACAAATTTCATTTAATAAGCTTTATCCGTTTTTAAGTTAATGCGTTTTCTGTGAAAATTATACGGGAGAGAAACTTTAAACACAAAAATCTCAAAACTTTAGTTTTACGTGAACAATAATTCATTATTCAAGTGACTGTATAATCTCAATAGATCTCAATTAGATTTGCAAGTGACTGTTAATTTAAGCCTTATAGTTTAGAATTTGAGGTGATTATCTATTGTATTATAAACGAGTACAACTATTTAAACCGTTATTATTTGGTCTTGCCAAGCGACTTTGCCGGTACCCAGGACGTACAAAAATTGTTCAATCCTTTTATCTAGCATGCAAGTAATTTTTCCTTTAATTGATTTGTTAGGGTGCAATCATCAAGCGTTTAGCAAGTCTCCAGGAAAAAGCCAACAAATTAAGCCACTAATTAAATTTAAATATATACATATATTTAAATACATATTTACTTGTAATCAATCATCATAAACGCCATTATCTGTTTTGACAAGTATTCCAACACTTCCCTATCTACCATTGGTCCAAATCGTCTTGTATTTGGTGTAAATCAATCAGCATCATATTGTAACGTTGTTTCCCTGAATGTTGAACCTCTCATAGATCATCCAAACATCCGTACAAGAAGCGATGTACAATCACCCACTCTCAGACCATTCACCTATTCCCTTGAAATTCAATTTTAATTTCTAATTTACAACTGTCCTAGCATGCAACTAATTTTTCATGATGGCAACCGCTTACCATTAAAATTCCAAAAGCGTTTTCAATTGTTCTCCTTGCTCTGAAAAGTCGAAAATTAAAAATGCTCTTCGGGTTTATCGTATATACGATAATAAAAATCAACAAAAAACCCATTCATGTAAATGAAGAATTAGTTAAATAAATATAATTCCGCATATGGTCGAAAAAATTTTCATTAGTAGAGATACAGCGTATCTCCTAAAAATGTGTCTTAAAAATATTTAAACAAAATTATTTTTTTGGTATATAGGGCTCTTTATTTTTGCATATTTAAGCTTGAGCTTTCAATCTATAAATAAAAATATGTAACTTAAAAATATATTTTCTTCAATTATGCGAGGTTTCATAATTGGTAATTAAAAGAAATTTTGAGTAACATTTATTGAAGAATAGAATGCAACACAGTGCACCATACGCTTAAATATACAATATTATTTAAAAAATTCAACAACCACAAGAAGTGATTGAGGCCCCATTTCCAACTTCGTAATAGTTTGATAATAGTTATTTATGGTACTAGTGAGCAAAACGATATATTATCCATGAGGGATAAGTTTGTCCCAAGAGGCGATAGCCGAGTGGGACATTATCCCGAGTGGATAATATCTCTTTGCTCACGAGTGCCATACAACGTTTTATCCACTTTTGTTGAAATAAATTTCGTAAATTAATAAGAAATAGTTCCATTTTGTGTTTTCACACTGGATCATTGAATTTTGAAATACATTTTATCATAGTGACCGTTCTTTAAATTGTCATGGTCTACTTTAATTTAACTACTTTTTCGAATATAGTTTTTCAATCAATTTGGCTACGAATAATTTTTCAATGAATACTCAATATTTTGTTATACCAAATATAACTCACGTTGCCCCTAGCAGCGTGGGTTATACAATAACAATGGGTTATTTTACATTTTCTTTATTTGAAATCAGCATAGTTATCGGGCTATTATATATCAAAAGTGGATAAATAACTATTAATTATCTTAGTGTGCGGAAAAAAATTTGCATTCGTACACAAAATTTGTGTGCGTATATTAGTTGGATAACCATAAAATGACCTCGATTTTGATAATTTTTGACTATAATTATGGCGATCCACTAATACAAACACACATTTGATGTAAGTAAAATCTTGACTGACTTCGTTTTGTGTTTCTTTCACACAACCACCGATTTTATATTTTTATCTCCCTTTATTTTGACTGACAAACTTTTATTCGCAATCGAATTTAGGCTTAAGTAACAATGTAATTTAATCAAATTACTGCGGTGAATCGAGTTCCCTACATTCGGTATCATATATACTACTTAGGTATTATTTTACAAATTATTAAGTTACAATGTTGTCAAGTTTGCAATTTGGTTTTTGGTTCTTAGAAGAATAGTAGAATATTTCATTTATAGGGGGATTCAGGATTCTCTTCAAGTAGCAGCTAATGCCCCTAGCTGTAGGATTTGCTACTCCCACATAATTGCTCGAAGTAGAAACAAATACTACTTTTTATTCATACCGTTCCCATATTATGTTTCGTATAAATTTTAATTAACTTTAATTAAGAAAAAAAAATCATAATTATTACTAAGTTGTCGTTGAGAAACCGAAAGACCATAAACTAGTAGTGATCAATCTTTAGCACACGTTTATATAAGAATTTTGGTCCTTCCTAATATACATATAAGTATCGTTTAATTATATATACGTATAAAATATAGCTTGATGATTACTATCTCTCCTTTCAGTAACAAGTACATAGTACATGATTATTTTACTGTATATAGTATACCGTTTATATGTAATAATTTGTATTTACCTTATGTACTTTTTTTATGTACTTGTGATGTAAATGACGAGGAGACGACTTCTATTGTTTTTTTTATTCTGGAAAAATAAATAAAGACCAGATACAATTTTGAGCGTGAACAGTGTAGTTGAATCGTCCTCGTGTTGAGATACAAAAATTATAATTATAATTTAAATAAATTAACAATTAATCATAAGTCAATTTGATTTGTGTTAACTTATTAATTGTGTTTATTGGGATCAAGTTTTGTTATTAACTTAAGTGATTTGTGACTGCCGGTGTTCTGAACAATTCGCTATATGTACGCTATACATAAATAATGTACATATAAATACAGGGTGGCTGAGACCAAGTGTTACCAAATGAAAACGCTGTAATTTTTTTAATTTTGATTATTTTTTATTGAAATTTCGTGGAATATGTTGAAAACATATTACATTTTATGAAAAACATGTTACTGCTCGATATGACCTCCTTTGGCTTTGATTATTTGATTCAGTCTTCCATAGAAAGCATTGCATGCTGACCGAACGTGGGCTTGCGGAATTTTATTCCATTCTCGAACAAGAGCTGACTTCAATGCATCAACACTTTCGTATTTTTTAGTGGACACCTTACTCTCCAAAATGGACCATATGGAGAAATCCATGGGATTCAAGTCTGGTGAATATAGTGGCCATTCTTTCGACGAAATCAGCCGCGGAACGCAATTTTGTAAAAATTGCTGTGTCGCTCGAGCTTTGTGTGACGGTGCCGAGTCTTGTTGGAATGTCCAACGGTTCGTACCAAAGTGTTTACGTGCCCAAGGTAGCAAAGCATCGTTTAGGATCTTTTGGCGGTACATCTCTTGGTTTACCTTGACTCCATGTTCGATGAAAACCAGAGGAGTGCGTCCATCTGCAGTAACTGCAGCCCAAACCATAACATAAGCTGGTGATTGCTTGCGCATGGCAACTCTTGTGTCCAAATTATCGTTGGACTTGTCCTCTAACCAAACACGATCATTTTGTTTATTCACATGCTGTTGAATGGTGAAAATTTTCTCATCAGAAAAGACAATTTTTGGAAT
Organism: Tipula vernalis; assembly: GCA_958295665.1. Lineage (NCBI taxonomy): Eukaryota > Metazoa > Arthropoda > Insecta > Diptera > Tipulidae > Tipula > Tipula vernalis. The sequence continues at coordinate 231,378,950 of OY282560.1, forward strand.
CTCATCACGTTCGGCCAAGGCCTTCAATGCTCGTGTTCTTTCAAGCCTAACTTTTTTTTGTGCCTCCGCAAGATCTTGAACTTTTTGTATCTTGTAGGGCTTCAAGTGTAGTTCATTTTTCAATATGGTTTGAATGCTGTATCGTGAAACATGTAGACGTGCGGCTAATTGATTGGCACTTTGACGAGGATTTCGTTGGATTCGTTTCTTCACCTTTCGTATCATTTCTTTTGATGTTGCTGTCTTTTTAGGACCGCCTCTGTTGCGTTTAGCGATGCTACCAGTTTCGTTGTATCGAGTTATGGTTCGATACACAAACATTTTATTCACATTCAAATGCTGGAACTGACGAACTATTGCTGTTTGTGAATTTCCACCCAAATACAGTGCAATTACACTATTACGTTTGAATTCCATTACGATTTTTTTATTAAGATATTAATTTAGAACAATTATTTATTGACCACATATAAACAACTAACCAAACTTCAATCTGTCAAAAAATTAATGCGCGAAAATGACAACTACACAAATGACAGCAGAGTGAAGTTAGTAACATTTGGTCTCAGCCACCCTGTAAATACCAATAAGTTAATTAGAACCTCCGCGTTTTTAAGTAGGTTAATTTCAAGTTTAGACAAAAAGTATGCAATTTTGGCAGGCCTTTAAATGTTTGCTATGTGAAAATTATTGAAATATGATGCTGTAATGGCATTTGCACAAAATACACTGGGAAGAAACGGTTTAGATTATTAAATCTTTTGTTCAAAAACAAAATTGAATTTATTCTATGGTCATACTTTAATCCTCTAACAATATAGCGATGATTGCTTGGAAATTCGCTAAAAACTGTTTACAGTTTTTGTATGGATAGTGGTGAAACGACAGCAAAAAGAAAAGAACTACAATGGATATACATATGTATGTATATATGAAGCGATATACATATATATATAGTTTCAGGTCAAGATTAAATATTCTTAAACAACAATTGCGATATGATCTTTAAGAGAGAGTACACAAAAAAAAAACGCTATCTCACTGTACATTTCTGATGTAGGTCAACATTTTTTTTATATTTTCTCATCTTTTCGTTTTCATTTTTTATTTTCCAAGCCAAGTAATTGGATTTTATTTCAAAACTTTAGAATAGAATAGACAGACAGACAGATAGATTAACAGTTGTTGTTTTTTGGGGACCACGGATTCATTTATATTTTCTGCTGAATTTTATAGGTTATGGGAAAGAGAACGAATATTATGCATACAAATAGAATTTTAAATTCTCTGAAGCGTTAATTCGAAGCCATGTGTTTTTAAATCTCAATGTAAGTGTTGAAGTTTATTAGATTTAATTTGCAAGTCAGCACAATGACTGTTAAAAATAAATAAAAGATGAATTGCGAAACTCCTAAAAAAAGATTGATGTTTTGCCACAACTGTAATTAATTTTTTTAATTTAATATGTAATTCAATATCGATTTGTGTGTCACTTGTGAATAAAGATTTCAAGAAATGATATTTGTACTACTTACAAACAAAGCTTCAAACTAACGACTAACCAAACCACAAAATAGACAAGCCTACTTCATACTTTAGAAACATGTAAAATATGGGATTGGCGTTCAAATTTGTATCACATTTAAACAACTTTATTTAATAAACTTACATACTTATATATAAATGAATATAAACGAAGTAAAGTATAAACAAACAGAACGCGAGATACCAGGGGTAAAATATATTGACCACATGCACTGGTCTGCCACCTTGATGCCACCTTAGTGAATACAAAAAAAAACGTTAGCGTAAGGCTGGCGGTACGGCAGCACACTAAATCAGTTAAAGTATAACAAAAACACGACTTAAAGCGTCTTGCAATCAAGATCACTTTCTAGTAGAGCAGCCTATTCATATTGAATTAAACACACTAGTTTTAGTAAAATATACAATATACATATATAGAATTTGGATATTTTTTTAGGGCTGACTGTATTTTTTATTCATGATGTAGTATTTGGAGAAAATAAGTTGACCTGTAGGTCAACTTTGTTTATTTATTACTTTTTTAAAGGCATACTTGATTTTTATTAAAATAGTATATTGTATAACAAGTGAAGAAAACAAGTCATTGTAATACGAAAGTGAAATTTGAAGCCTGCATAGGAACCAAGCGCAAATTGTATCGAAAAAAAACCTCGATATAAATTTATTGTAGTTGGCTAGAAAAACCTACGTTCAATTTTTAATTTTTTTTTTATAGCAGACGCCTGTGCAATTTTTATTCGTTTTGTTATGTTTACAAAACATTTTGACGTTTTGTCAAAATTGTTGTGGCATAAAGATTAGATGCGGATACTTTTAGTTGGTGCGATTTTAATTTTTTTGAAATTAAAAATAAACAGAATAAATTGGTTTAATATGATTGTTTAAAACATCGTTTGGCCAATGTGCACCAAATTTTGTTAACAGTTTTGCGGTTATAACAGGATGGGCCGTCAAACTGATTTGCTTCTACATATCATTTAAATATAGTTAATTTATGATATGCGGTGCAATTTTCCAATGAAATGCAACAGAAATTGTATGGACATATATGAAAATCCCAGCCCCGGTAAAACGTCGTTTGATTTTTATGTTAACTCTTTTAAAGTTTCATGGTGTTTCAAATTCTCGAAATCTATATGAAAAATTAGCGCCTGTCCCAGGGGAACCACCAATAATTTTTTTATCCACGATAGTGTAAAGGGTCTAACGGAATTCTAATTTTGTTCAATAAAGTACCAAATTGTCTTTTTGTCGGTTGTATGTTTCCCAATAAGTATAAGACTTATTATTATAAATTACAAAGAAAAGTGAGACATTTGTTTACCTCGAATAAACAGAATATGCTTTAACTAATTTACTAAATTAATTTAGCAAAAGTTAGCACACGTACCATTTTGGGTTTAAAATATGTAATCAAACACAACAAATAATCCAGTCGTATACTTAAATTTTATATATAGCGTCTTCTTTGGTAGCTGCATAGAAATAGAAATGCAAATTTTGCTCGCATAACTTATGTATATTTGTGAACAAATATATAGGATAATTTATTTCGGTTTGAAAATATATAAACGACTTTTTAATATTTTATAAGTACCCTCAATACGTACTAATAAGATTTTCGCTAATATATCGAGTTTTTTAATTTGGTTTCGTACACGAAATTATTTTACAGCAGTTTTGGTTGCATTCAATTTTTTTCTTTTTAAATAAAATTTTATATCGAGTTTTTTTTTCTCTAAAATTTGCGCTTGGTTCCTACTATCTGAGACAATCGCTAAATTTTCAAATAAAGTTCGAGAATTTGAAACAATATGCAATTTTAAATGAGTCAAAATTAAAGTGAAACGACGTTTTGCTGGGACTGGGACGTAAAGATAAAATTTCAGTTGTAATTTTTGTTAGTTCATTGGAAAATTCCATTTTATAGATTTATTTAATTTAAATGATACGTAGCAGCATGTTTGTTTGACGGCATATGCCGGTATATCCGCAGAAGAGTTAACAATATTTGGTGCACATTGGCCAAAATATTTTTTAAACTAAAATAAATAATCAATATATTTTTAATTGGAAAAAATTCAAATCGCAAGGGTATTGCAATTACACGTTTTCACACGAGTTATACAAGCTATTTTTTCTACAATACAATAGTCCTGTAATATTTATAAATAATTAGCAACATAAAAAATAACAAACTTGTATGGATCAACAAAACTAATAACTGAAACGTTCACAATATAATTGAAACATTTGTGTTTTCACAAATCGTGTCGCAATTGAGAAATCGCTGTGCAATGAAATTGCAACACGATTTGTGCAAATCATCTTTTCTTATACAATATAATTTAAATTCAAAAATCATCATCGGAAGCATAGGTTACTGCACTAATATAGAAACCAAATTTTGTTCACTAATCATGTGGTAAATCGATATGGCATTCCTAAAATGTAGGTAGCAATGGAAACTATAACACAATCAATTAATAGCAACTTTAATTGGGGACAAAAAAATTAGCGCTGTATTTGTTGCACAGAACAATTATTTACGTCGTGTGACGTACGTTTTATTTCATACTAGTATGCAACTGCAGTGAACTGAAATTTTCAATGTTCGCCAAACAATATAAATAAATCAAATCGAATGTAAAAACATTGTTTTGTCGATTTTAGTAAAATTATATATCAGACAACTTCAAGTTGCAAATTTATATCTAAAATTGAATACAGTAGGCTGCTATTGAAGAACAAGAAGCTCAAATAATGAAATCTCAAAATTTAACTTCACATTTATCGTACATGAAGATAAAAATGCAGTCAAAAATGTGTAGAGATAAACTAGAGATATCTATGTTCTAATACGACAAATTCATTTTCGTTGGCTAAACTGCGTACTACTGTAGAACATCACTAGTACGCAGTTTAGCCAACGAATGGATCTTTTTTGATAAAAAGCACACGTGAAAATAAACAAAACAGAAAAAAAATCGATTTAGCCTTACAAAGTGAAATTCAGCGATGAAATTTTCATTTTCGATTCCGATAAATGTGTCATTTTTATATGAAAAATTACATTTTACCTCAAGTGCTTTGTAGGCTTTAAGGCATATTAAAACCAAAAACATGAGTATGAAAATTAAAAAAAAAAAATCAATGGAAATGATTTAGTTTAGTTTATTCTCAGAATCTATTTTGTTTATTTATTTATTTATTTATTTATTTATTTACTAGTTACAAAACAATTTAGTTAGTACACCAATCCCACTTACACAATCCACTTTGAGCTTTAAGCTCATTTATAGCAAATTGTGTAAGATGAGATATGAGTATCTTTATTGTAAAAGATCTAACAGCGTTATCCTGAGAATTCAGCTAAGACTGGATTTTTGGATCTACGACATCATTTGCAGGATACCTTTTTCCACGACTTTTGAAACACTCGAAACGGCACTTCAGTGATCTACGGCTGACGCATGTTTCCATTTTACTCAATTCAGAATTTTTAAAATTAATTTTTTTCGTACAATAATTTTTCAAAATTATATATAATTATAGTGTAAATTTTAATTTAGATGCCAGAATTTTTTTTTATTTTTTATTTTTAATAAAATTTGTTAGTGTATTTTACTGAATTATCCGTAAAATATAAACCCTCGACACTGTGGTCATATTATTCAATTCTTAGAAACGGGTGGTGGTCATATTATTCTATGCGTGAAAACAAAAATCTGAAGGCTGACTTCATCCTACCCTCGTGTCATCATTAAATGCTCATTGAACTCTAGATAAATTACGTTTTATATTTATTTATATTTGTTTTTATTAAATCGCGCTTTATTAGAAATAAACCAGAGCCTACTGTATAAATAAAAGCCTCCAGAATCGACTGTAATTTTTTACTAAGCTTACGAGGCGGATTGAAAATGAAGCTACCTAAGTAGGAAAACAAAATTTTTTTTTGCCAAAAACCATTTATTTCTCAACATAGTCTCCATTTAATTCGACACACTTAGTAAGACGATATTTCAACTTTTTTATACCATCTGAATAATACGATTTCGGGAACCCCTCAAAATACGCGTTAGTTTCGATAATCACTTCTTCGTTTGAGATGAATCTTTGTCCTGCGAGCCATTTTTTCAAGTTTGGAAACAGGAAAAAGTCACTAGGAGCTAAATCTGGACTATAAGGTGGATGATCAACCAATTCGAAGTGTATTTCACGTAATTTTAGCATCGTATCTAATGCTGTGTGAACCGGTGCGTTGTCTTGAAGAAAGAGCACTTTTTTCTTCTTTAAATGTGGTCGTTTTTCCTTGATTGCATCAACCAATTGATCCAATAATGCACGATAATACTTTCCTGTGATTGTGGATCCTTTTTCAAGATAATCGATGAGCAATATTCCGTGTGCATCCCAAAATATAGTGGCCATAACCTTGCCAGCCGATTTCACTGCCTTTGCCTTCTTCGGAGCACTTCCACCAGCTTCCACCCATTGTTTCGATTGATTTTTGGTTTCAGGTGTGTAGTGGTGGACCCACGTTTCATCAACAGTAATTAATCGACGCCAAAAATCAACAGGATTACGCTTTATCATGTCCAAACACCGCTGTGAAGTGGTCTGTCGAACTCGTTTTTGTTCGACACTGAGCAAACGCGGCACTCATCTTGCCGATAGCTTTTTCATATGCAAATGTTCATGCAAAATGTTGAACACACGTTCATATGATATGTTTACCATTTCAACAATCTCACGCAACTTGACTCGACGATCATTCATAACGATATCGAGGATTTTCTTGATATTTTCTTCAGTAACCACCTCTTTTGGCCTTCCTGTTGATGGTATTGTTGCAGTGCTTCTTCGGCCGCGTTTAAATTCAGCAATCCAATATTTTACCATGTAATCTGACGGAGCAGACTCACCGTAATGTTTATCGAGCTTTTCTTTTGACTCTTTCGCCGTTTTCCCTTTCAAATAATAGTGTTTAATCACTGCACGAAATTCGTTTTTTTCCATTTTGCAAGAAACACAAAAGTTGCTTAATTCAAACGACTACAACAAATAAACTAATCGATGAATTTGGGTGAAATTTTAACAGCTGACGTTTGACAGATCGCAATTTCTAAAAAACAAAAAAAAATTGTGTTTGTGCTGCCATCTAGCGCTAGGTAGCTTCATTTTCAATCCGCCCTTAAAATAAGGAAAATAAAATTTTTTCTTTACTATGAAACTACATATATGGGAGAAAACTATATGGGAAACTATATCATTTCGAATTTGTTATTAAGGAACAGAATTCTCAACTTTTAAAATGCTACTTAATGACCCACTTAAACCAAAATATCATTTCCTGGTTTATTATACAAATATTATTAGAAAATGTGACAATCATAGTCTGTAATGAAGTTTATTAATCCATGTATACCCTTAGACCAGAGATGGGTAAAACGATGAAAAATCTGACTTTTCGACAATTTTGTAAAAAATAGGTCAAAAACCTTAAATTATGGTCAAAAACTGTCGAAAAATGTCAACAACTGTATTGGGAAAAATAGGAAACAAAATATTTTTATTGTTTTACGAGCAATTTTTGAAATATACTGGTAACTTTCGATAATATTCAAACTGTTGAAATAGTTCTGAACGTAAATGAAGCTAATGATTTTACATGTTTCAATTTTTGCCCCTTTCAAAAAGACGTGTCAAAAAGTATCAAAAACTGACACCACCCATTTCTGCCTTATACAAGATGATGGGAAACAAAAAATTGTTGAGATTTGTGAAAAATATCAGTTCTATTGAAAGTTTTAAAAAAAAATCATTTAAGTTTATAACTCAAAATTAAAATTTTGATTATTTATTGTATATTTTGTACATATACATATATCTAATTTTTGTTAATTTTTTATTTATGTTAATTATTGTTCATATTCTATATTGTTTTGTTTTATGTTATTATTGTAATATGCACGATTGTAAAAAAGTTAATACTTATACTTCGTTAATAAAAAATCTATTATTATTATTATTAACATAGTAAAAATTAATGAAAACTCAAATTGATATCGAAACAGTTTGAAAATGTTGAATTATTAGATAGTATGGGACAATCATTTATAATAGTTTTGACGGAACCCCGTCAATATTATTAAACATTCATATTTGAAATGATAATTGTTAGAAATTTTTATAAAACTGTTTATGATACGGGATATTAGCCTTCCTAACATTAAAATTTTATTTTTAATTTCACGAACTTTATTCTGAAGTTTTTTGAAGATTTTCATCTTAAGTATTAGTTGATTTATTCCAAAGAAACATTTTTTAAATTAAAACAATAAATTATACTATTCATTTTGAAGTTCGAACTCTTAAAAAATACGTTTATTAATATTTAATTTAAATATAACGTGAAACGTAAATTTAAGGGTTTCAGGAATTTGACATAAATTATGAAAAGTTTGTAGATGGTATAACACTAAAATTTTAGATTAAAATTTTAATAAAGCTTTGAATTAGAAGCTTCTCGTTCTTCCTAATAAAAGTGGGAGTTCTTTGCGTAAAAGTTATAGGCGGAAAAACCTAAATTTTAAGTCATATAAAAGTAACTTCCCGTAATTTAAAAGTAGCTGCTCCATGTAGCGCTAAATATTTCACCGAGGAGTTGAATTAAAAATTATACACTAGCACTAACAGTATTACGTTTTTAAGGGAGCATCCCTTTTCATACATTTTTTACTTTACTCTATCTCTCTCTCTCTCTCTCTCTCTCTCTCTCTCTCTCTCTCGAGCTACATATCTTTATGCTCGAAGAGTAGAATGCATACAACTACGTCCATGGCGTTTAGAGTATATTTAAAGAGGAATGGCACAGGGGTGAATAGGAACATTTCATCAAAACGATTAGTAAAAAAATATTATGTAAATATATACACTCACCATTAAATCCTTAACCAATTACGTTGATTTGCATCAAACATAATAAATATTTTTGTTGCTGTTGATTTATAAATTAAAAAATTAATTTAATAAATTTGTAATAATCATTATGCTTCTAAACGCATACTACAAAAAGCTTGTACGTAAAATATATGTACGGCAATTACTGGTATGGTAGCAAATCCTTCGGCTAAAAATGTTTATTTAATTTCAATTCACGTACGAGTAAGTATAGAGTAGTTGTAATGCCTGCAATGAAAAAGAAACAAACACAAATCTATATTAGCAATTTATTTCATTTATAGTTTTGTTGTTTTCAATTTAAAACGTAACATTGGACTGTAATGCCGTAGTATAGTAATACAAACGTACAGTGTATATTGTCTATAATAAATTAAAAATTTAGTTATGGGTGTGTGGGTCTGATTCTTAAATTAATGTTTTGCTTAGGTGGAATGACTTGAAACATTTTTTTTTGTTTTGTTCTGGTGGTAATGAAATATGATTTTTATAACGCTGGATTTTTTTTTTTTTTTTTGGTTCACGAACTAAAATAATATGTATGATGTATAATAATCCGTCTTGGCATGTCAGTATGGATTTTACTCAGTTTTTTATTTTTTCTATTTTGTGATTAATTTATAAATATGTAGGCATTATAAATAAAAATGAAGTTGTACATTACAATCATCGTAAACGTTTTAATCAATATACCTATACAGTTTAGTGTTTTTCAGAAATGACGAATTTGGGACGTTATAATTACATACGTATATTATATGGAATGAGATGGTGTGGATGGTTATGAGAAAAATATAGATTTTATAAAAATGAAAAAAAAAAAAAAAAAAAAAAAAATCGGAAGTATCAACATTATTTTTTGATAGGTCACATCTGCTGTACAACAGCAATAACAGTTTTTTTGTATTTTGGGCCTAATGGGAAATTGTACAAAATTTAATCATAAATTAAATGAATTTGTGAAAATATTGTTTAAAGCACAGTGCTAATATAAGTTTAATTAGTTATGTAATTATTTCCAATTTATATTTGCATTAAAATACAGTATGTTCCACAAGACAATGTTCCACAAGACAATGTTTCACAAGACAATGTTCCACAAGACAATGTTCCACAAGACAATCTCTTATTGGAAAAATACAATAAATAAACTAATTCAAATTTATTTCTCATAATAGAGAATAATCTGGAGTAAAGTATTTCCATATGTTTTTAATAATGCGAACAATTTGCTGTGTGGTTGTTATTCTTTTTCCTCTAAGCTTTCTTTGACCTCTAGACGTTTTAGATCGGCTTAGCATCTGAACTCTGTAACGACCAATCCAAGGTTTGAATCCCACTTTGCGCTTTCCACTGGGTGCAAAGGTAACTCCGATGTTTAGGGTCGTTATCCTCTTGTAATATTCAATCTTTATTTCCAGGTTTATTGTTGGATTTTTCTCGAACAACTTTAAATTTACCTTATCGTTCTTCTCTGAAGTGACTTCGTCTCTCTGTCACTTAGTTCACTTCTTCACAAATGGTACAGATGTTTTGATGTGTTTTGCTACCTGCATCACACTTATTTTAATTTTGTTGTTTAGAAAGCAGTTACAGTGGAAAAGGTAATAGATATTGTGGTGGTGGTTAAATAGAAAGAGGAAACTGAGATAGTTTCTTGTGGGCCATGTTGTATGACAAAAGGAAGCATTAACATCCTCGGTCATTTTGTCGAGCACTAATAACTAAGTTTGTATTGTAAACCATAATTACCGAACTAAACATAATACGAGTTGGAATTGTTTTGGAAGCAAATACGTATATTTACGCTTACGCTTACTTTATTTATGCTTACGTATATTTAAACCTCCGTTATTAAAGTCCAGGCTAAATTGATCCATTGCGACGAAAATTTAAATAAAAAATAGAAAACGAAACGCAAATAACCTCGTAACGTGTAATTATACTAAGCGTTTGATTAAAAAAAATATTTCGTGAACTATTTTAGCAGTTTTCTAACATTATTCTTTTTAAACTTGGCTTAAATTAACGTTAGTAACGAAGGGTTGAGAAATGGAATGCGCCTAAATGTATGCAGACGCAACTTTAATTTTTAATATGTGTGATAAGTATGACAAGAGTTTTTTTTTTGTAAGCATCGAACCTTTTTTTGTAAGACCTCAACTCAAGCGTCCTAGTCAAGTATGCTAACCACTGTGCTACTAAGAGCACTAAGCTGTTACGATTTTTTTGAATATAGCTATTGTATAAAGGAATTGAAAAATCCTAACGTTTGTAAAATACTATAATAGCTGCATTTCTTGACGCAAATTGGTATGTGAAGCAACAACAACATTTGATCCAACATTGTTTTTGGATCAAAAATGGTGATCTAAAAATTAGTTCAGTTATTAAAATGTAGTTAAAAAATAATTTTGTATTAAGTGGTTGGCAGTAGTGAAATCAACAGCAAAATTAAATACAGAACTCATTTTACTTCTTCAGACGAGTATTGTATTCATCATATTCTTTGTAGAGGAAAGAAGCGACAAAGAATCAGATGAATACAATAAGCGTATGAACAGGCAAATTCAAAACGAAATGAAACAGATAAGTAGATAAGTTGTTGTTTATTTATTTGACACATTTTGGAATCGTTTCATGAGACTGGACCTGGGGTGAGATGTTGTAACCATCACGTTTTTCGCTTCGAGCATTTTCGATAGAATAACTGTACTGCTTTGTTAAAAATATAAAATTTTAAAACAATTTAGTTCTAAAATACCGTTATTCTATCGAAAATGCATCGAAGCGAAAAACGTGATGGTTACAACATCTCACCCCTGATCTGATCTCTATTATTCCCTTAGATAATCGAAATCAAAAAACTAAGTAATTATATTATGAAATATGCAGATAATACTAGAGTTATATTATGGTGGATTACGTATAAGGTAAAAGTATAGTGGCAATTAGTAAATATAAAAGATTTATAAACTTAAATACAAATATTTTAGGCATTGCGTGCTGTGTTGCCAGAATATTTTTTATGAAAACTTAGAAATTTAAAAAAAAAAATGTTGGGCAATAAATCTTATTTATAGTTTGCGTGAAAGTACGCTCAATGTTTACTATTGACACAAGAATCGTTAAAATAAGCGCTTCAAATTAGGAAACATAAACTGCCATTGAACCGTTTTAAATCCAAAAATTGGTACCAGAATGTACCGATTTCTATTTTCTCGTCCAGTTCTAATTCTGAAAAGTTCAACAATTTAATTTTCCACCATTCATCGTCAGCAATTTGGAAGTTATCCCCATTAATGTTAGGAGAGAAGACTACTAATTTTGCACAACTTTAGATTATTTTATTAATGAAGTTAATCTGCAAGAGAATTTCCAAAGATTGTAATAATTTAGCCTCAAAATTAAAATAGTTGTTTGGATTTCCTGTATGTATAAAACAAAACCTTGTTTTTATAAAAAATTGATTTTAGATACATTCAAATTTCAAATTCATTTAAAGAAAATCTTTTGATTTTGAAGAAATTTTTTTTTTGTCTTTTTCACTTACAAAAAGATAAATCTTACGATCTGGCGGCACTGTTTCGTGGTAAGAAGGCGGGATTTAAAATAATCACTACAAAGTTTTTTTGTTTCTCGTTAAATCTTGTTGAAATATTTTGTTCATACCAGAAATTTTTGTACTACGGCGTAAAGTAGGACGGTATAATGAACTGCGAAAGAGTTGGGAGTGCGTTGAGCCCCAGAAAAGATTGCATAGATGAAAAAAAACTGCTAATATTCTGCTAAATTTCACTATCATACTTTAAACACTATGATTTCGAATTCCGAATAATTAATATAAATTTGTAAAATATTTTGCAAAATTATACTCGTAATTAACAATATATTTTAAAATTACGATATTTCGAAATATTGATTTTGTGGTTATGAAATTATGATTAAAAATGGAAGCTCCATCCAAAAATAGTTGCAAAATGGTATGTAACATTCATTTTTTTATGTGGAAGACCATTTTGTCTTCAGGGAGGAAATTCCTTTCAATAATACCATATACAAAAACAGGTAGATTCACGCAAGAAACATATATACCTAAATTTGATAATTCTTTCCCTAAATTTCAGAATACGTTTTTTGCTTGTCTCGGCCAGACAGAGGCATTTTTAATTGAATCTTTCGATAATAAATATGTTATAAAAAGCAAACCTTTGCATAAGCCTGGGAGACATGATAAATCAAATTCAAAAGATAAATGTCTATAATTACACAAATAATTCATAAAGCAAATTAATTTTCATAATTAAAAAATGTCAGGTATAACATAAAATCGATCTTTTCAGATACTTAAAGCTCAATGGTCGAAAATTATTCCATTTTGTATTTGTCAAATTATACCGTTGTTCCAAAATGCGATAAGTATACAAACCTCTGGTGTTTTCCTCGTTTGCATGATATTGATGTACATATTTGTATACGCTTCTGGAGTTTGCTTCGCTATTTTATTCTAAAATTTTTGAAAATTACCGAAAATTTAAATGCTGTTTACTAAATTCGTGGATGGCTTCGATAGATTTTATGAGGTTAACAATAATCTCATGTGTTACTTCCGTTAGCTTCATTTATTAGAAATTTTTAACCGTTTGAATTATTTAGAAACGATACATCGCAGATAGATGAATTTAAAAACTAAATGGGAATTGGATTAAGCATAGATTTAAAACATTCTAATATTCTAATATGGAATATTCTAATTAGATAACAAACGTATAATTTATAAAATAAAGACAATTTATATTAATGTAGAGTTTTAGAACAATTAAACTATTTAAAACAAACTGAAAATCTAAATCTCTTCAATTTATCTCAATCTAATATAAAATATATTACTTACGAAAGGTAAGAACACTTTCTTCGTATAAAGAATCTAAATAATTGAGATAATACCCGTAAGATTCAGACGAAGAAAGTATGGAAGTAGAACGAATTTGATTTTTTGTTTGTAGGTAATATAGAAGCAAAAAAGTAAAAATCTTCCATCTCTTATTGTTTTATTGAAAATACGTTTATAAATTTGTGATTTTCTTATGTTTCTTAAACACGAGACGAGACACATTTTATTATATTACAAGTAAGAAAGAAACATTAGAAATTTATTGAGCGCAATTCTTTTATTTTTATATGATTTCGTTGTACATGGAAAACAAAACAAAAAGTAGAAAAGTTGGCTAAGCCGGTCACGATTCATATATTTGTTATTAACCTTAACATAACCTTTGAACATATCTATATATTAAACGTACACATCTTTCACTAACCAAAACAAAACATGCCTGTCTGTTTGTGATGATTTTCAAGTTAATTTATTTTAATCGATCTGACATTCGCTTATTTTTGCGCGTATTTTGTTATGACGATTTCAATTCACCAAGAAAAAGTAATCCGGCTCGATGAAAGATGATCTTGCTCTGCTGTCAAACAGTTCGATTTGTCAAGAAAAGTCAATACGTCGAGCAAAATTGTTGTTGAGAACTGTCATTTTGAATGGCTTTTTTCATTCGATGTTAGTTTATTGAATGCGTCACTTGTGTTTTGTGTTTTTTTTTGTGTTTCTGTTTATTTGTATTGATACCTAAATTAATCGATACGCTCATTTTTAAGACTAAATCTTTTGTAAAAATTATAAGTTATGTTTATATTAAAACGTCAAAAACACATATACATAAATAATACGGAGAAATTCGATTTTATTGTTCGATTTGCACGGCAGTAGAGACTGATCTTTCAAAGATGAGGTAGAAGCCGAATCGAAAACGTCATTCATTTTTTCAAAAATGCTAACCTTGGGTGGGATGTTGTAACATCTCTTTCGATTGGAATTCGATAGAGTTTATGTCTCTTGTTTGAAGAATAAAATTATACTCTATTTCGCTTTTTGATTACGATTTTTCTATTCCGATCTCTTTTTGTTGCGGACTTTTCCTTTCCTTCATGTCGATAAAGTATCACTAAACAAAAATTGGAGTGATAAATAATCATGAATATAAGTAGAAATAGAATGTTATTTTATTCGAGGAAACTGAGATAGCAAGAAAAAAAGCATAATTGAAAAACGAAATAGAGTACAATTTTATTCTTGAAACAAGAGATATAAACTCTATCGAATTCGAATAGAAAGTGACGCGGCAACATCACACCCATGAAGGCGAAATAAAACAAATATTTTCTGACATATACCAAATTAGTTTAATGAACACAACAACACACAAGAAAAATTACGCGAAGGAAAAGGAAACAAAAGGAGTGTCTCCCAAAAGCAATACAAAAAGAAAGACCAAACGTTTGTTTTGGTTCAAATTTACTTTGTTTGTTGTAGTGAAAGTTTAAGTACAAAATATTGTCGTAAAGGACTAATTGTGTTCTGCTTTATTTATTAAAGAGTCATTAAACGGTGGTAAAATTTATACTTTTGATGTCAATATAGTGATTGGACTATTTGGGGCTTGTAAATCGCTGCCTTTAATTAATTAACACAAAATACAATTAAAAGATAATTTAGATGGAATAAAATCAAAAAATCGAATGAACTTAATTGCTTAACAACTGATTTTATGACTTTTGATTTGTGAGTGAAAACAATTTTTTATTGTTTTAGTGGAGGGATGACATGAGTAGCATATATAAATTACCATATTTGAGCTAAGGACGTGTTCGAAGTTTGTGATAATTTTGTTTTTGTAATAATTTTGACAGGAGTGATATAATTTTTTCTTCCATATTTTGTAATAAGTTTTATTTGTACTAATTTTTTTGGAAATTAATTAACGTAATACAGGGTTTTCCAATAAGAGGTTTCATTTTGAATAGCCTTCTTTTTGGTCAGCTATCAATTTTGAAGCTGTCATCTTTTGACATTTGACAAGTAAAAACTACGCCATTACTAAAAATGGTACAATACAAGCTTCAACAATGCATTGAAATTATTAAAATTCACTACAAAAACTTTTTGGTCGCCATGAAGCACCTTCTTGGCCGGCAATAGTGAAACTGGTGGAAAAATAATTTCAGCTGTTGTGACAAGTTAGTGATGTGAAGAATGGAAACCGTGTGCGTCGCTCAAGAACAACTGAGAATATTGCTGCTGTAGCCCGTAGTGTTGAATAAAACCCAGGTTTGTCGATTCCTCGTCGATCTTTGGAATTAGACATTCCATAAACGACATTACACCGTATTTTGCATAAAGATTTAGGTCTTAAGGCTTTTAAAGTTCAGGTAATACAAGAACTCAAGCCGGTCGATCACCATTAACGTCGTATCTTTGCTAATTGGGTTTTTCAAATGCATCAAAATGATCCGGATTTTCATCGAAAAATCATCTTCAGTGATGAGGCTCATTTTCACCTCGGAGACTACGTTTTGGCTGATATCGTTTTCAAATATTAATGGCATACCTTCCTCTTTACAATGAAATAAACATTTATTGATTTCTTTTTAAAAATACTCGTTTTTTTTTTAATATCAAAATGAAACCTCTTATTGGAAAACCCTTTATTACAGAAGTGTCAAATTTACAACACGTAGTGGCTGTGATAATTTGGTTTCATACAAAATAATGTCATACATAATTATTACAGCTGAAATAATTATCATTATCACAAACTTCGAACACGTCCTAAGAGACAAATAATCTGATATGTAATGTTTAAGTTAATTTAAAAGCTCTTGCAATTCTGATTTATAATTTCATTAGTTCAGTACTTCTACAGTTTTCCCGAAACCCAAACATATACATTTAGAATTGGCTTTAATCTTAATATAAACTTGGTTTGCCTGAGAAATTATATATAGCACAGAAAATGTTATATTCTAATAAACATTGCTTATCAATACTCTCGAAATATTGTTGCTTAGATTTTTTAATTAATGGGTTCGATATTTTATAAAAGAGCATCATATTAAATTAAATAATACTTGGTTAAAATTTAAAAAAAAATCTCACATTTAGTGTAGTCTTTAGGTATTGTAGAAAATACGCATAGATTTTCTTGATATTAATTAAGAAATTTGATAATAATTTTGATCATAATTCAATTAAAATTTTGAAATGCTTTATTAATTGTTATAATTTGAATTATGATATTAACCCTCAATCCATGAAGGTGTTTTAGGCACCTTATAATTCCATGAACCAGGGTCGTTTTCGTCTTTGCACAATAAAATCAACAATTATCAATAAAAAAATCTTAAATAATTCATGGATTATCTCTAGGCATCCCTATTCAAGAAACAATAGTTTTTTTGTCCGGTAAATTTTTTTTAATTGCATATCGAGCAACGAATGTGCCCTCGAAATTACAAAAAGCAGTTTTGGTTAGGACGAAAACGAGCCAGGTTCATGGATTGAGGGTTAATATTATTCCTTTTTCAACTACAACGAAGGTATATTGAGTAAGTATTGTAATTGCGAAAAAAATTTTGTTTTAGATTTTCACATTTCTCGACGAATTAGGTTACCAGCCCTATTCTCGAATTCTAAATTCATTTTCCACAAGTGGACATCAATCTATCAAAATTCCCTTAATAATTCCCTTGGTATTTCCCTATGTATATTCCATATGCAACCAAATACCCTATTCTTGAATCATTCGGAATTTTTTATTCGCCACTCTGAAATTGTGTCAAATTTCGTAATGTGTTGATTTTTTTTTTTTGAAAATTGTTTCTGTTTGGTTTGTAAGTGAGATATAAAATTTACAAAATTTTAAAGTTTTTAGTTTTAGTTGTTTTAACTGTTTTAGAATTATCCAAAGAAAGAATTTTTTTTAATTCGTAAATCTAAAATCTATGTAATTATTGACATTTTCATATACGGGGATTTTTTCCACCTGCTTGTATACATTCGGAAATATTCCCTTAGTACCGAAAAAAATCCTGTTAGTAGCGAATTCAAGAATAAATGAATTACAATTTCCGAACGTTTTTATGAATTTTGACAGATGGACACATGTGGAAAATGGATGTGGAATTCAAGAATAGGGCCCCAGGATCCGAAAACATCGATTAGAAAAATGTTAGTGTTTGCCTTTCTGGAAGGACGGTCATACATTTTTATTATTTTGGTTTTGCCTCCCATTCTCACAAATATTGATTGTTTGTGTTAACTTTCAGGTCCATCGAAGGGTGGTTGCAGTCGAAGAGAAAACTGCTAAACAGATTTAATGACAAATTTGAAAATCATGATTGATGCATTATATTTTTCTGGGGTTAATAATACATCTTTCAAATTTCAACAATTGTTCCATTGGTGTCTTTAAGATAAAATGAATAGGTAACCGGGGGGGAAGGTATACAAATTTAAGAAAAGCCGTGACCTCTTTTAAGAACCTTGTCCAAAATAACGAAAAATGTTTGTAAAATATAAATGGTTGATTTAATGATTTATAGCGGACACTTTGTGGGAAAGTGTCGTTCGAGGAGTCGGATAGGTCCGTATTTTTTATATATTACTAAAATCGATATTAGTTTGAAATGATTTTTTAAATAATAAATGTTTTTTTATAAAATAAAAACAACTTTGTTATTTTTAAATATTTAATTTAATTGAAAGAACTTTTCCTTATAGTAACAATTTTTGTATTTTTTTATTAGAAGATCGATTTCGGATTACTCCTTCTTCGGTTCTATTTTTAACAACTATTACAATATTTTAATTTATCCTGCTTATATGGTATATGTTTTTTTATACTATGTTACATAGCTCCTCCTTGTTTTGTTTAAACTATTATTAATATACGGTCATATATTTCGTTGGGTTTCGTGTTTTTTTTTTTGTCATGTAAGAGGTTTTTGTTGCTTCTGTTTTTATATATTTCTAATTCTTCTAGCCTATTTAGCGTTTGTCCTATTTTAATTCTATGTATTGTAATATGGTTAAGTTTGAACTGTAATCTGTATACATATGTGTGTATTTCTGATTTTATATGTTGTGCGAAATTTGATTTGGGTTCTGTTTTTTTAAAATCACTAATATGTTCTTTAAATAGTTTTTCAAATGATTGGCCTGTTTGTCCTACATAAAATTTGTTACAGTCATTGCCATTTATTTTGTACACTCCTGTATCGTTTGG